>OW804094.1:9143554-9743554 GCA_942159475.1 Sthenelais limicola | reverse complement strand
AATAATTTTCTCAAGGACGGGAGACAGTTTATTTCCACTATCAATAGAAATAGGTGAGCCTAAGACTGGAATTATATTGTGTATTGAACCTTTTCCATGACATGGGTTTTTGCTCTTTATTTTATCTCGCTAATAGAAGTGTCTTTTTCTTTCTTACAGCTTGTCTGAACATCGGCTTCAATTTTATTTAGTAATGTGGGACCTTTACAGAGGTCTATTTCTCTCAAATTTTTCATATTGACTTCCTTGACATTTTAATACATAAATTTGACTTAGTTGCCTTTACCGAATCTTGGTTGAAGAGTGAAATACCTGATCATATGATATCACATAATGGTTACAATTGTATTAGACTAGATACGTCAAGAGGAGGACGAGGCGGAGGTATTTGCTGCTACATTAGAGTGGATTATTCGATCGTACAAGATGTCAATTTGACAATATCAAATGAAAACAGTGAAATTCTATCTTTCTCTATACAAAGAGAGCATACTCCTCGTTACTACGTCCTTGTCTGTTACCGCCCGCCGATTGGAAATATTAATCAATTCTTAACTGATCTAGACTATGTAAAAATGCAGGTATGTCCGCCACAATGAAACTGATCTAGACTATGTAAAAATGCAGGTATGTCCGCCACAATGAAACC
The DNA here is from genome assembly GCA_942159475.1 of Sthenelais limicola. Classification (NCBI taxonomy): domain Eukaryota; kingdom Metazoa; phylum Annelida; class Polychaeta; order Phyllodocida; family Sigalionidae; genus Sthenelais; species Sthenelais limicola. The sequence continues at coordinate 9,742,905 of OW804094.1, read as the reverse complement.
TAATTGTCTGTGGTGATATTAACATCGATATTGGCGTAAAAGATACTAAATCTAAAGCCTTAACTAACTACTGTGAGGATAAGAATCTATGTATCACAACTGATTGCATTACTAGGTTTGGGCTACAACGAAACTCGATACTTGATCTATTTATAGTGAGTTGCAAAACAGACTATACTAGCCCGGGTTCTCCACCATTGATATACTCTGGTGTTAATGAGTATATTCTTGTTACTGTTATACTTAAATGTAATGTTAAATGAAGTAAGTCCAACACTTCTTTCCTTTGACTGACTGGTCCACTGACTGCCTTCTGAATAACTGCTTAATGACTGCTTGATGGTCAATGTACCAGTCTTCTTTTATTCAAGCTGGACACGTAGTGTCTCTCACAGGTGGACATTCCTTCACGTACAATACATAATATACAATGTTAACTATGCAGACATGCCCTCAGGGTTGTCTGTCCACCTGGTAGTATAACAAGTTGACTACTCCCTATCCGACCATCAACCGACATATTTGATTCTTAAAAAAATTCCTATTTGTAATAAGAAAACTGAGATCAAGGGAAGAGACTTTAGCAAATATAGCTATGACTTACTTAAAGACCTCCTTCTTAACTTTAAGTGGGAGGATTATTTCGCTACCATGAACCCTAATGATTGTTGGTTAATCTTATATGATAGAATTATAAAATGTGCAGATAAACTTGCTCCGTAAAAGACTTTTAAGGCTAAAAGAGTAAATCCCCCATATTACACCGCTGCATTGGTTACTCTTGGAAAAAATCGTGATGAATTGTACAAGAAAGCTAATAGAACCAAGAACCCAGGGGGGCGTTTCATAAGTTCCAACAGCGCGCGTTTGTTATGCTAGCGTCACTATCGTTACAATAACGATAAATATAACGCGCGTTCGTTATTCCCGTTTCATAAGGCTAGCGACAAAGTATAGCGCGCATAACGGATAACGAACACGCGCTATGATAATGTATGCTGATGATGTGGTCTTATACAAGTCAGGTAAAGATATGATGGAAGTTATCAACTCTGTAGCCGAAGATGTAGATAAGATACACGCATGGTCAATTAGTAATAAGATGAAAATTAACGAGAAGAAATCTGAGGTTATGGTATGTGGGAATAAAGCTATGTTAAAGCGCCAAGTACCACCTAAAGAATTGAAGGCTGATAATTTGTCATTGAAAATTGTATCACAATTTGTATACCTTGGTATATTAATCGACAGCGAAACTACTTTTGAACCGAACGCAAACATGATTATCAAAAGTCTTAATGGGAAGCTATACTTTTTAAGCAAAATCCGCAGATATTTAAATGATCAAGCTGCTCTACAAACCTATAAGACCATGATTTTACCAACTCTAGATTTCCAACTTATGTTTTTAACAGCCTGCACTGATAAAACAATTACCACCATACAGCAACTCCAAAACCGTGCGTTACGTATATGCCTCAGGTCAGAACCTGGGACACCCACGCTTAATCTTCATAGAAACTCGAATTGTTTATTAATTAGTCGCCGAATTGAACTTAACATTGCTAAATGTGCATTTTATAAGGTTATTGAAAAGCAGGAATTCTTAAGGCCAAATGTTTGCACACGCCGAGATGGCGCACCAGTATTTTTGCCACCCAGACCCCGGTCGGGAAAATTTAAAAAATCATTATTATATAACTTATGTACCATCTGGAATGATTTGCCCCGAGACCTTAGATTAATTGATGACTTCATGGATTTTAAGAAGATTGTAAAACAACATTTTTCAATGAACTATTGAACATAAGCGAGATAAGCATGTATTTATTTATGTGTATAACTCTCAATGGATATGACCATACAATGATTATACCTTAGCTTTGTACTAAGAATAACTTGTATGTTACTGTGTTTATTTCCTATTGTTTATTGTTTGTCTAAAGCTTTGTACTAAGAATAATGTGTATGTGCTGTGTTTATTTCCTATTTGTTTATTGTTTGTCTTTGGCCAGCCGAACTCAGGCAACGGCGGTATATCACCATATGGTGAGTCGTGGTTATACTAACGTCAATCTTATATTCGCCTAAAATGATCTATGTAAAGCTTGTAACCGTGCCTGAATAAAGACCAGTACCAAAAAAAATGATGTTTTTCTTGAATCAATGCACACGCCCTCTATCAATAGTAGCAGAATCAAATCTAGGTCGAATATTTTCCCATAGACTGACAACTAATTTCACAGTCATCATGGCGCACCCACCACCTGTTCGGATAAACATCACCGGGATAGTAAGTATATTTTAATTGCCGAGCTCCGAGGAAACAATAATCCACAAGTATAATCAATACTGAATGATTATTAGAAAGAAATATCGGTTGTCATGTATTTAAAGGAACATTAGACCCTCTGCATTCCCATGAAGTAGCGAGTTCATTCACTCGCCACCATTGACATATATGCCTTACATTATGTCCCACACCATGTCAATACTATATGAATGTGTAAAATTATTATTATCATCATTATTTCGTATTGTCATTGAATTAGCATGTAAGACTAAATATTTTTGGGCTGCGGCCCCGCCAACCCTATCGTTTAGTGTTAGTGTGGGCAGAATAGCTATTATCACATCCAACTCAGACTACTATAATGTCTATATATGCTGTGTACTATCCTTGAATTCAACGTGTCAATGGTACGTAAGGCTCTGTGTGCAGTACACATTTTTTATTTTGTTAGAAAAGGAGACCAAAATGGAAAACACCTGAGTTGACCGTCCTAGCCAATGGTGCCACTCGATTCAAACATATCCTGAAGGCCACACATGGGCAGCTGCAGCATTGTGAAAGGAAAAAAAAAGAAGCCCATGAAGATATATTGGGTAAGTAGTCCTATGTTTCAAGGCATTTAATAGTCAAAATACGGGTCTGACTAAAAGACGCACAGCACCGAAAACCCACACAGCATCCGCACAGCACCGCTACTTGTGCGACTAATATTAGACGCACCACTTTGCCATTTTGTACATGAAATATTCTTTTAATAACCATGATATTTGAGGATTAAAATTATTGAATGTGGATCCCAATAGCCTGTAAATATGCGTTTTATGACTGCAATAGTTTTACTGTAAATAGCTGTCGAAGTTCCAGATATTTAGATTAATCTACATACTGTCATTAAATCACTGTCCCAGTCATGTGTATATAGAAACATGTTTATTCAATGCTTAGTCACAATTAATAGAACACAATAGATCAATCTATATTATTAAATACTCTGAATAAAAGGAGAATCAGTGCAATGTCTTATACGATAAGATAAGATAAGATAAATCTTTTCTTTGTCCAGTAACTCGAAAATACAATCATTTCTACCGACAGTTACCTTTAATTTAGATAGCCTTTTTACTGCAATCGACTTAGGCTTGGAGATATGCGACTATCAAGTAATTTTTAGGACATTTGTGCATAGGATATTAATATATGTGATTAGACCAAGGGTTTACCAATAATAATATAATGCTTTATTGGTCGTTCGATTATTATTTTTATGTCAAGAATATACCAATAATATACTGTATTGGTTCAAATAAAGTCTAAGTACATTTACTAAGGCTCCCAATATTGTACCATATTGGTCATTCGAGGAGATAAGATGCCTTAGAGTTTCTGCATCGGATATACTTCCATGATGCTCTAGTTTTTTGTATAAAGGTATTAAAAACAGGTTCCCGTTTTCTGGTATCTTCATACAGTGATCGCTTTCTGAACAGAATTCGTATTACATGTATATGAGCAATTCCTCAAAAAATGCGTCAGGGCTGAAAATTCATATTTTTTCAAAATTGCTTCAATTGATTTTTTTCTCTCATACACACACTAGATATACTAATGCTAATATAAACGAAATTGGGAACGTTATAATCTTTAAATATTGTTCTATTTCTTTCATAGAGGAACTCAACAGTGTGACTCATGTCGAAGGAGGGCGAACTCTAAATGAATTAAGAAGCAAGATTCGGTATTATGGAACCTTTTGTAAACGAAAGGTAACTATTTGTACTAACTATTCGGAACAACAATACAACATAGTGTAAAATGTTATAGTGAATTATGTCTAATTTACTACTTCAAAACAGTTATTATGAATGATTAATGTCTAGAACATGAGCCACATGTTTGATATTAGGGTTAATATTTATTCAACACGATATCGATGACAATGCAGTATTTTGACAAAATAGTACACTGGAAAAAACTAATTATCATGGAACAAAATATTTCTCTTTAGAATACCAGATTGGAGCAGTACCGCACAACAGGAGCCGGGGCCATACCCCCAGATAAAGATCTTGACTCAAACGAATATAAGATGCTGGACTATCTGGGAATAGTGGTCGTGCAAGGTAATTATTTGTTTAATCGCAGATATTTTTTTATTAAATCATTTGTAATTTTTGCAACACATGAAAAAAACCCCAATGGAAACGCATGGAAAGGTATTAATTCCAATTATATTTTACATTGTCTATCCTAAAACCAGCTACTAATATGATATTTGGTCCACCATGATGATTTTTTTTTATCATACAGGAATTCCCGGCGCCATAGAAAGCGCCATCCAAAGTGCCCCACCTCACAGTCAGCACTTTGGACAGGGGGGGCGATAATAGATCAATCTATATTATATTCGTTTTTTTCCAGATCTCGCTTCTAAAGACACACACAACAGAATTGGATATAGTGGACGAATATTGAGAGAAAAATAGTTTATTTTTGAATAAATAATTATATTATTGAAATCTAGCAACTAGTTCATTTCTTCTTCTTACTCCCGCTGGCCTATCCAGAATCTGACCAATCTCTGGAGGGGGTTGATCCACACCTATCACCGGTACATTGTCTGCATTAATAATTTGGATTTGTCTACGTTCTGCCATGTTGTGCAGACATGCAGCTGCCACTATCATCCGGGCGGCCACGTCGGGCTTGCTTTGGATGTAGCCCCCAGAGCCATCCAAAGCCCTGTTAAATAAAGAATATAGAGAATGTAATAATTATATAAAAAAAATATATGCAAGTCAACTGTTAAATTTGATGTGATTTTTAGCGTCAATTTCTCTATGATTTGGTATCGTATCCAATAAATGATTATTTACCGAAATCGCATTTTCAGCCGACCAAATGACCTTTCAACTGACGATCGGGAGGCACACAAAGCATCATTAAACCTGGCTTCAGCACCTTGGCGTGGGTTGGCGATGGGGGTCATAAGATATGGTGTTGATGCATATCTGTGAATAGACAATAATGATTAACATTAAAAAATGCTTAAAGAACATATGAAGTAATAGTTAGATTCATGACAAGCCATTCCAACCCCAATGATAACAACGTAGTAAATAATTTTGTGAGAAAAAGATTATAATGTTAAACTGTATTTACCCAGAATCTCCAACTATATGGTAGTCACCGGTTAAACCATTTTGGAGTCCTCTAGCCAGGTGGGAAGTCTCCAAGACATAGGCGTCATGGGTGGCCCCTGTGCAGTCAGCTTTGAGAAATCGGAAGATTCCGTTATCATCACATACAAACTGAAATAAAGATAGAAAGAGAGAAAAAAAGAATGACTATAAACCAAAGGAGAACGCGCTTCTTAGATTGTAAAAAATATTGGTTTATGTGAAAAGGAGGGGTGGGGCAGTGTACAAATTGTGCGAATGGGACTTTTTCAATATATAGGCCTACCTATTAGGATTTTATTCTAGGTCGGATTTTTGATCACAAATTAAATGGTTCATAGGTTTACCAGTGTATAAGCCAGAAAGACATGTTATAATATCAATGAAATGATTTTTAAAAACAAAATGACTACATAATAATTAAGAATATATCTTTATCTTACCATGGCATTTATTGAATGGTATCTTTTACGATTAAAGAACGCTGCCTCCTCATCATGTGGCCTTTTGAGTGGGATATGGCAGCCATCGATAAAAGCCACTGTACTTGGCATATGATATTGTTCATATACCCTCGCTACTATCTCTCTTGACTCTTGTTCATCCGGCCAATAGATGAAGTGGTTGCTTTGATCAACCATGAATTGGGTAAAGTCCAGTACGGACCTACACACTGTTGCTTTTGACACATGTTGTGAATCCCCTATTAAGGAATACATGGCACCAGTGGCTAAGTACCGAATAGCTAGCGTTATCTGTAAATAAAAAAATCATTTAATTCAATTAATGTTGGTTTCAAACTATTATTTTTGCATATATTAACTGACAAGTTATATATCTAACTTATAGGCGACATCTTTCATATTGGGTAGGTTGACTGGACTGGGCTTAGATATTATATTGGTATTTTTTAATTTAAAGTCAATTCATTATCAATGTTGACAAACTTACCCTCTCACGATGGGATAGGCCTCCTCCTAGCGTTCCTCCACTGTAATCTGTCCATTGGCCATAAGCATCTGCCAATTCTTCCACTGAAGCCTGGTCAAGTCTATACCTGGCTATGAATTGTCTTGGGGTGTATACAGCAAAGGGGTTAATCCTTGCCCTGTACACTTTTCGATCCCTTCGTCTTACTCCTAACGCCATGTTTTTTTTGTTATGACACAGCATAATAGCCAGTTAATGTATAGGGATTTATATCCGATTAAAAAAGTGAATAATTGAACCAATAATTGCCTGATTGTGTTGCTTGTATTCAGAAGAATTAATAAAGTTGATTTTAATACGATTTTATATGACACAAATCAACCATTTACTTAATAATAGGCATATGAAAATACCGCGCTATAGTAACGCAACGTTGATTAGCGATGCATTAGTTAACGTCAAATATGGCCCTTAGCGCGCGCTATTTTAAAAAATGTCGTTACCAAATTGTCGCTAGCATAACGAATGCGCGTTGCGCTAACTTATGAAACGCCCCCCAGATGACTTATGAGTGCCCAAAGCGGCTAGAAATGCATGTAATAGGGCGGTTGCCATAGCAAAATCGGACTACTTCAAACAAATGCTATTTAGACATAAAAGGGATTCCAAGAAATTCTGGTCGGTAATAAAAGACAGAGGGAAACTCGAGTGGAGACATATCCAGCCTAGAAATTGATGACTTTATGGTTGATTAGATAATTGGTCCGATATTGTTATTGTTGAAGCCGACCTAGTGAAACTGATTAAGGGTATTGATACCAAAAAGAACTCTGGATGTATTAATCTGAACAGTCGTTTATATAAGGATGTCTTATCCAAACATATGCTACATCTGTACAAAGTGTCAATAATGTCTAGTATTTTCCCTGGCGCTTGGAAATCTGCGGTTGTGCGACCAATCCCTAAGATAAATATACCTAAATCCCCTAGTGATATACACCCTCTCTAACCCATGTTGGGGGAAAACTTTTTGAAGAAATTATAATTGATGGATCATCTGTCTATTAATGGTATTTTGAGTGCCAACCAGTTGGGATTCCAGGCGGGTCACTCGACGACAGAAGCTTTATATAATTATATATCTGATCTAAATAATGCGTCCCACGCAAGAAATTTTTCGGTAGCTATATGTATTGATTTCAGCAAGGCTTTTGATTCTATTATTCACAATCTTATGTTAGAAAAAATGCTAGATATTGGCATACCGGAAAATATTGTTAAATGGTTCAAATCATATCTTACTTGTAGAAAACAGAGAGTAAAAATTAGTGATTACCTATCCGAAGAAAGATAAATAAATTATGGTGTGCCTCAATGTAGACTTATCCCTATTCTATGAATGGTGCTGTTCTAACAAGCTACTTGTTAATATTAAGAAAACTAAAGTTATGTTATTTGGAACCGCTAATATGATGAGAAACCTGAGTGGATGTTGTACTTAATACAGAAAGAGTCGAAATTGTCGATAAATATGACTATCTTGGCGTAACCATTGACCAGGCTATCTCGATGAAACCCCAATACAATAGCTTGATTAAGCAACTAAATAGCAAAATATTTATATTCCGGGAAATTAAGGGTAACCTAACCAAAGATGCTGCCATTATGATAGCCTAACTCCATGAGTGTTGCAAATAGAATATCGTTTAACCTATCCAAAATAGCACACATGGAGGTCTATGTAAATAACAAAGGAAACATACCGGCGAGACATACGCGACAGGCCGAAGCACCGGTCCTGCAAAGTTTTATGCCTCGTTCCAGTAAAGACTCCAAATGTGCTTATAATTCTGTTGTGTCGACCTGGAATAAATTATCAGCCTATTTAAGAATTATTGGCGACCCCACATGTTTCAAAATATCCCTAAAAAGATATTTCTTTGCTCTTCAGGCTCTGGCCCCTATCTCTGTACAGGGAGTGGCTTAACCCACTTCCCCCTTGCTGATGACTTGATTGTGTTATGACGCACCATAATTGTGCCTACTTGTATATTATGTTTGTTGTCTACTCTGCTTGCTTATGTAATACCTGTTATGCAGCTGTCAGCTGGGCATAACAATCAAACTTGTATGTGTATATATGTATCTGACCTATTCCTGGCCTCTGTTTACACTAAACTGGACCGATGATCACAAGGCCAACTACTTTATATACATGCACCATGATCTGTTACCACTTAACGATTTTATGTATAATTGTAACATATCACGTGTAATACAAGTAAAACCGGTGAGTACTGTTAAAAAATCACCACCTCCCCTCTCACACCTCTTGTAAACGAAATGTACTTGAATAGCCTGGAACAAATCACCTTCACCCTCATTACACCTCATCCCATGTCTCTCACCACTTGAAATGAAATGTATATTTACTGATATATGAATATGTTTTTTAATCCAACATCATGCCCTCTCTCAATATGTTTAAATTGAAATAGTAATCTCAGGGCAGAACGAAAATTAATCTACGGATGAGCGTGCTGTAATTTATGTAAAAATTCTCCTGAATAAATATATTTGCGGGAAAAAAAATCATCCCGGGTAGGGGCGTTCTAATCTTTGATAGGATTGAAAGCAACTGGTACCTTCCCAGTGGATCGAAAGCAAAATCTGCTCCTGCAAGAGATTTAGCTTTCATTTATGAGCAGGAAAATGAGGATGAAAGACATGGCTGGACAGAATATAATGAAAAGATATCTACAAACAAGTCTCCTATTACCAAAGTTGGATATATGCCCATCATTCAAGCACCTGCACATGAACTAGATACACTAAACATAGTTGTTAAAAGATGTATGTTTGTTGCAGAAAAACTTGGTATGAGACACACAGTCATTACAGTTGACCAAGCGCTATATTGTAAACTGCTTGAAATTAAATGGCTAACACCAGAATACAACCGTAAGTTGGTCATTAGGCTTGGTGGCTTACATATTGCCATGAATTTTCTAAAGGTCATTGGTCAACCAGGTATATGGTTAACTGATGCTTGGGTGGACAGTGGCCTCCTCGGACAAAATACAGCTGAGCATGGCCTTAATGGAAAAGCTTACAGCCAGGGTATGAGAGCACACAAGATTACATTCCAAGTAATATGACGACTTGTCCTTCCTGACCTCTGCGACTTCATCTCATAAAGGCACAGTGGTTTGTATCATCAAATTATGTCTTCCTCTAAAAGTCACAAACTGATATCAATATTTGAACAAATTGATATTCAGGATATTCGTGAGGAGTTTGCCCAAATGAACCCCAAAGACAACCCTAACTTCTTGTTCTTGTAGCACTATTTGCAAATGGTTTCAATTCTTCTCATGCTGACACATAGTTATCGTGATGGTTTATGGGACCTTCATCTGGAATCTTTCAACCGTATGTTGCCTTATTTCCATCATTACAGTTGGTATGTTGGTAGTCTCTCGTCGAGGGGGGATGGACATGTGTTACCAGGCTCCTGGAAATCGAACAAATTTTGTGAGAAGCACTAATGGAATTATCATAATATTGAGGCACGAGGAGGCGGAGTGGACTCTTGAGACCGTGGTCTAATTTTGTAAGTGTTATTTGATGAACTTTTCGAGATATTCCATATTTTGTTGAGAATCTGAGTGCAATATGGAGAATAGAAAGGTGTTTTTCAATAGTTTGGTTGACGCTCATGGTGCGGGGAAAGCATTCACAGACCCGGCTAATCCGAGACCGGAAAACAATACAAGGTTCGAGGTCGAGTGCACTAATCCCTTTGAAGAAGGGGACTTACATGAATGGAAGGAATATGCGATCGATGAAGCATCACTGTGGAACAATTGGAAAGTTCCCTAAATAGCAACAGAAGATGCTCATTAATTGATAGCAAATTATACAAGGACGGTCTCACAATATTAAAGAAACAAGTTACTCATTTGTTCAACACCTCTTTAGATACAGGAGTCTTCCCTAATGATTGGAAAAATAGTATATGTAAGGTTATACCAAAAATTGGGGTTCCAAAAATGGTACATGACACTAGGCCCATCACATTAATTCAAGGAGTCGGAAAATTATTAGAAAAAATTGTTACTTCCAGATTACAAGATCATTATCTAGCTAACAATATAATATGTAGGACCCAGTTTGGTTACCTTTCTGAGAGAGGGACTGTGGACGCGTTATCAGTAGTGTAGTGAGAGTCATTTGTCTCTGTCGGGTACGCTTCGGGTGCAGTGGCGCTGCCGCCACCCACTAGGTGGCGCCTCTGCATGGGGGTGGGGTGGGGTTAATTCTACCCCCGCCCACTAGGTGGGGCCACCGCATGGGGGTTCAGTATCACACCCCACTCACTAGGTGGCACCCCTGCATGGGGGTGGGGTTAATGTAACCCCCACACACTAGGGGTCACCAGTGCATGGAGCTTTGGTGTCACTCCCCCACCACTAAGTGTCTCCCCTGCATGGGGGTGGGGTTAATTCCATGCCCATCCACCAGGTTGAGCCACTGCAAGGGGCTACATCACACTTAGTAGGTGGCACACTCCACATGCTCTTGCTCTTGATGGATACCCCTGACCCCCCTTTAATAACCATCTTGTTATACACACCCTTCTATTCATAGACGTCCTGATAAATCTAACGGTTCCCGGTTCGATCCCAGGTCAGGACAGTCTTTTTCTTTTATTTAAAAGTGGGTGGGGAAAAGATCCATAACAGGGATTTAACTTCACTATGAAAGCGTTATGTAAAAGCGTTTTCCTCAACCTGGGATTGAGGGAGGGACCTGCTGAGCTAGCGAGTTCCACCCACTTGCATCATCCCATTCGAGGTATATATCCTTAAAAATAAATTTAGGAAACATCCTATGTGTAAGCTGTGATGGTGTGGGGGAGCGAGTGTCATCGCCTCTTGTTTGCAGGTTGTTAACACTCGCGCATATTGATGTTCGCACCTTGCATTTTGCTCAGATGGAAGTGCGTCTGTATCCCTATTCAGCATATATGCGAAACACTGGTGCGCTATGAAGGGTGTTAACGCATTTGGAATTAATTTCTGGTTGGCATTAGAGTTATGGCGGGAAAGGGTGTGTCAATGCTATGGGGGTACACATGTGGGTATAAAGGGGTGGGCTCTTGATTGCCGAGATTATACTTGCAAACAACTTTATTAGGGATACACGATTAGAGAGCTTTTTTGACGTATACAATCATGGCTTCACCAATGTTTAACCCCGCTCATTTAAACGGTGGAACAGTAGCCGCAATTCGCTTGGGGAGTGGTCAGGCGTTTTTATCAATACGGTGGAAGCTCAGTGCGAGGTGGGAAGTTTGTGCAGCAAAATACACGTGTGGAAAAAAACCTGAATTTAAGTTTGTGGCCACAATTTTCGGGATCACTTTACGAGGTCTCGACTATCAAAGTTTTGTTAAATTGAGTGAGCGGAGGCGCATGCTAATACCCCTGTGTTCGGCTGATTACGGGGCTTCAATCACTGTGGGCGAGTGGAAGGTAAAGAGAGCGGACAGTGACAAACACTTGGTCACATTTTGTAACGCCGACATGCAAATTGATTTCAACAAGAGGGAGTGCCGGAAACTTATTTCTAAAATGGATACAGTTTTACGCTGTTTAGATCCAGGGAGTTTGGCTGGTGAGTTTTTTTAAAATACTTCAAACCGATGTAATATATTTCATTGAACTTTTCACATGTTTTATCTTCAATATGTTTCCACATATATTTTACTAGTTTATATTATAGTTTGCTTCATTTTAATGGTTTTTTTATATTTTAGGTGATGTGGATTAAAGGGGAGGCGAGTTTATAACAGGGGTCAAGAATAAAGGGGTTCGATTGCGCGTAACAATGGGTTAAAGTGGGGTAGGGGATTAGATTCTAAGATCGTATACATAACAGTCACGTCGTGTGGACATTTTTAGTGGGGAATTACGATTTTTAGCACGCTGGTGTTTATTTTGGGTACTGGGTGGGTTTCACTTCTTTGGGAAGAGAGGGAGAGGATGGATGCAGGCGCGCTTTTAACACCCAAATTCCCTCGATATGGGGATATTGAGGTGAGACGGAGGACATATGAAGGAGCAAGGCATATCATGTATGTGGATGAAATGGTGTATAATGGATTATTCCATCTAGCATCAGGGTCTTACTCGTGCTATAATTGTGGAGTAGTATTACATTCTTGGGAGGAGAGTGATATCCCCGCTGTCGAGCATTTGAAATACTCATCAGGATGTGCAATAGCCAAACGTAGAATTAGAGCCAATGGACACGTTGTTGATATTCTCACAAACATTTTAGAGAGAATTGGGGATGTAGAACGACGTATAAAGGATATTGTATTAAAGCAGGAGGCATATGCACTCAAATGTGTGAAAAATTTGTGTTTGGGGCGAAGCCTGTTGATAATTTCCCTAGAAATGCTTCCACATATAGAGAACCATTCAACGAGTATTATGACACTTCAAGTGGAGGGGAAGATGGAGTTGTAGTCCAGTCAATCTAAGTGAAATTTGGGCAAAGGTAGGAACAAATTGCAAGAAATCATTTTTTTGCTGGATCATGTAGGGATGGTAGAGGACATTTACCAAAAAAAAGTCCCGTGCCCTGGGCCTCTGCAAAGGTTCCCGAAATGGCCACTAGGGGAACCAGCTTTCACTTTTTATTTTATAACCGCCGGAATATGAGATCTAGAGCTTAGGTCATATTAAACCATCTTTAGAGGACTTAATACTCTTTCGTTTCATATATAACATGTGTCTCTGGCCTTAATAGTCACTGAGATATGATACCTCAAAAATTAAGGTTTTTTTCGAAATATTTTGTTATCAACAATCAACTGGAAATATTTCATAGATGACGAATAGTAGCAGCCTAGGACTTATTAAATTGTTTGTAGGGAATAAAGTGACCTTTCATTTGAGCTATAATTTATGTTTTTATCATGAGAATTCGATTTTCTAGAATTTTTTTCCCCAAAAAACTGTTGATCGATTATCTTGGATTTTGGTGGGAAATGGAGAAATTCCATATATATCAGCTATAATTTTCATAATATTTAATTGAAGGCATCAATCTTTCTGTTTTGAGTGCCCAAGAACCTATTGGTGGGCTTCATTCTTTATTGAGACCAGAGATGCCCAAAATCCAAAATGGCGGCCACCCGAAAGTTGAAATTTTTCGATTTTTGAGGTGAAAATGAATGTATCATTTCTAATATGGATTTTTTCTGAACACAATCCACTTAGAAAACTTTTAATATGTGTAGACACTCTTAATTATTCCATTTCAGTTAAAAAATCTACAGTCATATGAACACACTGTGTGTTTTAAGCATGATCGGGCAGTAATTCCGCTAAATCAGTAAATATTTAAGATTAACCACAACTTTGATTTACACTGTATTTTATATCAGAACTGTCATTATATGTTGTGTTATCAATGATTATATCTCATATCATATTAGAAATAATATCCATTGTCATTCAATGACCCAAATGGCAGCCATCTTGGATTTTAATGCAAAAATGCAAAAATACAACATATATTCATTCAAAATTCTTTCTTTCAAGTTCATACCTTATATGAAGTTATAGTAGCTATATTCTGTTATTATGTACAACCCTTGCTTAGATGTGAAGCATAATATAGAATAGAAATAATTAAATGTCATTAAATTCAAGCTCATCCTCTTTATTCTCACTTTATTCTTACTGTTTTGGCAAGCATATCCTTGGCAGCTCTTGCACATTGGAGAGCAGTTAAGGCCATGTTTCCTGCATGTACACTTGGCCCCAGCACAATCAGATGTTGTGTAATTTGACTGATTTGAGCAGTTCTGGAGGTCCCACAGGCATATCTGTAGGTATGGGCTCATATTGACCATTAACTAGTTTCCATCCCCAGTCAGCAGGATCTACGTCGTTTTCTGTCTATTCCTGAACCTGACAATACACTCTTTCTGAATGCCTGGACATGGCAGCTTTGGTAGGGGGCAAGTCCTTAAGGTGTATGAATGTACTGGTTTTCTTTTTCTCCTTGTACTTCTTGTAGCATGGTTTATCAAGGTCTTGATCTCCTTTCCTGCCTTTATGAACCTTGACCATTATATTAATGCTGGCATTGTGTACTTCCTCTTTGGAACTGTCTGTACTTGTAAAAGTGGCTATATCTGATTGAGAGTTCTTCTTGGTGTGCTTGTGTGTGCACATCGTGCTATACTGTACCTGCTTCTGGTAATGGCTTAATGGTAACGAGACCCAATCAGAGCCTTGAGGTTAATGCTAATGAGTTTGGAAACGACAATGCTAACAATGGGTATTGTGGTTACTGTTGCGTATGCAACTGTCCTGACTCTTCCCCTTGGACACTACCTGTTGAACTTGTGCTATCCGAGCTGGTGGCGTGCTTTCGTAATAAATTGGAATCCAACCATTCCACCACTTTCTTCATATTGGCTCTGTGAGAGAGCTGGCTATCTTCTGCAGACAGAGAGGGGGAGGGGGTCCTCAGTCCACACAGCCCCTGTGCTGCTAGAGTTACATCGCTAACCGGAGCAGCAATTGTGGTTTCTTGATACACCATCTCAGTGGTGAGCATAGGTGTCTGATTGGTGGGAGCTGGTATTCCCAGCTGCATTTCTCGCCATCTACACACATCATAATGTCCTTGTGAACTACTCTTACCTCTCCCCTCACAATCTCAGGTACCATTGCATCTGATCCAACTCCTCCTGGAGACAATGCCTCTGTCTTTTGCTGGTAGCACCTGCACCTTATCTTAGTTGGAGGAGATGTAAAAGGAGGAGCAGGAATGGCGTCAGCTGCTGTGGGTGGTGCATTCCTGAAACCAATTCTAGACAGGTGTTGCTCCTCTGGAGTAGCAACCCTCCCTCTCCGACAGGTTATGACCAACACATCAGACATGGCTACGTCCTCTTCCATGCTATCTCCATGTGCTGTCCTCCTATGATTTCTCATATTCTGTTGGCGGCCAGTCCTAAAAATCTTTGCACAGTCTCCACACTTTTTCCCCATTGTAAGGTTCTGATGTGTCCTCACGTGTTCAGCTAGTTTGCTGGCGCTGGGAAAAGTCCTGAGACACCCTTCATTTTATTCACTTAGTTTTGCCTTGCTTTTACTTTATTTTGTAATATGTAGCAGGCAGGTCCAATATTAGACACTGTCTATATTTTAACTAGAAATAGATGTACAAATAATAGGGATAGCAAAATAAAACAAAATTTAAGGGATATTCGGAAGAGCTGTGACTGTCACAGAGATTATTCCTCTTTCCATAGGTTTCTCTCTTTTAATTCTACATTGTATGACAATTGTTGCAAATGTAATATGGAAATAAAAATCTATTATTATTATTATTAATAGCAGGCACAGACCTGCTTCTTTCCCATGTCTCTGAATATTCTCCCATGACCTCAGGTCTACGCAATTGGTGGTCTCTGCTCACTGGCCTGGGGGGTTTCCATAAGCCACATCCCAGGGCATATTCATCTCTCGACCTAGGGCTAAGAAGTTTCGTCTGAAAGTTGATGTAATTATCCCAATCTGTGTGTGTTTCATTTACTAGCCCCGACATCATGGTTCCAAGAGTTCTATTAAGCCGCTTGACAACCCTGTTTGGAGTGGTATGGAGTGGAGTGGGTGTGCCAAACCCCCAACTTCATTGAATAGGTTGGATTCAAAATTTCGCCCCTGGTCTGTATGCCAGATAAGTGGTGTTCCATATCTGCATACAACCTCTGTGACTACCACCTCAGCCACTGTTTTAGCTGTGAAGTCAGGTATGGCAAACGCTTCCACCCATCGTGTGAACAGGTCACACACTACCAGCACATATCAATTTCCTCAAGGAGTCTTTGGAAAAGGGCCAGTTATGTCCATCGCCATCTTATCTCCTCCCAGGGCCCTCTCAATGGTCTCTCTGCCTGTGGCATCCTCCTGCCTCTGGTTGGAGGTGTCCTCCTCTAACAGGCTGTGCAGGTAGCCACATACAGCCCCACGTCTGTAGAGAGGGCGGGTGAATATCCTGACCTTATCCAATGTCTCATCTCTCCCGAGATGGCCTCCTAAAGGCCTCTCATGCATTTCGACGAGATACTGTGCTGATGGTGGAACGTATGCTCTCCACTCCCTATGACCTCCTGGCGTCCACCTCAGAACTCCTAGCACGCCTTCCTGATCCAAAGTTCTGTTTGAGCCACAGCCAAACTTTCCCTGGTACTCCCAGGTGGCAGCAAGAAAATATCTTCCTTTCTTGGTGGCTGTCTGTTGTATGTCTAATTATCACTCTTAAATGAATGCATATTGGTTTGTCATATATATGAAGGTTTCTAATGACATTTTATCGATATAAAATATAAGGGGGACACATGGAGTGTTTTTAAAAAAAAATATCATAAAAGGGAAAAATAATTGATCAACATTTTTTCAGGAAAAAATTTCTAGAAAATCGAATTCTCCTGATTAAAGCGTGGATTATAGCTCATATGAAAGCTCTCTTTATATCCTACAAACCATTTAATAAGTCCTAGGCTGCTACTATTCGTCATCTATGAAATGTTTCCAGTTGATTGACGATAACAAAATATTTCGAAAAAAAACTTAATTTTTGAGGTATCATATCTCAGTGACTATTAAGGCCAGAGACACATGTTATATATGAAACGAAAGAGTATTAAGTCCTCTAAAGATGGTTTAATATGACCTAAGCTCTAAATCTCATATTCCGGCGGTTATAAAATAAAAAGTGAAAACGGGTTCTCCTAGTGGCCATTTCGGGAACCTTTGCAGAGGCCCAGGGCACGGGACTTTTTTTTGGTAAATGTCCTCTACCATCCCTACATGATCCAGCAAAAAAATGATTTCTTGCAATTTGTTCCTTGCAAAATTTTAGTTTGACTGGACTATTGGGTAGGAGAGGGTGGGCGAATATGTGGGGTAATTAAGAGGGGGGTGGGGAAAATATGAATTTAGACATGGACTGTATTAGTTTGTCTCATATTTGTAATTACACGATGACAGGGGGACAGTTGTGGGAGGGGAGGGTATATGCACTCTCACTTGAACGTTGGGCGAATAGGGAGGCGACTTCATATATAATCCCAGATTAGTGGGGAGGGTGGGGGGTGTGGGGTGATAGCAGCATATATATAGGGTCATCTAACCATTACATGCACACTTCGAATATAGACTAAATTTGAGGACACCTCTTCACCAGCTCAACACACACTCGAAAATCCACCTTCTGACTCAAGGCGATTCAACATCTTCGCGCTACACTTGAAGAGGAATTGGCTCCTGTCTCTTCTGTGTGTGCAAAGCGGCAACTCACCCCAATCGGATATATAACCTCATATTCTCCGCATCTCCATCACCACCATGTCTAACGTAAGTTATTCTATTTTCTCGAATGTGAGGGTGGGCATTTATTTAGAACGTTTGTGAGTTTTTCTATTTAAGATTATTATACACATATGTGGAGCTCACATATTCTATTTCATAAATAACAATATGTCTGTGTATGCCATTTTTTTTTTGTTTTTTTAAAAAAAAACCCAAACCAACCCATCATTTAGATCATTTATTGTGAATGTTAGCCACATGTACGAGAAACACTATACAAACACAACTTTTATTTTGCTTGTTTAGTCACCAAAAGCAACAACATCTGGGACATCTAAGAGGAAGAGTCGAGTTGCTGCGGCAAATGCCTCCGGGTCTCAAACTCTTATGCGTCAGGAGACGACGTCTTCAATTGTTGAGAGGAACGATTTGGTTGAGAAGGTCTCAACTGTTTCTGAGGTGAGTTTTGCTCAGATATGTACACTGTTCATATTTATTCCTATATGTTCTTCTCCCCTAATATTTATGTCATATCATATTTTTAATAGCCTCAATTTGTGAGTTTCAATTAAAAATGATGCACATTTTCCCTATATTGATTTATGATAGTCATAATTCGCTATAACACTCTCATTTTCTCTATATAGGTTGAGGAAGTTGTTGTCACTCCCCTGACGAAACGACGCAGACTCTCCAAACCGATAACCGTATACGAGTCTGATTTAGGGCAGGACGGGCGCGGCCATTTCCCCAAGGATGATCTGCGTCTTTCCGAGTTCCTATACTTGGAACCCGGTGTGGATACAGAAGTGAAGAAGCCATTTCAATTTGAGACGGTGGAAGAACGTGCAAACGTCTCCAACTCACATCGCCCCCCAGAAAATGAGCAAAACAGTCCCCCTAACATACAGGAGGTTTATCATTTTAATGGAGAATCTCTCAATGTTTAAGAACTTTTTCGATAACCCCTTAGGGGTATTGTCGCCTGTGGATAATGACGAGAAAAAAAAGGTTCTTGGTCTGGTAACAGAACTTGAGGAAATAGACATGATTAAAGCTCACAATAAAGGGTTAGATACGGTTGCCATCTGAGCGAGGATACTGCGAACTTTTGGGCCAAAAACTAACTGTGTCAGTGAAATCCTCCTCCGTGATGTATAACTTCATGCTCCAGTACTTATAATGTAAATTTCAGCCTATTTAGCCTTCATGCTTTAGGCTTCATGCTTTAGGCTTCATGCTTCAAGCGATTGTATTGTAAAATTAATTTAATTTAATCATAGCTTTCCATATTTGTATAGTAAATAAACTCTTTATCTTAAAACACGGAAGGAAGAAGAAGGAATTAGGTTCGGTTTCGGTTCTTTAGAGGCTGGACAGGGTATACCACTGAGCTATCGCGGCAAGCACAACCTCAGCAGGTCACAGTCCCAGTTCAACCACCAGGACCACTACACTAGTATCTATTATCTTTTAATGTATTAATTAATTAAATTTGTATTCAGTCATGTTGTCTACTCCCAATTTAAAATAGATAATTCGTATCAATTTTATTTAATTAAATTTTCTCTCATGAACTTTTTATATATCATAACCTAAATTTGATATTAATCATATTTCAGTTTTCCTTAATATTGACCCTACCACAACAGAGAGAAGTAACATAACCACAACCCTTGGCCCTACTCGAGTGGTAAGTCATAAATATTAAAAGTCGGTCGCGTTGTTGCTCTCTCTCGTTCCACTTTTCTCCAATTAGTTTACTCGTTGCTATGTTTTGGTATTGTATATATGCGTTGTTGTTCTTTAAATAATATTCAATTTGACACTAAGATTTGATATTATGTATACATTTTATTGCAGTTTGGAGAAGTCAAATAAAAAATAAGAGCCATGATGGATGATATAAAAGGACACAGGTTTCGAGAAGTTTTAATAGAAATATGTACTTTTAAGATACCATCATTGGCTAAACACACTGGCCATAATGTTGGCAAATCTGCTGACATTCTGCTTGGACAAGCTTTGAGAGCTAATGATGACAACACCATCAAGCGAATTGAAGGTTTTCAAATGGTGCACAATCACATATCAGCCATAGCTTGTGCAACAATGAAAACCTGTATTGTTACCACTCACATCAGACCTGCTCCAGTTTAAGGAATATCTGGACAACAATATCAACACCAACACAATGACTGGATCACAATCCTCCAGTCCCTCACTGAAAAAGCTGCTGGAAAGGTGAAGAATATTATTATGTTATAATTCTCCCCAATGATCATTATATTGCATAAAAAGGCTGCAAATCACAGCTTTTAAAGTGTAAGTTCATAGTTAATCTCATTTTTCTGAATCATGCAATCCAGATTTCTTGAGTTCAGTTTTTAACATTCAAAGTTATATTCAATTGCAATTTTGAATTCATTTCAGGATTCAAATGGTGCAAACCCAAGAGAAGGGGAATAAGAGAGTCTCAATTCTCTTCATTCTACAATTGCTGAGGGCAACAGAATGTCTCATCTTGGCCCAGGAACAGGTGGGAATTGCTGAAACCAACCCCTATGTCTTTGCCTCTTCTGGATCAGGCTCTTTAAACCCGTGGCAGACGCTACAAAGGCATGCAACCAAGGCCCAATTGAAAAACCCTAAGCGACTGACAGCAACCAATCTGGGAAAATATATTGCCACAGTTTGTCAGGTATGTCTACCTCATAATGAAAAGTGATATAAATTGCACTTTTCTTACTTGTCACATATTTGTTGATCCTAAATGCAAAGAATATTTACTTTTGTTCATTAATTCCCGATTGGTTATTGATCTCAAATAAAATGAGCTTGAGTG
The DNA here is from genome assembly GCA_942159475.1 of Sthenelais limicola. Classification (NCBI taxonomy): domain Eukaryota; kingdom Metazoa; phylum Annelida; class Polychaeta; order Phyllodocida; family Sigalionidae; genus Sthenelais; species Sthenelais limicola. The sequence goes on along the minus strand of OW804094.1, from coordinate 9,722,256 downwards.
GCTTGGGAACCACCTAGGCCATGATCTCTACACACACAGGAACTTCTATCGCCAACATGAAGAGGATGTTGAGGTACCCCATAAAAGTCGCCTTCTCCTTCCCTCAGATGGTGTTCAATCATTTCAAGGAGAAGAACATCACCAATATAACACTAGAAAGTATGATAACTAAGCTTCCATATCAACTTACATGCTATTCCCTATTATGATATGAAGAAATGGGAATTTGGTACTCTGTCAGAATTGTATCATATTAATAAAAAAAAAACCTCCCCCGTCTCTAATAATATCTTTGTATATTCATATTCAGCTGTTGAGCAGGTTTATCCCACAAACATCATGAAGCCTATAGAAGGAGAAGTGTCCTCATCTGAAAACACTATTGACAAGGATCATGCTTCAAATTCTTCACAGAAAGGTAATGATGCAGGAGGAATAACTTGTTATTGACCTCACATGATAATTCTGACCTAATACATACCATTGTGGGAAGTCAATTAATTTTCCTGCAGGACATTTATATCAATCTACTTGATCTATGAAATTGATGATTTTAATGATGAAAATTTATACACCATTTTGTAAAGTAAAACTACCAATACCGATATATAAATCAGGGATATTTGAAGCATCCATGTGTTGGTATCTGCAAGAAATACTCCATATTTTCTAGGTTATCCTCCACCTACCCCTGGTCCCTCACACTGAAGTAATGCTACGGTATGTGTATGTGAAGATGGCATTATTAAATAAAAGTCAGGAGAGAAATGTTATTTTGTGTCTTTAACCAGAGTACTTGATATATATATTCTTGGTCATTTATTTCAATTCAATAAGGCACACTAAATGAATACTGTTTGTTGATTGCAGCCATGTGCATGATTCCTGACAGTGGTCTTGAAAGACATAAATAACACAGACGGAATTGGACGGGCTTGATGAGATTTTCACCATCAAGTATGGCATCTCTGTATTTTTTCTGGGTTGTTTTTTAATTTTTTCTTCTTTTTATATAGATTATAGTAATACTTTAGCAATTGTGCTAGAGGCAACGCATGAAAGCACCTGAGTAGGGTACTTTGCGTCTTTTCTTTTTATCTTACAAATGGGCCACCGCAGAGCTCAAGATCCAGGAAACTTTGACCTAAAACAACTGAATACTAGAAATTTTGCGGAAGGGCGAAAAACCCTTAAACATGTAAACACCAAAAACAGAGCAAATCAGAAGATCCATATTTAACCAAATTCCATATTCCTGGAATCGGCTGCCTGCGGAGGCCCACTGTCTATTAGATCCTAAAACATTCTCAACCAAAGCAAAAACTGTTTATATCTGGAATGATGAATACTTTATACTTTGAACCAATCTATAAGTCGAGCAATCATATAAGATCAATGTAAACTAGTCACGTTGGAACCATGTTATTCTTAAGAAAATTTTATATACTTATTCTTGTAGCAAGCTTTGACAGTCAACTACTGAAAAGCACTTCACCCTACACACAAAGACCAATGTATGCTATTGAGGACACGGAAACCTCCTGGGTAACCAGGAGAGACTCCTTGTATGGCAGCGAGTCTGCAATAAAATGTTTATCTATCTATCTATCTATCTATCTTGTTTTCTCATGTATCATGTCTTTTTAAATGTGATAGGCCTTAAATGAAATTTTTAAAAAATGATGTTATAAGGTGGCACTAATTCAAATCACTCGGGAATCACTGATATCACAATAGTATAGAGTATGTCTGTCCTGTGCCTGAACCATGCTGCTAACAAAGCCAACCTACCGTTCCACTTACTGATTGATCTACTCCACAGAGAGGCTCAACTGGTGACTCTGCAGTCCCGTCTATTGTCAGAGGGAAAAAGTAAGGTGCTACCAGAAGAGGAAGTACATCAGATTCCAGGCCAAAATTGAGAGCTACTGGCAGGAGTTCATTGAAGGGGAGCGTAGTTTGACCCTCAATGCTTGCTCAAATTAAATGGCCCTGTGATTAATAAAGATTTTGTATTAGTCGTCCCTACTAGTTGTATATGATTGATTGTCATGCGTTATTACTGTCATTATTGATGTTATTGATATTGTCAATATATTGTAAGTACACTGTTTTGGTAGGTCATTTATAATAATGGTGGACAATATGCTTCAGAGTCAACGCAAATGAAAAACTGAACAGGCATTATTGAACAATCTTGTGTGTGTGAGAGAAACTTTGGAACACTTGATGCAAGTCAAAACAGAAGAAGGAATGCAACTCTGCAGTCCTCTACAATCCAAGAATGTTGATGGAATCGTTATCGGCAAACAAAAGAGGACCGGTGTACATCGCACCATAGACAAGCTCGGGCAGATGGTCAATCCGGAACATGTTCCAGTCTCAGTATGTGACATCCTACATCTCAGGGCAGACCTCTTTGCTGTGGATTCAATGGAAGGCCTGGGGGAACCAGTCACTGCGATGCAAGTGTTAACAGCTGACAACATTGGTCGACCACAGCCTATATCATCACAAACTTAGTGCTGTTGACATGTCTAGTCCCGTCCCACGTTGAGGAGGTTGCGGCCACATGTGTGGGAATGATCCCCCTTACTGACATGAGTAATATTGCTGCTCATTATCTTTCTTATTCAAAGGCCAACCATGAAAAAAAAGAAATATCAATGTGCGGCCAGAGCTCAAATGTGGAGTGGTTTCGTCAGAGGCGGGGCTCATTGACAACAACCATCAAATCCAGCGCTTCATGTCAGGCCAGACTATGTTCAGCCGGGACAAGCTTGTTTCAGATGTGATGGGGGATATGCTCAAGCCAACACCAACACAAGTTCCTTTAAAGTCCTCAAAACTGGGCTCATGGTTGATCGTGAAGGCCCATATATAAGGGCAAGTCCAGATGGCATTATGCTTATTTGTAATATCTGATTGATCATTATTTGTGTTGCAGTGACACCGATATTGCCACCATCATACACTTGCCGCATGGAATCGATAGTTGGACACAAGGTTGGGAGACAACGGCACCCAAGATTTTGGAGTCTGTCTTGAGTGTCAGTGTCAGAATTGGGGCGGAGACTTCCGCATGGAAAGACCTAGTGCAGGAGTATCGGATTTCCAGCAACCTGGCCAGAATTATATCGGCATCTTGTGAGGTACGAATTTTGGAAATAGTATATACCACCTTAAACAATATAGGCTACACAATATTATACCGAAAAATATTATACCGGATATTATTATATCGAAATTATTTCAGGTTGGTAAGCTGTTTGGGGAGAATGACCAGCAAAGCAAAACACGGGTATCCGCAGTCTTGCAGAACCCAATAATGGTTAGTATGGCCAAGAACTCCCAGACTATCGGGGACCTATTGGCCAATGCACTTGATGAGATACCGGAGAAGGTAATATTTGAATATAAATACTACATTATTGATATGGAGATTTAACAGGATAATATTTTATACATCATTATATATATTTATAAAAAGAGGTACAATACTAGTGAATATGAGTATCTTCTGGTTGATCATTATGATTAAACCGCGTATAATTATATGATTATACATCATTATATATATTTATAAAAAGAGGTACAATACTAGATTATACATCATTATATAAATATTTATAAAAAGAGGTACAATACTAGTGAATATGAATATCTTCTGATTAATATGAATATGATCAAAAATATATTATACCTTACCTGATTTTATATAACAGATTGGCCACCTCGTCATACCTGCATTTACTGGTTTATTGGGCACATGAAACTAGGTATTCAAATACGGCCGGAGTTGTTTGCCGCAAAAATTGCAAGACGTTGGTGGAGTGAAGACTTAAGGACACTGGGCATCATTGGGCATCAGCCCAGCTACAACTATTATCCCTGCAGATAAAGTTCCAGTAGAGGTCCAGCAACGCATAGTAAACAGTAAGGAATATTTGTACTTTTATAGTTATTAAAATTTATAATATGTACTTCTGATCAAAGATATAGGGTTACACTGATATTAATATTAATATTCTAATGAGCCTTATTGAACAAATATGAGTAAACAGACATTATTACACATTATTATTATTGCCAGGAGAGGTACCAGGAGTACACCAGAAGCTGCCAGAAAGAGAGCTTCAAGAGAAAGAATATACAATATTTGACCAGGCCGGAAGAGAAATCATTGCTGCTTTAGACGGGAAATTCTATGATGGTCATCAAGTGACGGCAGAGTTGATCCCCACCCCAATTCAAAAGCGGTCTACATCAATTTTTTTGCCTCACATGCAACACAAGGACATTACTCTATTGAATACAAATGATGTGATAACTGCAAATATTGCTTTGAACTGGAAACACCTACATGCAAAGCAACAGAATCTTTAAATGCCACAGGTGATCATTTATTTACCCCAACTTGGAGTCCTTCACATGAAAACAGCTATATGCAAAGGTAATATGATAATAAGTTAAAATAACTAGATATGCCATATAAGGGGGGATTTACACATTGGCTTGATCTGTTTCAACACAATGAAAAAATGTTCATGATTCATATATTTACAGATAGAGCTGGATGGCACGGCCACCTCCAATGCCACATGCTACAGGCACACCTACCCTTCTTTCAACCGGAAATGGCATGTTGGGGCTGCCGCATGCAATGGGCTTGAATGCCAGCACTGGAGCTCCACCTGACAAGATGCCACAGCCCGAGGGCCTTCTTGGAAAGCACACTTGGAGAGTAGGCGGGACTGTGCCTTGGCTACCTCGAGGAACTGGCTAAAGCCCTAAAGCTGCATTTCAGGACCTCTTGCCATTGTTCATCAAGGCAGGACTTGTCCCACACAAGCTAGAAATCAGTGCAACCAGTGGAGCCCTCAAGATCTGTTCATTCTTTTAAATCAATAACGTTATAATATTTTTGCTATGTTTCCAGAACAAGTGGCGTTCTCCCATCATCTGATGATCCAAACTGTCTTCATCAGGAGGAATGACCACTTATGAAGTCATTAAACACTAGATTTTCCAAACTAATAATTTCATAATTTATCTCATTTAATTTTGTTTCTGATCCTGACCTTTGGTCATACTTTGAACTTTGTTCAATAGAGTTAGGTCTAGATAGACACAGCGGTGGGCGGAAGACCATGGTTATTCTGTATTGGATTATCATCTGTGAGCCGATCTCAATGTTAATGTCCTCAATTGATCATTAGAACTTCATTGTACAATATACTTGTTTGTTGATAACTTAACTGTCGTTATTACAGAAGATGTGCTGTATAAAATTACTAAATAAATAAAAAAAAAGGAGGGACAACTTGAGGTTGGGACAAACTTGTGGATAGCACAGGTAACACATATGTCATTAAACAGAGGCCAAACTGTAGGAAAACCTCTTGGATTTGTTCCCAAAGACGAAAAGGCATGTTCAGCTACTGTGACACAGGAAGGGGAAAGTTTCAGCCGCAATGCAACTCCTCACAGCCACCAAGCAGAACTTAGTAGATTCCCCTTAAATGGAATTTGGAACTACTTGTGATAAATTGTTTGCTATTAACCTTGTATATAGATGCACGGCGTTTATATCATTTACATCATTTTCTTAATATTACTTTGTATATCACCTTGTCCAAACAAACCCATTCTGATGAACCAAAGACATTGGATTTTAGAATTGAATTTTCGGCCATTCAAATAAATTTTGTGATTGGGGATGGTATTTTTTGTGAAAGGTAATCAACATATATTGATGGCTACACAACATCAACTAGAGTATTTATCGGCGGCCAAGAGTTGGTACATTTAAAGTGGTTCCAGCACCATTCTAACAACTTTTGTCCATTCATGCCTTTTTAAAGGATGGGCAGAAGGATAAGCAAGCGCCACTCACCTTTATTCTAATGTCAGGCAAAAGGCAAAAAGACTACTGGTATATAATTTTAGATATAAAGTCCTTATCAGGGCTCGGCGATTGTGTATACATGTATAACATAGACTATGGAATTGTAGCATTTGGATACAAATGTAGATCACTTGATGATACTGTGCATTTATTGCAATTGTACTGAAGTTTATTGTTTTCTAAGTACTAGCTTGATATGTTGTAGTATATTATATGTAAAGGCCGTAATAATCGATAATAACTTCTTCATGTATTGGAAATTTATTTATTCTAAATATTGATGATGGTAAAATTGGATGAGTAAAGGGTAGAGGCGACGCAAGAACACATCCACATGGTGGACAGGCGTTTTTTTGTTAACCATTCATAATTGTACGGCCATATTTGTAATAAAAAAAAATATCTATATTAATTAACATGAATGTATATTTAATGACATAATTATTGTGATCATTTTTTCTCTGTTAAGACTATGATGCTAGAATTGCAATATAACCTAGACCCCGAGACACTATCCTTATTCAACCGTCTCCTCTACAATAACATCAACAAAAAGGAAACCCATTGTTTGACAGGATTCCTCCAGCTGCTTGTTAATTAACTAAAGGCTCTCTGGACTCCTGGAATAAGAACTCATTCTCATCCTGAGGGAGTTTTGTATTTGCGAACTGCAAAGTACATGTGGAAGCAATGGTGTGAGAGGGGCAACGTAACTCCAAAGCATATTGCACTAATTGACCAGCGATTGGAAGAAGTTATTAATGGTTCCAAAAATACATGGTCATGTTTGTCCAACTTAGGAAAATGTTGCAGAGTTTAATAAGGGGAAGATATCATTACTCCAAATATTCACCTACATGGACATCTTGTATACATGAACATGGCTCTATATATATAGTTTTGGCTTTTTGCATTTGAACGGTTTAATTGGATATCAGGGTCTATCAAAAGTAACAAAAAAGATATAGAAGCTCAGCTAATGAAAGGTTTCCTTGTTAATGAGCACCTGCACAACCTCCAATATAACATGCCATCTGAATTTTCCCTTAAAAAGATATGAAGATAATCAAGAGATGCAACTCTCCTTGTGTGAGGAGGAAGGTGCTATTGATGACAATAGTTTCACAAAATATTTAAGCATACTGGGGGGCGTTTCATAAGTTAGCGCAGCTTGCGTTAGAGGGCCTAACAACAGTCGTTACCAAATAAGGAACAACATTTTTTAACACAGCGCGCGCTAACGGCCATATTCCACGTTAACTAATGTACGGTGGATGAGAATGTTACATCCCGGCCCGTTCCGTTCAGCTCCGTTCCGTCCCGTCCCCTGCCCGCCCGAAAGAAAAATTAAAATGGATGTTGTCATACATTTACTATAGAAATATTCATGACGGGGCCACTTGTATCGGTGGCGGGACGGGACGGCATCCTAAAGTTCGGTGACAATTACCGTTCCGTTCCGAAGCGCGAACCCGAACATTTCCGCACATTTTTGTAAATTGTCGGTACATGATCGGGGAAAATTCCGAACTTTACCGTCAAATATTATTTCGGCACGGCACGGCACGGCAACAACCGGCATACGGGGCGGCACGGAACAGAGCGGCACGGAACGCTACCGGCTACCCATTACAACGTGTTGCAGCCTTATTCTTTTCTCCTTTTCTTGGCACTTCCTGTAGCAACATCAACACTACGCACGGAACGCTACCAGCTACCCATTACAACGTGTTGCAACCTTATTCTTTTCGCCTTTTCTTGGCACTTCCGGTAGCAACATCAACACTACGCCAGCCAGTCGCCATTCATTCGACAACCACCACGTAAGACGGTAAGTACTCGTCTTCTCTCCCGTACAACTGTATCTGCAACTGACATACATCCTCACTTTATTCACTTCATTACTAAACCACTGCCATACTTTATTCCATTTCGATTGACCTATCATCCTTCTTCTTTCTTACCCTTAGCGCCGTAATCTTACCGCCTACAAACTTACAGCCAAAGAAGTCTACAGCCAAGATGTCTTCGATCGCCTCGCATTGCCCCCTCTGCCTGAAAGGGACACTGCGGGTCAGCCACCCACATGGCGGGGTGGTTTGTTCCAACTGCGCGCTAGTCGCAGCGATACCATCATTAACGTAAGTACTTTCTATATTACTAACTTATAAGAACTATACATTATACAATTCATTCATCTCTCTCCTTGCATGTATCCAAGATTGGGAGTAAAGCGACATCCAAGTGGCCTGAAGAAGGAATGTGTATCGGCCGGCCTAGTGTCGGGGTGGCCGTTGTTCCTATTGGCCCGTTGAATCAGCATGTGGTGGCCCGACAGGAGGAATGTGGAACAAGGTCAAGGTCGCATGAACGTTCACACAGTAGCGTGTTATAGTAGTGGTTGGGGCTTGTGCTGGACGAATATTGCACAATAATTATTTTTGGGGAAGGAAATAGAATTATGAAAATAGTCAATTATGTATTAACTAATGTAGCATTATGGCCGTTTAATGTTGAGGGAGGTAGAGCGTGTTTTATGGCTTCACGTGTTGTGATTGTATGGCCGGATGCATATGATGCCACCTGTTGGCGGATGTTGTCTGCCGCCTGGATAGAGGAGGCGACTACGGTAGCGCCCCTGTGAGGAAATGAATGGCATTAATATTGTTAGGCGTCGCCAGTACCCCGACCAGCCACACACCCCGACCCGCAGCGGCCCGCCCTGCGGTGCGCGCAAGACCGTCACGCCCTACACCCGACCAGCCTGCACCCGTCCCGAACCCGTACCGAAGAAGTATGGTTCGGGATGTAACATTCTCGTCCACCGTACTAATGCATCGCTAATCAACGTTGCGTTACTATAGCGCGGTATTTTCATATGCTTATTATTAAGTAAATGGTTGATTTGTGTCATATAAAATCTTATTAAAATCAACTTTATTGATTCTTAATACAAGCAACACAATCAGGCTATTATTGGTTCAATTATTCACTTTTTTAATCGGATATAAATCCCTATATATTACTGGCTATTATGCTGTGTCATAACCAAAAAAACCCTGGCGTTAGGAGTAAGACAAAGGAATAGAAAAGTGTACAGGGCAAGAATTAACCCCTTTGCTAGTGGAGGAACGATAGGTGGAGACCTATCCCATCGTGAGAGGGTAAGTTTGTCAACATTGACAATGAATTGACTTTAAATTAAAAAATACCAATATAACATGTAAGCCCAGTCCAGTCAACCTACCCAATATGAAAGATGTCGCCAAATAGCCTATAAAGTTAGATATATAACTTGTCAGTTATTATATGCAAAATTTGTCGCTAGCCTTATGAAACGGGAATAACGGGAATTAATATTAAAATTAGAGGATAAAAAATATTCATGTAATGACATGTTAATGATTCACAATTAGGTGACAACTGTTAATCACATACAAATATAACATCAATTAATTCAGCAAGTTCCTCAACTAGCTCCACCATAGATTTCTAAACACGGAGATATCCCTGTATATCAAAATGAACGATAATCAATGCTCTATAATTCACTTGTTCTATTGCAATATTTAATAAATGCCGGATGCTCAAGGTTCCTGGCAAGAGGAATACCATCACAAGGTAAGTACCAGGGATCCATGCCAAAATATTTTGATGAATTTGTTTCTGCCTGTGTTGCAATGGATGCAACAGAGATCACACAGTACATCCCAACAGAACTGAACAAACAGGCAGCATCCTACAGCAACTACAAAGGTAGAGTGAGTGAGTGAGTGAGACAGACGAGCACAGCATATTATCCATTATACTCTATCTTGTCTCTCCACATGTGTGTTTCAACATTTCGCATGACTTTCTTCTAACATAAAGCCAAAGCATCAAATAGCTGGTGATGTCCTTGTGGAGTGGGCAGAGGATGAACTGTGGTGATTAAACTTGCTGAATGGTATTGAAAAACAGATGAAGGTTGGGGCTAGTGTGGGGTTGAAAGTGAAGATCATGTCTGTGATGCAGATTGTGTTTTTGCTGTTGGAGATGGTGATGATGCATATGCCGCCATAGTAGATGCATTCAGAAATAACCGTAAGACTGCAACTCCCAAGCCTCCATAAAGGATGCTCTAGGTGTTCAAAAGAGTTGTTGGGAGGATTTGGGGAAAAAAGGAACTACAGTGGCTTTGATCAGTGCAGGGCCCAAAAGGACACATAACCATAACTGTTCTATTGTTAAGAAAAGTAAGAAATGTAAAAAACATTAACCGCAAAAGAATCTATGGAATCCAAATACAGTCAATAGTTAATTGTTAATGTAATTAAAATTGTTAATATTGTATTGTATTGAAGTTGTACTTGCACAACGGCGACTGGCCATAATCTCACCAATACATGAGTACTCTCTAGATTTCCCATTATTACATGTACATAAACACAAGATTACCATACTGTTCTCTACTAACACGAGATTACCATGCTGTTCTCTGCTAACACAAGATAGATGCTGCCACACACCAAGTTGGCCACCTTGCCTTCCTGGTCAGGTTCATAAAGACACTTTCAGAAGAGGAAAGCAGGTCATTTGGGGAATTCATTGAGCAAGGCTGCAGGATCAATGCCACTTTTTACTTGGACGCTGAAATGATGAAGCATTTAGATGATGTTGTAGCAGTGGCTCTTGCAGAAAGGTTAGGTGGAGCATCAGATTACAATTTGCTGAGATCATCGTCTGTGATTCAAGAAGAAGTGATTCACGCATTTGAAGAGGGGATGGCGCAGGGCCGTAATGTTGAATTGAATCTGTCGGCAACGTTGAGGTATGATGTTTTCAGAATGATCAAAAACTCTCCAAATTGAAGATTAAAATCTCATACATCAAAGGTGTTATTAAGCGATTACTATCGATGCTGAGACATGCAGATTGTTGTTTGACAATTGAACAATTTCGTTTTCATAGAAGAAAACTATCATTCTACGAAGAGGCCCTATGGAAAAAGAGGACCATCATGTACTACTTTAGGGAAATTTCTATGACTTTGATCAGCAGATTGTTGCAAAATGGGATCGACACAGAGTTGTTCTAAGAAGGATCAAAGCTAACACCAAAACAAAAATCCTTTTCAGGGCTACAAAATGTCTTAAGACGCTAATATATTCAATCCCCTGTCACCAGTATACATATTCATTCCATGCATTCTTTATACTGATTTAATGAAATTCATACCCGATATATTGATATAAAATTCTAATTCTACATTTTTGTCCCTGATTTCTTTGGTCCTATAAAAGTCCTATAAAATGTTCATTTATTGTCCATCTTTATTTATTTGTTCCTATCCAGTCTTTAATCCAATGCCAATACATCCTGATCCGTCATTTATTATTTATCCCGTCGTCTTGATCAAACAGCGTCCTGCAATATGAATAGGGTACAAATAATCCCATCTCATCTTGGACTATTATCATTTTACAAGTCTATGAAAAAGGCTATGTTCCCAACTCCTCGTTCTGGCAGTGCAGTCAACTTCTCTTGTGATACAAAAAGAGAAATGGATCATTTAGATTGCCTCAAAGGGTTAAGCCTGGAACTACGGTGGAAAGTGTCAGTAAAAGAATGGCACTCATTGATACCTTTCATAATGTTCATCAGAAATAGTGAGGGATGTCACAGCTATTACGTATTTCTATATTTTATGTTTGATATTGACGTTTGTGCCAATTGATGACCTCCTTTACATGTAGAGCTTTGTTGTGGTCTACACCAGAGAACCTGTTCTCAAATACTACACAGTGCCCTCTTTCTTACCAGCAGACAAGCATTTATTCTGGCTGGCCAGTGGCAAGCACATCCTGGAATAAAATAGTTAAGTAAAGTTAAGTATAAATATAGTGTTAGATATTGATACGAGTTATTATGTTACTTATATTTTATTTGATCTCACATTTCATCATTCAATATTACAGGTTTGGTAGCACAATCTGTGTGGCAGATGCAACAGAATGCACGATTAGTCTGTTGTCCACATAGCCTCCAAAGGGGTTTCAAGTACATAGTCTATGGTAATGTTCATTAATATTACGAAGCAATGATTGTCGCTGAGGAAAAATATGAGTTTAGTATAACAGATTAGTGAAAAACTGTGGAATTATAATGATTTATTTGTTCAAGTGCGGATTGATATCTGATATATGCTGTATATGAATACACGTCACATTATTTATCACAATTTCTTTAAGAAGAATGTGGAAAAAATATTCTTTTCTAGTCAATTTGCTTTTGAGCTACCTTGTTTACTGGAAATAAACTATACATACATCCTTGCGTTGGCTTGAATGGAAATGAGCTTATCAACACAGAGTATGAGTCTGTTTTGTTGAAACTAGCTGGACTCTCTGCAATGTTTGCATCAGATGGGGCCTCACCAAACTGCAGATTCTACAGGTTGCATCAAAATGCGATTGAGGTTGAAGAAAATGTAACCTTTTCAACCACCCATCTTATCAATAACAAACATAGAATCTACTTTGTATCTGGTAAAAACAACTAGAAATAATTGGCAAAATTCTGGTTAGCATAACAAGACTAGAAACCTTGAGGTATGTTGGGTATGGTATGGTAGGTAAGTACTATTTTCTTAACCATTAATCGTTCTTGTATAATCCATGATTTGTTTTATATATAGTTAAGGTGTTATTGTAAACAAAATAAGATATTTTCTTTAGTCAACAGGTTCTCAATCAGTCTGTAGCACCGGCCTTTGAAATATCTGACCAGAGAGAATCAACTGCATCTACCAGATACTTCATAACGGTGATGGATCGTTTCTTTGACTGCCTTAATGTTGTTTATAACTTTAAAGCAATCGACAAGGACTACCAAATCGGGACGTTCCATGACCCAAAATTCTTCATGATGAAAGTTGGTGGTGCTTACAGACAGGCTATTGAACTGTATGTATAGTAATATTTCACATATATATTTATTTCCCTCATATTTTCAAATAGGCAACACATTTATTTGAGTTTGCAGCTAAATAAAATAATACTTTGATAGTTATTACCACATTTTGTTGTGTTTTTTATGCAAATATTATAATTTTTTGACAGCTTTCCTGGTGCAGGCGACCAGCCGTTTGGAATGTTTACTGTCAAGCAAACACGTACGTATTTTATATAATACATTTTTTTTTAGAAATTTTTTATTGGCGAAGTTTGACATTACCGTCATTATTCTCATTGCCATGGAAAAAAGTAATTAACGACATCTAGGATAATTTTTAATAAATAGATCAGTCGCCTTCAGAAATAGTTTCAGCTTCATTCACTACAGCTCTACATATAGCACTATAGTCACTATTTATTAATTAATTGTACGATTTAAAATAGAATAATACAAGTCGGCGATTATGTCAATTTTATTTAATGTGTTTTACAGTCGAATGTACAACATGCGCAACGCAACGCAAGCAAACGCACTTCACTGAGATGCTCCATGTCCCCCTCACTGTAAGTTTATATTCATCGAAGTTTGACATTACCGTCATTATCGATGTATTATTTACAAAAAATAAATCTTCATTCACGTACGCCAGTTATTCTGCTGATAGTGATCCACTTATGATGAATATGTTTTTCACATGCATGTCTTGCTTGAACTAATGCAATTATTATTTATTAATAGGGAAGCGTTGAGAGGTCGATACATGCCCACCTAAGACCGGAGTATGTCCAATGTAATTGCAAGAAGTAAGTTAACAGAAATAAATAGACGTGCGACTTATATTTTATATTTTAAAGTAAACTAGCGAATAATAATGATAATTTATACACAGTATCAATTTAAAAACATTCCCATGAACAAACAAAATATGTTAAAATCGCTATTTGATATAACTTTGGCATAATGAATCGTCACTGAATTTTTTCAAATATTCATTTCATTATTGTGTAGGTGTGCCAAGGAAATGTGCCACCAAAGGAGACAGACAATCAAGAAACATCCAGCCGCACTATGTATTGAATTACAGAAGTATGTTGACCATTTAATACATTCTATATACCGTATTTCCTTTAATACAAATGGCACATTCATGGTTTCCAAATCAAAAGTAGGGAACCAATATCCGTTGCATGTGCGGATGAATATGTGTGTGTGGTGGGAAACAGGAATTAGTGTGTGAAGACAAAATGTGTCAGGAAGGAATGGCCATGGCATGTCGGAGTAATGATGTGACTAAATTGTGCACACATATACGGTCGACAAATTACATACAAACTAAAAGTCCAACAGAGAAATTAGATGAAAAATATTTGCATGATCTCGTCGCAAGTAAAAGAATAAGTGAATCTAATGTCAGCAAACACATAGAGAGAAATGACTTGGCAAATGCACCGGAAGAACCTGCAGTTGCGGCATATTTTCCGAATGGCGTGCAGTCTACAACTGTGTACTTATCAGTTTTCTGTCCAGAAAAAGAAAGTTATTCAACAATGGGAAGGGTTATCATTTGTTTGAATAAGGATGAAAACAGGTGGTCATGTGCCTGTGAGAGTAAAAAAATGAAAAGAGGCTGTAACCACAAAGCGATAGCAAAATGGTACTTGTTGCAGTATCACCGGTCCCTAATATCATATGCACCTGTTGAGAATGAGAATATTATCGATATGGCGATTAGAAATGAAGAGAAATGTAGGGAAGAAGATATGAGAGGACAAAAAAGCGAAGTCAATTCTCCAGATGTTTGAGAATAAAAGAATACCGTTAGAAATAGAACAAAATATATTAGAAAAGGATGTATCGAAAGTAGATAGAGTTATCCCTATTGAGGAAAAGTGCGTATGTGGCAATTATATGGGAGCAAATACATTGAAACTTATATCAAGAGGGGGCACACTGATTACAGACAATAATAAAATAATAAACAATTTTGAAGTGTACCACAAGGTATGTGATAGTTGTACTGCTGTATACAGACACCAAGATTATACTAGTAATATTATAAATTACAATGACCATATATTCTTGAGTGTTTCTCTGTGTGTATATTTGCGCCATGGGTTACAACATGGTAATGCACCGTCATCGCACTTAGAAGCATTGAGCGCTATGTATGACAAATATTTGCCAATTCAAGAATTGAGGCAAGCATACATTTTCATTGAGGCAATGACGATGTACAAAGAAAATAGCCTGTCCCAGAATTGTGTCACATGCGGTTACCATCCTATATGTTTAATATATGATGGCAACCAAAAGATATGCTTCAAACTTCATGAAGATCATATCAACGGTGAAATTAAAGAAGCGAAGGAAGGGAAAGAAGCACACGCAAATGAAGAAAATTTCGTAAATACAGAAGAGTTTTGGGACAGGCTTGAAAAATTGTTAATATGGCAGGCAATCACAAATTGCAACAAGAAGGTACCTAATAAATTCCATGTGAAACAGTTGTATAAAACTATAGCTCCCTGGATAGCGCCTAAATCGAGAAAAGATCGTGAAAGTGTCAATACTGAAATTGCAAAAATTAAACCAGGTAGGGCCAAAACAGATGAGAAAGTACATGCTTGCGATTATGATGTTACAGAGGACATCGTGAACTATTTACATACAGTGGAAAAAAAAAGTGTAGTTTCGATTGCCCACGAGGCTGGGTTGCAAACAGAAGGAAGGACCAAAATGATTATTCTGAATGAGTTGATAGAACACGTGAAAAAAGGCAATACATGTATTAAATTTTTTGAACATTTCCCTAAAAGATCTGGTGGTTTGGTGATGCAAGTATGTACCCATGGAATTGTGAACGCAATGAAATTTTTAATTGGGTTTGAGAGTGCCAGGGACTACATTGATATACAGCGATCGTTGGCATTTAGACCAAACGTAACAATATGCGATATTCCCCATCGCGTCGCTTCACATGGGAATACTAGGGGACCAATGTTCACTAAAAATACTGGCAGACTGTTCAAACACACAGCACAAAATATAGAAAAAGCAAAGGCAGGTTTATTGGTTTGTCAGTTGGATTATATACAAAATTCAAAAGATAAGAGTGCTACTCCTTTGGAAAATGTGAAGGCAAATCACCATCCCATATCAAATAGTGACGATTATTTCGTCCTTTATGATAGGCTGCACGAGAATAATAGTACAGTTGATGAGAATAAGTATCTAAGATCAGTAAAATTGGTGCCTCAACTGCGGGGCGAAATTTATACCCAAGCAGCAGAACAAAAGAATGCGTTTATATCGAAGGATAGGTACTTCATTGATTTGTTAGGATATGAGAATCACTTCGTTCAAACGAGAGCAATTATAGCTCAGAAAAATGTGTCACTGAATAAGAAAATGGTAAAAAAATATAACAAATTCTTGCGAGAAGGTGATGTATTGGCATATGACACATATGGTCGTATAATGAAGACAAGTGAAAGTAAAAAAAATGGGCACATCGCAGAAAAGTATAGAGGGAAGCATAATGCAGACAAGTGTGTCAGTAATGACGTTTGATGAGGAGGAGGAAGATACAACTGGAAGATGAGAAACTTAGAAATGGTATAAAGACTTTCTTTATACAACTTAGTTAGAAATGGTATAAAGAAGACTTTCTTTGTACAGTACATACTTAGAGATTTATGAGGATGAGGATGCTTAGAAATCGTATAAAGAAGACTTTCTTTATACAACTTAGTTACAAATGGTATAAAGAATACTATCTTTGTACAGTACATACTTAGAGATTAATGCGGATGCTTAGAAATGGTATGAAGAAGACTTTCTTAATACAACTTACGACTGTCTGTATACAGGAACAGAAGTCTTTTTTTCTTTGTTGAAATCATGAATAGGAAATCAGAATACTTAAAAAAATATCTAACAATATCGATCCAACTAATATCAATCACTACAATTCTAACATTCACATTGACACGTTTCATGCCAACAACCATGTGAACGTGACCCAAACTCATCACCTTTTCTTTGTTCTTAGTTCATTCTACAAGTATTCGGTAAGTACAACCAACCAACCAACCAACCAACCAACCAACCAACCAACCAATTGGCTCGGTGTAGGAGATGCGGGTACAGTTTGGGATTTAAAGCCCCACACCAGGCAAGTTTGAAGCACACTTGTTCGCACGCCGAACCGAGAGCACCATGGGTTTCTTTGAAAATCCAGATACGCAGGAGACTTATTCAGAAGTCGATGGAAAACTGCAGCTACTGTTCTGCTGTACACTCACCGTGCTCACTTTTGCCAGAAATTGCAAAAATGAGGTGTTCTACGTGGTCCGAGTCAAACGCAATGACTGTAATCGACTGATTAAGTCAAGTGTCAACATACTGTCTATGGAGGCGAGTAGGAGCGTGTATCGTTTCCGGCAGTGGCTCGATCGTATTGTTGAAGGGCCATGTGGTGATGTGACAAGACGGTCAAATTCACCCTTTATGGAATTGAATAATGAAGACAAGTGAAAGTAAAAAAAATGGGCACATTGCAGAAAAGTATAGAGGGAAGCATAATGCAGACAAGTGTGTCAGTAATGACGTTTGCCAAAAAGAAAAAAGTGTCTTGAATGAAAAGGCCAAAAAGACTATTTTAGTAGGTGATGCAGTCGATCATATGCAAAGTCTAAGAGAGAGAATAAATATGTCTCGCAATTCAACTAAAGACAAACGTGAAATATTTGAAAATGAAATTCTCTCGTCGAAAGCAACATATAAAAAAAGTGATATTGCTAAATGGGACGTACAGATGTTTAGGATAGCGACCATTGGTGACAAATTCTTAAGTGGGAATATTGAGATCGAAAGAGAGAAAATATTGTCCCAAGCAAGACTAAATGGAGATTCATATACCACGGAAGAAAGCCTGTTTAACATAAATTCGGAAAGTCTGACGACATTAGTAAATAACGAGTGTTTACAAGGTGAAATATTGGATATTGTTTTAATGTCACTAATGTCACATGTTGTCGGTGACGATACTTTGATAATATTGCCAAATAACTTTTTAACTATCGCTACATCGGATAACTTCACTGACTGGTTGCCCCCAGCAATAATTGATGGAAAAAAAGTGGATTATATAGCAATGGCAGCACATCATCCAAATCACTGGTGTGCCGTTGTAATATGTACAGCAGAAAAAAATGTTTACTACATAGATTCGGCGCCAAGTAGTTCATGCCCCAAAATAAAAAAAAAACATGTGGAAATGTTGAATAATATATGTACGTTAATTGATAGAAATTACGAATGGACCATACATAAAGATAATGACGAAGTCTCTACTAACTTGCCAATGGATAAGGTACCACTACAAAATAATGATGTTGACTGTGGAGTCTATTGTATATATTTTATTTGGTTTTGTGTCGTCACCTCCGCCAAGGCGAAAAAATCTGCCTACATCCATCATAATTACCCCTCTAGGCGTTCAATAGATTGGTGGGATATAACAAAAATGAGGCTTTGGTTGGCAATGCTGGCAATTATCTATTCAGGCAATGTCTCTAACCGTCTAGGCATCAATTTACGCATTGTTTATATAACAATTACCTAGCAATTACAAAGCTGACGGTTAATCCTTAATCCTTACCGGGGCTTCCAACCAAAGCGAACCATAACCATTGCGATAACAGTGGACAGTGTTGGATGTTATAATCATTGCGACAACAGTGCACATGACAGACAGGTATCAGAAGGAGTTTGTATATTTTTTTTTGTTTCACATTTTCCACAGATCCGAATCACCCACAAGTGTTTTTCTCTTTGCCACCACCTGCATGATGAACTACATCAAAGAAAATAAGATACACAAGGACAACTGGGCCGATATGATCTTAGCCTATGACAATGGATGCACACTAGCGTCTCTCAAAATTCTAAATAAATCGCTCGACATTGATTCTGACCTTAAAGATCTCTGGCAACATATTCACATTGTAATCGACACCTTTCATGCCAACAACCATGTCAACGAAAAATGCAAGACTGTGTACCACCCAGACCGAATTGCCAAAATACATCCCGACTTGAAAGTTAATCGTAATACCCAAGCGGCAGAACAGACTTTCCGATGGTTCGGTAAGAAGTTAACCGAAAATTATGTAATTCAAAATTTAATTAAAAATGACGTAGGCAATAATATTTCTTTGGCTCACATTCAGCTAGTAGTATTTCACAAGAATTAACAACGATTTATAACATTACTTTCAGGACGATATGCCGGGGCTTCCAACCACATGACCAAAACTCATCACCTTTTCTTTGTTCACCGCCTCATTATACATCGAAATAAGTACTTGGAAGGCTTCAGGTTTCAGAACAGAGATCGTGTATTACCATCTGTAAGACAGTTGTTGTCTGGCCTACCCAAATGTGAAAAATATAAAATGGGTCCAATTGCTAGAGGCCAATGTAGAACACCTAATTTTCCCAATGGGATGGAGGATGAAGATGAGGAGGATGAAGATGAGGAGGATGAAGATGAGGAGAATGAAGATGAGGAGAATGAAGATGAGGAGGAGGAAGATGAGGAGGAGGAAGATACAACTGGAAGATGAGAAACTTAGAAATGGTATAAAGAAGACTTTCTTTATACAACTTAGTTAGAAATGGTATAAAGAAGACTTTCTTTGTACAGTACATACTTAGAGATTTATGAGGATGAGGATGCTTAGAAATCGTATAAAGAAGACTTTCTTTATACAACTTAGTTAGAAATGGTATAAAGAATACTATCTTTGTACAGTACATACTTAGAGATTAATGCGGATGCTTAGAAATGGTATGAAGAAGACTTTCTTAATACAACTTACGACTGTCTGTATACAGGAACAGAAGTCTTTTTTTCTTTGTTGAAATCATGAATAGGAAATCAGAATACTTAAAAAAATATTTAACAATATCGATCCAACTAATATCAATCACTACAATTCTAACATTCACATTGACACGTTTCATGCCAACAACCATGTGAACGTGACCCAAACTCATCACCTTTTCCTTGTTCTTAGTTCATTCTACAAGTATTCGGTAAGTACAACCAACCAACCAACCAACCAACCAACCAACCAACCAACCAACCAACCAATTGGCTCGGTGTAGGAGATGCGGGTACAGTTTGGGATTTAAAGCCCCACACCAGGCAAGTTTGAAGCACACTTGTTCGCACGCCGAACCGAGAGCACCATGGGTTTCTTTGAAAATCCAGATACGCAGGAGACTTATTCAGAAGTCGATGGAAAACTGCAGCTACTGTTCCGCTGTACACTCACCGTGCTCACTTTTGCCAGAAATTGCAAAAATGAGGTGTTCTACGTGGTCCGAGTCAAACGCAATGACTGTAATCGACTGATTAAGTCAAGTGTCAACATACTGTCTATGGAGGCGAGTAGGAGCGTGTACCTGCTTCTAAAATCAAGACCAGTGTCGTACAACGGATAACCGACAGTAAGTATGCAATTAAAAGAAAATATCTATACCATTATAGTATACCATAATATACAATGTAGTTTGTTGTACGATGCTGATTTATATATTTATCTACGTTATATTTGCAGTTGTTCTGGCAAATGGTGACTGGGCAAGTAGTTACAGTCACCGTTCGATGCTGCGGGAGAATTGTGAGTTCTATTTTTACTTTTATACCATATATTTTTATACCAATATACCAATATACTTTTATATGGCATTTCATATAATTTTATTTTATTATTATTTATAGTTTCACTTTTTCAAGACGGAATAGTTTTGCCTTCTGGTAATTCACGGCCAGGACCAAGGAAGCGAAGGTCTAGCAGAGAAGCAGTGGCAACATTTGAAAGTAGTCTGCCCAAAGACTTGGTTGATGAAATGGGTGAAGAAATGGGTGAACATGTGGTGTTAGACTTGGACTCCATGTTGGAAGTAATCACCCAAGCAAAGTCCATGTTGCAATCGGGTGCCATAACCCAAAACCACTATTCTATGCTGAAGACTGGGCTTGTGGTGTCTCTTAGACGTGAGTATATTTACCTATAAAATAATATATAAATATCAATCCAAAGTATATTGCAGACAGTATAATAAGATTGCATAATTACCTTTCCACAGGCCCATATAAGAAACTTCAGCCCGGTCCATCACCTGCATCTGCTGACTCGAGCAGACTTGCTTCACCTGGTGGTGATGGAAGGATGGATCGTCCATCACCTGCATCACCCGATGACTCGAGCAGACTTGCTGGTTCACCTGGTGGTGATGTGAGGATGGATGGTAGCAGACCTGGCGGTGTAAGGATGGATGCTTCGTCAGCTTCTTCAGGTCAGAGTAGACTTGCTTTTGTACCTCCAGAAGCCTCAGTTACATCACCTGCTGACTCGAGCAGACTTGCTGGTTCACCTGGTGGTGATGTGAGGATGGATGGTAGCAGACCTGGTGGTGTGAGGATGGATGCTTCGTCAGCTTCTTCAGGTCAGAGTAGACTTGCTTTTGTACCTCCAGAAGCCTCAGTTACATCACCTGCATCACCTGATGACTCGAGCAGACTTGCTTTACCTTCACTTCCAGTATTTCCCGAAGCCTCAGGAAAAAGCCTCATTGCTGCAAACTGGATAAGGTTTAGACAGGCTGATAATACTCCTCCCAGAGTTGCGAAATACCGCCAATTGCCTGAAATGAATGGTAAGATGCTTGTATTAGTTAAATCGCAATTAGTTTACATGATAAATGATAAATTAAAGTTTATATTATTGCAATTAGTTTATATTATGAATGGTAAGATGCTTATATCGAATATATTGTACACCAATTACGTGGGCTTTATTATTGCAATTAGTTTATATTATGAATGGCAAGATGCTTAGATCGAATATATTGTACACCAATTACGTGGGCTTTATTATTTTTGTATTCAGTTAGCACATCCCCGACACGGAATTTGGAAGTTGACACAGCGAAAACTGTAGCTGCCGTTGACACACTTCAAGAAAAAATATGAGAAAAAGAAGAAGAACATGAGAAAGAAGTTAGGGCGGTGTGAAGACGGCAATCCTTCAGAGCCTGAGCCTAGGACTAGGACTTTAAGCAAGCGTCCCATTCGGCCATCTACACCGGTTGGAAACGGCAGGAGACGGGTAGTGGTACAGACTACACCTGTCCTCAAGTTGACTAGAGGAAGGACACTAAGAACAAAGCAGCCTGTCTATATGTAAGGAGACTATGGAAGGAGACTTCCTTCAGTGCCAGTCTTCACAAGGAGACTTCCTTGAGACTTATCAGTTTTCGCAGGACAGGAAGGACACTAAGAACTATCTTTGTGGAGACTTCCATTACACAAGGAGACTTTAATGATTGATTGATTGCCTATATCTGATGTTCACAAGGAGACTTCCTTGAGACTTATCAGTTTTCCCAGTACCAGTCTTCGCAATACAAGGAGACTTCCTTGAGGAAGGACACTAAGAACTATATTTGTGGAGACTTCCATTACACAAGGAGACTTTAATGATTGATTGATTGCCTATATCTGATGTTTACAAGGAGACTTCCTTGAGACTTGATTGATTGATTGATATATCTGATGCTGATTTTTAACTTATATTAGCGGTACAGCATGACTTTACATCTATTGTATATAAATCGGTCATAAGTACAGTACAGTACAGTACCGTATATAGTCAGTCTGTTATATAGTCATAATTACAGTACAGTACTATTAACAGTACACCCGATGTTACGGGTGATTCAGTGACAGTGTTTTATTGTATATAAATCGGTGTAGGTCATAAGTACTGTGATGAGATTAGTCTAGCATGACTTTACATCTATTGTATATAAATCGGTCATAAGTACAGTACAGTACCGTATATAGTAAGTCTGGCAAGAGTTTTAAATGGTTCTTAATTACAGTACAGTACTATTAACTTCTGACTGATTGATTGAAGCATTAGCAATATACAGACAGTCATTTATTGTGATTGTAATATACATTTTTAATATTAAGTCGTCATGGCAGTATAGTCAAGACCATATGTGAGTAATATTAAGTCAAATACCGTATACCATCACTGGCAAGAGTTTTAAATTGGTCATAATTACAGTTTTAAATGCAGTGTGCAACATAACCCAGAGACCGACGCCCAGGTCTCCACAGAATTTTCGTCGTCTCTGACATTAATATTTGTCAGGGCCCGACGGTCTCCAATGAAATATCCAAGTGATAAAATGTTCAATGTACTCTGGACCACGGGAACCCTGTCTATGACCCAGAATTATTTTGGTCTCTCATCTCCAAATTCCCTATGTTGCACACTGTAAATGGGTCATAATTACAGTACAGTACTAATAACAGTACACCCGATGTTACGGGTGATTCAGTGACAGTGTTTAAAAAGTATACTTTGAGACATCTAAATAAATTGACCACTTTCTTTTTCAGTCAAATGAAAGTGTGCCTGGCAGAAAAAGAACGAGTGGCTGAGGTAAAGAGGTTGGAGAAGTTGGCTAAGGCTAATGCTGCTAGGAAGGCTAATGAAGCTAGTGAAAATATAGAGTTTAGATTGTGAAGATATTTGTTTACTTTGCACACGGTATTTGATAGACGGAGAACTTGAATCAGTTGATAGCGAGACGGAGGAGAAGTGGAAGGAGAAAATCAAATTTGTAGGTCGCGATGATGAATCTTTTACGATTTTGTGGAAAGTAGTTCACAACGGAACAAGGAAATTGGAGGTGGCGATTGAACAACAGCCTCAATTTGACTAATTGTCGATCGAAAAGAATTGATTAAGTCATGGTATTTACAATTATTATATTGAATAAGACATGACTGACTTGTGCATTCGTTATTTGGACTGCGATATATTTTGCAATGCCATGGTTTGTACATTATTACATATATATTATTTCGTAGTGTCTGTAAGTCAAGAGTCAAGACTTTGTACATTATGACATATATATTATTTAGTAATGTCTGTAAGTCAAGAGTCAAGAGTGGGAGAGTTAGTTAAGAAAAGGATAGGGGGGTTGAGCGAATAGTATAGTGGGGTGGAGGAGGAGAGAAAGAACTATCACAGGTAAGTATAAGTTCCAATCATTTTCGTTGGGCACATTTATTTTCACATTGTCTGGTGTGAGTTATGGCTTAGTTATATTTTTTTCATATATAACTGTTTAAATGTTATAGTGTGAGTCCGATTTTATGGTTTGGGTTATAGCGGTCAAAACTGGCTACTTTTCCTAGCAGGAAATGCCTCTGTTGATGAGGCATTTTATAATGATGTAGGTGATGGCAAGAGTGGAGAGAATTTGTGGTTTGTTGGTAATTGGTCAAAGTCCAATGAAATGATTTATTGATCGCTCTTTTACGCAAGTCAATTTGCATCATGTTTTAAAGTAATGTGCTTAGGCCTACCATACCTGTTTAGCTTAGGAGAGGTGTCTTTATTCAAAGCAAATCATCTGTTTAAATGCCATAATGATAATAGGTATTCAATTCGACTCCAGTAATGATTAAATACTTTAGTAGGCCCCAATACCGGCAACCAACAAGTAATTAGGTACCCTGTCTATAGGCGGATAATTTAAATTGATTGAAAGAGGTGCTAGTACATGACGCGGTTGGTTTGTTGCTCAATGTTTTATTATAGTAAGACTGTTTCTAATTGTGATTGGCTACTGTCTACCGTACACTTGTTTGGAGAGTCTTTAAGTATAGACTATTTAACATAGTGTAATTGGTAAAGGGGAGACATCAATATCCAAAATGCCACATTGCAAAAGAACAAATCCCTGGGAAATGACAGCGGAAGAACTTGAGCATTTCTATATCCATAGAATGGAAGACACAGGCCTCACCACGGTTACCGCTGACGACAAGCACAAAATCATGCAATTCATTATTGCTGTTGCAGAGGAAAGGCAGTTGGAGAAGAAACTGGCGGTACTGGAAGAAAAAATGACAAAATGTCGTCAAAAACAAGAACGGGCGATAAAGAAAAAGCGAGTCGAAGCAGTGGCTAAATACAGAGACCATATGCAAATGCTTCAGTGGTCAAGAAATATTTTTACAAAACAACTGAACGACAATGTCATAGATAGGCTTAAGGCTGACATTGTGCTA
Organism: Sthenelais limicola; assembly: GCA_942159475.1. Taxonomy (NCBI): domain Eukaryota; kingdom Metazoa; phylum Annelida; class Polychaeta; order Phyllodocida; family Sigalionidae; genus Sthenelais; species Sthenelais limicola. The sequence goes on along the minus strand of OW804094.1, from coordinate 9,697,243 downwards.
GAGTCAAGGGGCATAAGATCAATTGACTTTGTATTCAAGAAGTGAAAAGCCGAAAGTCGATAACCAAAAAGTCCTTTTCAGGGCTACCAAATAATATCAAGAGCTGAGTTTATTCCCCAAACGCACAAGCCACAACACAATCCAAGAATGGAGAATACCAGCCCACGGTGACCATTTGCAACAACCCCAAAAGATGACAAAGTCCCTAATTTCTACGTTTGCCCTATTCAATTTTAAGTACGCCCCAATCGCAGCAACGGAACGGCAAGGGAAAAGTATTCTCTACACGGTACATAGGGATTGTGGATTGCGCCCGCATGCTAGTAGATGGCGCGCATGGTTGTTCCACCGTAACCAGAATAGCTGCTCCAGCAGACCCACGGCGACCGGCCCACGGCAACCATTTGCGTGCATACGCACTTCGAAAATTACAGTATCACTCGATGAAGCAGATGTTAAACACTTTCCTTATTCAGAAAAGATATTCTGAAAATAGCAATCTTGTTGTACCAAGGAACACTTTTTTTGGATGGGATTTAAACGACAAATTCCGTGACTGTATTGAAACAGCTGTACATCAAGAAAAGGTTCGCCTAAAGTTGGTCAATTCTCTATGTAAATTACCATGTGTTCTTTCTCTAAGTTGTATAAATGTGATGGGAGTGAAATGTTTCCTTGACAAAATGGTAGTCTATTTTCTACAATGCGTTTGCATTTTTCACTCAAATTAACAAACAGATCCCTATCTTTCGGGGGTCACTGACGCAATAGAAAGACACTAAAATAGAGTCTCCTGTGATCTGTACATGTTTGTATATTAATAGGTATTGTTCATATAGAAATAGCTAGCATATGTATATTAGTGTTGATCGACAGAATTTGAGACAAGTAATTGATATTGATACCATTCTGCTCAATTGAATATTTGTATTTGAATGATGTTGATTTTGGACCTGGCAACGCCCGAAAAGCACCATATTATGGTCATGCGTAATTTACTAATGATTGTTTAACATGTGTGGCCAATAAAAATATTTAAAAAAACAAATATAGGGCAAGTAGATGTAATATTTAGTACATGATGTCTGTATATATTTCTTTATGTTTCTTTGCTACTGTCGAGTGGATGATTAATCTGTTCCATCCATCTCACCTTGACTACAGAGGCTGGTTGTAAATTAAAACAGATATATGATAACTTATATATGTGATATGCTGTATATTGAACAGCCATTTAATTGAATATATTAGGGACATTTCTGGTCATATGACTGGATTATGGTATATTTTATGTTCATAGTATTTATAAAATGCCTTGTGGGGTGCATTATTGATAGTTAATTGGATTTCAATTATAGTCATATTTCCTTTCCGTGTACCTTGTAGCGGCCGCGCTAAATCACTATTATTATGGAAAGCGGGATGCATATAACCGAAAATTGCGCATGCGCAAAAAGCGGCTCAATAGTAATTCAATGTGGAGCGTAATTTTCGCATCCGTCAATATCGGCCGATATATACGGGATCGTCCGACTAAAGTGGGTGCGCCAAATGCGCGCTGCGCTTTTTTCGGCCGGTAATTTCGGTCGCGAGAAATGCGGCCGAAAAAAACGGGTGACTAAGCGTTAAACGCGCATGTGTGACCGAAATCGGCGCATGTGTGACCGAAATCGGCGCATGACAAACCGATATTTTCGCCCGTTTTTTGCGTCAAATGCGCATCTTTTGCGTCAAATGCGGCCGTCAAAGGCGGCCGTCAAATGGGCGCGGAGATGAAGTGGGGTAGGGTATGGGGGAGGAGGGGTATGTAACATGTACAATATAATGAAACGAAATTTTTTACGTTCACATACACCCCCTGTCCCTCCTCCTGGACATACCCCTGTGCCTCCTCCTGTACATACTCTGTACCTCCAAATTCAGCTTGGAATCTGACTTAATCAAATCTGTAAGGTTTGAGGGCAGAGAGTCTGAGGGAAGGGTGACTGAGGGAGGAGGGGGCCAATGTGTGGTCTGAGGGGGCCAATCTGAGGGAGGAGGGTGTGTGGGAGGAGGGATTGAGGGAGGGTCTGAGGGAGGTGGGCCCGAGGGAGGAGGGTCTGAGGGAGGGACTGAGGAAGGAGGGTATGAGGGATGTGGGTGTGAGGGAGGCGGGTATAAGGGCGGAGGGTTTGAGGGAGGAGGGTGTGAGGGAGGAGGGTATAAGGGCAGAGGGTATGAGGGAGAAGGATGTGAGGGAGGAGAGTAAAAGGGCGGAGGGTATGAGGGAGAAGGGTGTGAGGGCGGGGGTATGAGGGAGGTGGGTATGAGGGAGAAGGGTGTGAGGGAGGAGGGTATAAGGGCGGAGGGTATGAGAGAGGAGGGTATAAGGGCGGAGGGTATAAGGGCGGAGGGTATGAGGGAAGTGGGTGTGAGTGAGAAGGGTGTGAGGGAGGAGGGTATAAGGGCGGAGGGTATGAGGGATAAGGGTGTGAGGGAGAAGGGTATAATTTATTGAATAATTTATTGGCATGTAACATGAGACTTCAGAGTGCAGCACTTTTCAGCACATTAAGAGGTTAATTCAGCACATTAGAGTGGTGGAGACTTGTGACTGATTTTCCTGTAACACATCACATAATATATGCATATATATGCATAGATATATGGGTCAGATTTCAGAAAATGTACAATTCGCCTTGCCAGTGCTTGCTGTTGAACACATTGCAATGATTGTAGGGGTGTATCAATTTCACATTAATCATAGTGTGAGGTGGGTCAGATCATTCATTCATTCATTCATTCACTCATTTGGCACTGGGAGATTGGACACCTGTGAGGTAGGACACTTGCTTACATACTGCCATACTACCCATACTAACAGCCCATACAACCCTTACCACTGTATCCCTACCATACAATCTTCTCATCTTTCAACCCTCATAACTTCTAAACTATTAATTTTACTTATTAAATTTTCACTCTTATTATGATTCTTATTTACCCCTCTACCATTTTCCATTAAAAATTCTTTAAAATTATCAACCCTCCCTATTATCACTCACCTTACCACTATATCCCTACCATACAATCTTCTCATCTTTCAACCCTCATAACTTCTAAACTATTAATTTTACTTATTAAATTTTCACTCTTATTATGATTCTTATTTACCCCTCTACCATTTTCCATTAAAAATTCTTTAAAATTATCAACCCTCCCTATTATCACTCACCTTACCACTATATCCCTACCATACAATCTTCTCATCTTTCAACCCTCATAACTTCTAAACTATTAATTTTACTTATTAAATTTTCACTCTTATTATGATTCTTATTTACCCCTCTACCATTTTCCATTAAAAATTCTTTAAAATTATCAACCCTCCCTATTATCACTCACCTTACCACTATATCCCTACCATACAATCTTCTCATCTTTCAACCCTCATAACTTCTAAACTATTAATTTTACTTATTAAATTTTCACTCTTATTATGATTCTTATTTACCCCTCTACCATTTTCAATTAAAAATTCTTTAAAATTATCAACATTCCCTATTATCGCTCACCTTTTCCCGCCCTTCTCAAGGGCCCTATACAACTCCAACCTACACTTACCTACACTACCTCCCATTACTTCTACCATTACTTCTACCATTACTTTTATCCCTATTTCCCCTTTTATCATAACCAGTGTTATTAGTGTATCACTATTTGGGGGGAGCACTGGAACATATGGGGGATAGTGCATGTTTTAATGGCTTGCCCAGCCCTGGAGTAACCACAATTTTCCAACATTATTCAAGACACATTTTCGCAGATTGGACTAAATGAGAGGATGTACTGGAGGAGGTAACCTCGAGTAACCTCCTCCAGTACCCTCCTCCAGTACCCTCCTCCAGTACCCTCCCCCAGTACTCTCCTCCAGTAGCTCCTCCAGTACCCTCCCCCAGTACTCTCCTCCAGTAGCTCCTCCAGTACCCTCCTCCAGTACACTCCTCCAATACCTCGTCCAGTCCCTCCATCAGTCCCTGCCCAGTTCCATCTGCTCCTGTGCCTCCCCCAGTATCTCAGGCTGTACCTGTCCCTGTGTTCCCCCCCTCCCATACCTCATCCAATATCTGCCCCTTGTATACATACTGTATATATGTATATATGCATATATGCATATACATATATATACATACATACATACATATACATATATTTGGATACATATATGGTATAGTTATATACATGTATACATGTACATATTTATGCATACATATTATGTATGCATAAATATGCCTAGATATACATAGTGTATGCATCATATATGTTTTTGTATATATCATGCATATTGTTATGTATACGCATGTGCATATGTTTGTATATATGCAGAGATGCATACATGTATACATATGACTGTGTATATACATGTATGTATACATCCATATGCTTGTGTATATGTATAGATATACAGAGGAGGTACAGGAGGCGTTACTGTAAGTGGAGGTACTGGAGGAGATACTGGAGGAGGCACTGGAGGAGGCACTAAGGGGTATGGTACAAAAACCGTCACCATAAATTTAAAAATGCAAAGTATACCAACGCACAAGATAGCAGAAAGCAGAAAGATAGAGTACCTTCTAAGGATTGTGGAGAATTTTGAATTTTTAAAATCCATCCATTATTGACATCAATAAAGACCATTTTAAGTTTAACACCCCTCCACAAGGCCCCACACACTTAGAGTTGACTGGGCCTTGGCGACCTGGCTTCTGAATTTTTGCGGCCGCATATTTCGGCCGCAATTGTCGGCGACAAAAGCGGCCGCCGTTGCGACAAAAGCGGTACGAGTTCCGAAATCGACGGCTAGACTACCGAAAATTGCGGCCGTCTGTGCGAAAAAAGCGGCTACCTTGCCGTGAAAGTCGGGTGAGTTCCTGTCGATTACGGTAATGTTGCGATAAAAACGGTCGCCGCTTTTTGCGCATGCGCAATTTTCGGTTATATGCATCCCGCTTTCCATATATTATCGCCCACACGGCAAGGTTAACATGTACCGATTTTTACAGCCCTTTCAGAGTTCGAAACTTTGTATAATTAAAACATTGTTTAATCATTGTCTGTCATGTTCTAACCTGTTTATATGGGATTATATCATCCTTATTAAGCTTAGACATTATCTAAAGGAAATGTTGACCATTATCTTATAGATTTCACGGTGTTTCAAGGTGTTTCAAGGTATTGCAGAGAAAGGCTAATAAAGACCATTATACCTACACCGGTATGAATCCTCAAGTTATTCCTAACCCAGCGTCGATTAGGCCTACACCTTATTATTATACACATTGCCAAGACCAAGTCTCTACCATCGCTCCAGGATATCCTAGTGATATTACAAGTCAGCCGATATAGTTAATATAAAATATCCTTCATTTCATTATTTCTCCAACCACATCACAACTCCTCTTTCTCACCTTTTTTCATCTTTATTTTATTATAAATTATATTGGCTGTAAAATACTAGAAGTGAATATATGATGACAATGAAAATGTTTTGTAATATATTAGATTAGCTTATTGTACAAGTGTATCTCGTGGTACCAGAATGAGTAGCAGGACGCTACGAAAATCACCCCTGGGGTGAGAGTTTCAAATATTGTTGATAAAGCCTGGATAAAATTTGTCCAAACAAAATATGTATTATATGATATACATTTGATGGACCCCTAGTCCTTAATACTTGCGCCTGCGTGCTCGTCACACACTCAGTGCAAGATTCTCTCTGCCCATCCAATAATTCTTTACTTCCTACACCCCTGGAATTCTATATAGTGCACGGAACAATGCATGGCCAAGTGTACATTCACCAAACTCATCATTATTATTATCATTATCATTATATTTTAATTATATCTTACAAACACTCACATGGCGACGTGTACAAATTGTAACTATGTTTTTCCAAAAGCTGGGTTCCGCCAGAACATCCTACCACCCTGGGAGGTGCTGTACCCAGTGGAAATAAAATCTTTAAAAAAAACCCCAAAATCAACGGGCGTAGGAGCTCGTACGGATGGGCTAACTGGAAAAGTTACAGTAGCAATCAGTGAGGCAGCAGTCTGTGAGGAGTTTCAGCACTAAAGACAAACCAGGGACACTACCTATCAGTGCATACACACCCCTTACTGAGACGGGAAATCGCATGGAACCCTTCTTGTTGGTCCCAAAGAATGTCCTTTTGAATGAAGGTACTGGTGCCCTATATATATCCCAGGGAAAATCTCCAGCCTTGGTGGTTTTGAAGGAAGGTTGGTGCAGAGGATGTTTTAGTGGAGTGTTTTAAACAGAGTCCTCTGGACTGCCCTTACAGTTAGTATCTCCGACTTATTTCAATTTTCACCTGTAACTGATTCTACAATACCTCAAGCTACAATATATTATATTCAAACTAGTTCATCTTGACTCCTTCATTTCTTTTCATATGACAAGTTCTTCATGAAAAAAACACAACAAAGTACCCTTAGGGTGATTAACCCGATTATTATGATCACAACCAACCAAAGAAAAGGACTTTGTTACAATAAAAGAAAGTCAAATGATAGGCCTACGTCTTCACTACACTCTATTTGAGACCTACTTAGAGTAAACATCAAAGCGACCCAATGATAACCCTACGGCGAACCGCTCCAAGTAGATCTTAAATAGAGTGTAGATTGCACCTCCAGATTACCCAAAACGGCTTCTGTTGAAGAAGTCAATGAAGAGCATTGATCTCAAGTGAAGTGTTAATCTCCAGCAGGGAGTGAGATTGGTTCAATAAGGTTATATCAAGGGCGGGAGAGCTGAGAGGGAGTGAGTGAGAGAGATTGGTTGCTTTACGCCCTTATCAACACATTTATATATGGTTATATCAAGGGCGGGAGAGCTGACAGGGAGGCAGTTTATGGTCATACCCAGGAAATAGAGACAGAAGAAGGGAGAGAGAGACAGAGAAAAAAGGACAGAAAGGCACTTTATGGTCTTACCCAGGACCGTCCAGCAAGGAGGTATAATATAATATCCCGTCGTGACAAGACCTCTGCCACACGATTATGAAACCTGTTGTTAGCTTAATTATGCCAAGTCGAGGACCTGGACTCATTCAATTCAACCAGAAAACCAGGGACTGCATGCCTACATAGTATACATATGGTCCCAACACCGCATATGAATAGCTATGAATGTACGCCCCACTAACGAGCTGGCACCAGAGGTCTTCGAAGACCTGTTAAGCCAGAAGAGGACCTGTAAGTAAACCTGTAAGTATGCGCGAATACGAGAAGAATAAGCTGATAGAGACAGACAGAGAAAGTGACAGGAAGAAAGAGAAAGGTGTCCTTGTTACCTGCTAGAGGTAAGTCAGACAGAGAGAGAGAAAGGCGTCAATGTTACCTGTTAGAGACATACAGAGAGAGAGAATGAGAGGCAGAAAGACAGACAGAGAAATGCGTCAATGTTACCTGCTAGAAACAGAGACAGAGAGGCAAGAGAAAGCTTTCAATGTTACCTGTGACAGGCAGAAAGACAGAGAAGAGAGAAAGAAAGGCGTCAATGTTACCTGCTTGACGCACACTTGCACACTGCCAGAGACTAGCGGGATCACAAGTAATAAAGAGCAGCCGACCCGCACCCGGGTCGCGTCCACTATGGGAGGGGTGTAGGGTTGTTCCACTGACTGATCAACCGTGACGGACATTGACACGCATTGGACTGACCTGCCGCGCGGCGAGTCGGCTCTGCCAGGCCCAGGTGAGGTGTGGATTGATTGCCTTGACTCGCCGGGACTTTGTTATGCAGGCTTCAGATCGCGCAGTGGCGATGAATTGTTATTTTCTAGCCTAGGTGGCGAAACAAAATCTTTCAATCGTGATGCGTTTGAGGAGAATGAGTCACAAGTGCCAAAATATAGATATTTTTCAACGTGATCTATTCAGTACATTTCTTTGCTTGAAAGTCTAATCTTTGGAGGCCTTAGTCCTTTAAATCATATAAATACATGTATCAATAGAATATACAAATATTTATTTGATGGTCTAATGTTTACCCTATCAAACTAATCATATAGAAACACTACTTAGATGTCCTTGATGTTTACTAGCATTAGAATCGGCTTGATCTCATCTTTTCAAATATGATGGTATCTCAAAATCCATTTTTTGCGACTTATTGCTCATTTTCCTGAAACACATATCTGGGAAGACAACAAGTTCCTGGAATAGTCTTTTCTTCTATTTCTCTTCCTATATTTAGCTCTGACCAAGAGAAGAACCGTCACAATCACTCTATTTATAAATCATAATTGTTACAATTAAAAAAACCTCCCAAACTGCTTGGGAGTTGGACCAGCCAATGTTACCCTTGGTGGTATAATGAAAGTCAAACAAACAAACACACAATATGAAACAAAAACAATGAATATATATAATTGGGTCAGATTTTCAGAAAATGTACAATTCACCTTCACCAATCCTCTCAACTAAGCCAAATTTAAGACACAAATTAGCTTCAAAATGCAGTTTAACATAACAGAACTGATACTTTAAATCAATGCGATATCAAATATACTCAGATATACCCGGTAGTCTTCATTTATCAGCCTAATTTTGCAGAATTTACTACATGTGTAGAGCTCCCAATTGTACATTTTCTGATAATCTGACCCATGTAATTAAGTGATCGAAGCATAGTGATTGAACAGCAGGGCCGACCCTCCGGCCTTTTGATTCTTCATTCATATATTGTGAGAATCTCGCCCTCAGTCTAGGTCCAAACCCTCAGATCGGATAAGAACGGTACGTCAGTGATTGGACGCCTAATGCGCAAATCGGATTCCTGGCCCAGGACTAGACGTCCTAACGGGAATATAATGACATCTTGTAGTCTTGATGAAATTATAATGGCACTTTGCGGTTTGAGGCGAGAGGTTTTCCCTCCGTTTGAAGGGACTCTCTCATCTTTGGGCCTAGACTGCCCTGGCTTGGGAGGGTGGGTGAAGCAAATTATTACCTAATATTTAACAGTACATATCGGGTAGTACCGGCACACTTCCCACATTTATGGACTATATATAACGTAGACTTGTAGTAGTATTAATTATTTTTATTCTAATCCATCTTTATTCTCTGTCCCTGGAGACCATTAATAATCCAGATCGAATAAAACATATTGGACATTTGGAAATAAACCAGAAACAACCTAGAACCCAGAAGCTGCCCGGCCTGGAGTGATTCTTTACTCTCATTTGTTTATAGTACATTTATATGAAACCAATGTTTCCCTTTATGTAACTACTGTTTCATTTCTCTGTAGGCATAAATATAGACTGTCTTATAACTCTGAAAACTGTACACACAGTCATTACAGCAACTTTTCGCTCCAGCCTCCCACTTTGTCTATCCAGTCTAGGGTCACAGCCTCTCAGGTCCTATAAGAAAGACATATCAGTGATTGGACGCCTACTGCACTCAGAGCTGCTAAACTTCCCGTTGTTTTGACAATTTGGGCAATTCCTCTTGTCCTCCAGTTTTCAAATCAATATCTCCCGCCTCATGCCGAAATAACATGTACCGCGATCCTGCGAGTACCAACTATGGCTATAACAATAGGACAAAGGGAGCATCCTGTTTGTTTCTTATAACTGCCCGCATACGATGTAGAGCAAACACATTGATGAGAAGAATTAATCCCCTATGATCTGGGTCGCCCATTTGATATATAAATTTAAAACAAACATGAGAGATATTATTAATACCAGCGCAAACATGGCGAAGTACCATAGCAGTCAGGTTCAGAAGGCAGTTTTAGACCCCGAGGTTTTAGGGGTCATTAACACTTTTAGCCTTAGCCTTGTGGTTAAGCTTATCGCTGGATGTAGAATCGAGGAATGTGGCCTTCTGGACCTGACTCATAGGGGAATTCAGGGGTGTCTGCTAGCCATTTTGTTCTCTGCGACCAACCATATATAGGATCGGCTAGAAAAGACACTTGAACAACTTTTTTTCTATCGTTTTCCAACGGCGAACAGATTACCAAGAAACACAAGTTAATGTAGCCTTTTTGATCACCAGTTAATTTGACTGTGTGCATGGAAACGGCATTCATAAGTTCTATAAAAATTATTTTTTTCATTTATATATTTGGCCTATATAAATATTACATGACAGCCTCTTTCTCAACCAGTTAAAGAGATAGTCAGTTTGCTTTCAGATTGCTGGAATATGATGTAAAAATGACTTAGATATGCACCATTTCAATCCTAGCTTTTAAATAATTTCCAGGGGGGGGGGGGGGGAGCCTTGCCCCCGTACCCCATAACGGCAACTAATCGCAAAACGGGAGATTTCCCGTTTCCCCCCACTTCCAACTTGGCAGCTCAGCTGCACTAATGGCTTTCCAGGCCCTGAAGAAGATGTCCTTATACGATTCTAATGGCATTTTGCGGTTCGGAGCAGCGAGAGGCTTTCCCTCGGTTTGAAGGGAGTCTCTCAACTCTGATCTTCAAAGTGTCTCATGGACGAATTATTCTTAAGCTATTTGATTGCTGTGAGAATCATTTCAAGAGAACATCGTGAAATAAGTTGTTTTTGAAACAAATATTCGTCGACAAATCCCATCACATCTAACTAATGTTGAGCCAGCCTGTGTTATTTGTCAAGAAATATTTTAGTGTCTGCCATGACTTTGATTTGTCCTTGACTGGTAAACTGTTCCATAGAGAGGAATCTAGGCCCAAAGATGAGGCAGTCCCTTCAGATGGAGGGAAAGCCTCTCGCCTCAAACCGCAAAGTGCCATTATAATTCCATTTTGACCGCAACATCTCATTATAATCCCAATTATATTCCCAATTATAATCCCAATTAGAACGCCTAGTCCTAGGATAGGAAACCGATTAGTGCAGTAGGCGTCTAATCACTGACATACCATTCTTATCTGATCTGAGGGTTGGGGAGATCCTCAGTTTTTCAGGATTTAGAATTTACTAGTATGCCTTGCGCAATTCTTGTTTCCCTTGGCATTATTTTGTGGGTCAGATTTTCAGAAAATGCACAATCGGCAGCTCTACAAATTAGGTAACCTCTGTTAAGTTAGACAGACAAATGATAAATGATGGGCATATCAAACTATCTTTGGCATTGTGTTGATTAGAAATATCTCTTTTATTGGGTTAAACTGCAATTGAACGCCACTTCTTACTTAAATTTGGGTTATTTGGGAGGATTGGTGAAGGTGAATTGTACATTTTCTGACAATCTGTACCTTGTATGAGGTCGTCGAAATTGTTCAGATTAGACATAGAACCCGGCAAAGAAATTTGGCCCCTAATTTTTAAAGTTTAAAAAATCTGGATATTAAGGGACTGTTCATTTTTAACCTCTGGGGGGGGAGAGGAGAATTTTCAGGGGGGGCCATCTTTTTTTGCACAGACTCTGAAGGGGGGGTCACCTGTTTTTGCACAGACTCTGAAGGGGGGGTCATCATTTTTTGCACAGATTCTGAAGGTCAAGGAGGCACCTTTTTTTTTACACAGACTTAAAGGGAGGGGGGCACTTTTTTTGCACCAACTATGAAGGGCAGTGCCATTTATACTTGCGTAAACCTTGCTGAAATCTGGGTCATGAAAGAAGATTCCTGTACTTCAATCATAAAATTCTCTGGTATTTGGACAAGCAGACCATTCTCTAAGGCAGTCAGCAAGCATCTGACTTGTGGTGGTCTGGAAGCATGGGAGAGTTGTGGTTTATAACACATAGTGTAGCTGCATGGTGGTCTATGCTAGATGAGAGGAAGCGTGCAGAAAGGTGCAAACCTTGTTCATCACTTGTGCTTTTTCTGGGTCCCTTGCCCACCTCTTGTTGATAAAAGACATCATATGGCTGTTGTGTCATCAGAATAGACCATTACTTGTCTATTCATTGAGGTTGGGCTAAAAAGATGGCAGGTTGGATCAAGAATTGCTACCTTTTGGTATATGATATATTGTCAATGATATTTGGCCACCCTGCCCATGAGACATACACTAACTCTCCATCATTTATAAATCCCCTGCTGCCCCACAACCATCCAATCTGTAATTTTCCATGAAAGTTGGTTTGGCCTGACCATCTTTTTTTACTATCTAAAATCCATCTTGTATGCTGTTATGTAAAATGTCTGTATGAGGGCAGGAGCAACTCCCCCAAGCCTCAAAACATATCGCTGCCATGATCACTAGTGGTGGTCGGGTACACGAGCAGTGCTAGACTTCTTGGTATCCTTTTCACATGGGGAAATTCTTACTTATCCCCAAATCTACAGGTGCCAAACATGGCAAAAGCCCCGCGATATCGCTTCTCTTATACTTGCCCAAGAACTTCTCCTGGGCTTTTGTCTTTCTTTGTTCTTGGGATCAGCAAGGCAGATATATATAAGACCCAGGGGCTGTCCCCTACCTTAAGTCAAACTGCACCTGCAGTTCCTTAATAAGGACTGATATATATATTTGAGGATCAAGGGCTACTTGTGGTTCTCCACTACATACAAAATCCTTATCATGTATGCGAGATAATACTCTCTCTGGCCTTTTGCAGGTCTCTGTTGGTCTTGAGGTGACACATGGTCCTCAGGCTGGCCATACCTGATTCATCCATCAACCTAATCTTCATGTTCCTTCCATCAATTGTATAACACAATTGGCTCCTAGGGATGATGGTAACCTTTTCCCAGAGTTTCTCAGCCAGTCTGTTTGCTATGTGCTTTGGCACAAACTTGGACACTTTATCAGCCTTGTTTGCATCCTAGCCTCCCTGATGAGGCTGGGTTGTTGCCTTGACCTTCCTTTTATTTGGCACCAGGGACCCCACCCAGAAAAAAAATCGCAAACCAGGTTAGCGAGGGAACTAGGCAACTTTGTGGTGAGATGCCTTGGTAGACGTGGGATTAGTTACTTAATTACTTAGATGACCTTATCATTGTTGGCAAGACTATGGATGATTGTGCCTTCAAACAAAATGCCCTGATCCATCTACTTGTTTAGCTGGGTTTTCGCATCTCATGGTGCAAGTGCTCATCCCCTGCCCAGCAGTGCATCTCCCTCAGTATCCTCTTTGACACTATAAAGATGGAAATCAGGCTGCCGGAAAAGAAGCTAATCTCATTGTAAGATAACCTGGCTTTTTTCACCGTGATCGCCCCTCCAAGAGACTTGTGCGGCTCTGTTGTGCATGTTTCAAAGGTGATCTATGGCGGTCACACCTTCTCCAGAAGGAGAATCCAACCACCAAACTAAGTCAAGCTTGAAGTCATTGCTTAACCTAACCCTGGTATCAGTCCAAGTTGGGTGCTGGCTGGTGTTGAAGTGAAGTGAGGCCTACCAGCACCGGTTGAGGCATGACCTAAGTGGTAAACAAGGTGCAGTAATCATGTCCCTCAATAGAGCACATAAATAGAATGTATGTCAACTCATATTGCAATTATAGCAATATTTTTATTGTGAGTTGCCCAGAAAAATATTGCTGTCATATGGATCCTGTGATGTATCACAGTCACTTTTGCTAGCAGAAATGCAAACATTGCAGGCTGTACATCGCAGTATATTGGTTCTGAGGATATTTCTTGGACTAGTTTGAAGCTAGTACAAGAATATCAGCTTCTGTTGCTTAGAGAAAAATTTATCAACAGAATTTCACATTGGAACTCCAAATTTAGGCATCAGATATCTCAAATTATGTACCACATTGTCATGACAATGACATAAATGATAAAAGACGACCACACATCGCCCCTCATTAGGCGTTACAAAGGCCTGCAGCTATTTAATATAAGTTACTACTTTCCACGATTGACAAGAATTAATTGGTGATTAGAGATTCTGTACTTCTTAAGATTACTAAAGATTGCACACACTCGAAGATTGAACTGGAAAATTGTGTGATAAAGGTATATTTATGTCTTTTTTAGATTTTACGATGGGAATAATTCCGCTTGCAGTTTTGTAAGGGAAAGAGCCTTGAAAACCTCTCCCAAAGTTTGCAAGCATTTTTTCTGGGTGCAACATTTTTTAAATTCAGCAATGTTTTCAGAGAATCATTTTTTCTGAGCAGGCTTTCTCTTGCAAACCTATTTCTGCGATGTTTTTTCCTGCGATCTTTTTTTTTTGCTGGGGTACCAGGCCTAGCTAGAAGTCATCTGTCTCATCCTCAGTGGTGGTGTGGATCCCCAAATTTTGTTATCACATTGTAGCACCTCCACATGGTCAACTTCCTTCAAGCTGTTCTTTCCTGCTTTTGAATATTCTGGAGGTTTGGTGCTGGCTGCTGCCTTCATGTGAGGGAAATAGGCATGGACCTGCGGGCCTCACTGCCCCAATGAAATAACTGCCAGTATGACTCTTGTAATGCAGCCCTCTTTAGACAATACTGTTGTCATCTGACAACCTATGTTATGTTTATCTGTCCACAGCTGGATGTCAAAATCTCCAGTTTTTTCATATTTCCGATGGATTAGCTCTCACCACTCAAGTGATTGTTCTCTAAGGCAATCACTAAGCATAATATTAATCCCTGGTTGTTCCTTAGTCATCAATTTTAAACATGTCGACCAGTATTGAAAAAGGATGGTTAAAAGGGGGGGTCATGCTATTTTGCACAAACTTTGAAGGGGGGGTCAAGCATTTTTGCGCAAGACTTTAAGGGGGGGTCATACAATTTTGCGCAAGAATTTTTCATGAATTCTCCTCTCCCCCCCTAGTGGTTAATTATGAACAGTCCCTAAGCCTATCATGCATTTCGGCGATCGGTCTAATGAAGGTTTATTATTTGATGATACAAATATTTAGCAACAATGTTATGGAAAATTACAAGAATGTTTTAACCAATACCATAGCTCTTATATATGATCTATGAAAACCAAATGCATGATGGGAAAGATGTAGGCTTGTGCTATGGAAAAATTGAAAATACATGGATATTGACATTAGATCATTGATAAATAGTCCATGCCGAACATAATATGTTTTCTATATATTTTATACTGTACCATTATTCCCATAATTCGATACGAATCAAGATTCAAAATGGCGGCTATGCAACTCCCCTATTAACAAAGCCGCAGACCTCCCACTCCCACACATAAGTTCGCTCAAGAGCGCTAGAAGAGTGTGACATCGCTATGACACCTTACTCAGGATCTGCTTAAAATAGGTGACATCTGATTAATTCCTGCCAGAATTGAATGGATTTATTAAGTCAAGTCATTGAAAAACAATATTTCCTATAGAATGTATATGGGCCAGATTGTCAGAAAATGTACAATTCACCTTCACCAATCCTCTCAAATAACCCAAATTTAAGTGAAAATTGACGTTCATAATGCAGTCTAACCCAATAAAAGAGATAGTTTTAATCAACACAATACCAGAGATACTCTGATATACCCATTATTTATAATTTTTCTGTCTAATTTAACAGAATCAGATGTTACCAAATTTGTAGAGCGGCCAATTGTGCATTTTCTGAAAATCTGACCCTTCAGTACCAGTGTTTGTTTGTTTGTTTTTATTCATAAGCCCATGTATCAAGTACAACATTTTCAGCCTATATAAACATAATTAAATAATATAAATTACTTCATGAAATCCTACAATTACTAGTCAAATTAATTAAGTTATTAAATTTGATCTAGTCAAATACGTCAATCAGTCATCGGCATTAGCCATCTGACGCAACACATAATATTATACAGGTAAACTTTTTTTCCTTTTTGGGGAATAAGGTAAGACAATGAATGATTTTGAAAAAGATTTGAAATGATTTTGGATGATCATTGACGCCGTGCATCCATACACAGAGTCCGAAACATGACTACCATATAAGTCTCAATATTTATCATCATTTCATTATTTCATCCCTGAATAGTTTGTAATGAGTCATTTTTTATTACTTTTATTTCGTCTTCAATATGTAACGAAGGTATATGGGTTCGATTTTCAGAAAATGTACAATTCACCTTCGCCAATCCTCTCAAATAATCCACACTTAAGACAAAAATAAAGTTCAAAATACAGTTCAACCTAACCGAAAAGATTGCTAGAATCAATACAATGCCAAATATACTAGAATTTACCTAGTATTGGCCAAATTGCAGCCTAATTTAGCAGAATTTACTAAATTTGTATAGATGCCAATTGTATATTTTTTGGAATTCTGACCCATATAAACCATTAATACCCACGTTCCAGCCTAACTTTAGTAAATCATATCATATGCTCAGGACACAACCAAAGCCATTCTCCGGAATAGCAGTGTTTTGTGATTGAAGATGTGTCCTACTAGAAGAAATCATCTCAGAAAAGGGTCAGATTTTCAGAAAATGGACAATAATTGGCAGCTCTCAGTCTAGGCCCAAAGTTGGGAGAGTTCCTTCAAATGAAGGGAAAGCCTCTCGCCTCAAACCACAAAGTGCCATTATAATTCCATTAAGACCGCAAAATTTTCCATCCATTTCATAATATTCCCATTAAAACACCTAGTCCTAGGCGAGAAAACCGATTAGCGAGGTAGGCTGATATACCATTCTTTTCTGATCTGAGGGTTTGGACCTGGAGTGGCTCTATACATTTAGGACATTAATATTTGCTAAATTAGGCTGAAAAATTATGAATACCGGGAATATCTGAGTATATTTGGTATCACATTGATTTAAAGTATCAGTTCTGTTATGTTAAACTGCATCTTTAAGCTCATTTCTGTGTTAAATGTGAGTTATTTGAGAGAATTAGTGAAGGCGAATTGTACATTTTCTTACGTTCTGACTCAAATAGCCCGAAATCTTTGTAATCTTTGGTTACCATTTCCACCGCTGTAATCGCTTGGTCCTAACATTTAAAGGGTCAGATTTTCAGAAAATGTACAATTCACCTTCACCAATCCTCTCAAATAAGCCAAATTTAAGACACAAATAAGCTTCAACATACAGTTTAACATAACAGAACTGATACTTTAAATCAATGTGATACTAAATTTACTCAGATATACCCGGTATTCTTCATTTTTCAGCCTAATTTAGAACAATATCGTAAATGTGTGGAGCTGCCAATTGTCCATTTTCTGAAAATCTGACCCACATAACTGTGCCCGGGACAAGTCGGGAATGATACTCTGTCTCATCTAGTGTTATTTCTGTTGGGGTATTATGTATCTTGATGTTATTATTAAACCAACAATCTTATTAGGATGCCCGCCGGGCGACCTAACCATCCAGTTTCAAGCTGGTGGTTAGCTCGACTTGACTGTTATGAAAACAATAACCAAACAATGGCATAACTTTACACTGTTTGTGTATTATTTTAGGACGCTCCTTCTGAGAAAATTTGGGATATAATTGATATTTTTCAAAGTGTTTTATTCGTAAGATGTCTTCGTGGGAATGTGTTCATTTTGTGGGTGTTTAACGCTGTTTGTAGCATGAATACATCTACCAAATTTCAAGACAGTGTATTGAATATATCCATGCATTTCTAAGATCATCGTTTGAGTATATTTAGCTACTTTGCTAGTCACTGTCCTCCCAGAAAGATTGCGAACTTTTTTTTCATGAATACAAATATTAAAAAACTGAAAATATAGAAATACGATTTAGCTGTCCTAATGTTTACCATAATTGGAATCGGCTTGATCTCATCTTGTCCAATATGATGACATCTCAGAATATAGATTTATTTTGCAACTTGTAACTAATTTTCCTGGAATACATCACATATGGGTCAGATTTCCAGAAAATGTACAATTCAACTTCGCCAATCTTCTCAAATGACCCAAATTTCTGACGAAAATAAAATTCAAAATACAGTTCAACCTAACCAAACAGATCAATATATACACAATGCAATGCCGAATATACTCGAATTTACCTAGTATTGGCCAAATTGCAACCTAATTTAACAGAATTTCCTAAAGGTGAACAGCTGCCAATTGTACATTTTCTGAACATCTGATCCATATGTGGGTAACATTTTCAGAAAATGTACAATTAGCAGCTCTACACATTTAGGAACTTCTACTAAATTAGGCGGAAAAATGACGAATACCAGGTCTATCTAGGTATATTTCATTTTGGATTGTTTTAAAGTATCAGTTCTGTTATGTTAAACTGCATTTTGAGGTTCATTTTTGTCTTAAATGTGGGTTATTTGAGAGGATTGGTGAAGGAGAATTGTACATTTTCTGAAACTCTGACCCATATATGTGATTGACTGCGTATGGAAATCCTCTGTTATTACTCGCGACATTGGGTGCAAAAACAATTTATATAAGAAATAAAATAACTCTGTTTCTCTCCGCCTCCGGATGTTTCCATTACCTTCCCCCCACTGACTGCCTGCCTGAATAATGTATTTCATATTTCAACCTTATTTTTATACATTTGTCGCGAATAGGGCATTAAGGGACTGCTCAGTTTTATCCATGGGGAGAAGGGAGAATTTTCAGAGGGGGGAACATTTTTTGCTTAGCCTCTAAAAGTGTGTGTGTGGAGGGGAGGGGGGGGGAGGGGCATCTCTTTTTGCACATACTCAGAACTACAATGATGTAGGGGGTGCACAAATTTTCAAGGGGTGGGTGGGTAAGAAATTTTGCCCAAGGTTTTAAGGCGGGGGGAGGGAAGGGGGTCAACTTTGCACCAGAATTTTTCCCCAATACTATAGTTTATGACAGGTTAATTAGACAACGGTGTTTTCTCTCTGATGTCGACGTCTGGAAGAAGGAATGGCCATTATTTCTTGTTAATCTTTTAACACGCTCATAAAAGAACAGCTGGGCCATGGTATGGCTCTGCCCCTCGATCAAATTCTTATGGTCGTTCCTCCTGTCTTAGCAGTAATATGATATATCAGGTCCCTCATCCCGTTCTGGTCTACCGGCAGAGGCGGTGGTGGGGGACATAAAATGGTCAATATATGGGTCAGATTTTCACAAAATGTACAATTGGCAGCTGTACACATTTAGCAAATTCTCCAAAATTAGACTGCAATTTGGTCAATACTAGATAAATTCGAGTATATGTGGCATTGCATTGATTCTCGCAATATGTTTGGTTAGGTTGAACTGTATTTTGAACTTTATTTTCGTCTGAAATTTGAGTTATTTGCGAGAATTGGTGAAGTTGAATTGTACATTTTCTGAAAATCTGACCCATATATGGTCTGTCCCCCCAATTCCTTCTTCGACCCTCCCCCCTTTACTGTCAAGGAATAGGGCGCTAAACTATACCCTTCCCCCGTTGACATTATCAGCCACCTTCCTCACCTGTGTTGGGCCACAGTAGTGGTTGCTATATGGTTGCTGCGGGCAACGACTCCCGCGCTTGTTCCCTTGGCGCGTCTATCGGCGTCAGTTTCACGGTAGTCATATTGGCCAATGGTTGTAAAACAAATATAGACCTCCTCCAGCGGGGTCAGATCGAATGTCAAGAATCTTTAGGAAATTCTCCCCTACCCCAGCTGGTAATTGTCCACCCAGAAATATTGCAAACCTTTTTTTTAACACAAATATATCAAATATAAAAAAAATAATATCCTTAATGTTTACTATCATTGGAATCACCGTGATCTCCTCTTTTTAAATATGGTGATATCTCAAAATCCAATTTTTTGCGACTTATGACTCATTTTCCAGTAACATATCACAATTTTGCACAAGAATTTTTCACAAATTCTCCCCCCCCCCAGTTATTAATTATGAAAAGTCTCTATTGTCTTAATGAACTAATTAGAGACACCCATGAGAACAGATGTAGTAAGTGGGATGACATGATATGAGATGACATCTGAATGAACCACCAAGAGGTTAAAAAGTGTAATGAAACATGTATCATTGTTGAAATGCAGAGAACCTGATCTAATCATAATTATATTTATTATTCGATCCGCCCTCTTACGGTAAATACAAGCAAACTTTGGAAACAGTTGGAAGTTGGAAGTTTGTTCTCCCCATCTGAATTATATTCATGATTTTGTATTTGATCATTATGTCTCGTGTATATAATAAACTGATTTTCATACGAAGCTTAAAATTAGTTTAGTAAACCGATATTAATATCACAACACATTTTAGGCCTAAGGAAACGGCAGGGAGAACTGGAGGCAATCTAGAAGTCTGTGTACCTGTTTATTGTGTAATTGTGTTTTTTGATAAATAAAGTAGTTTTTATCTTATCTTATCTTATAGCTGCTTTCCCTGGTGACGCAATTGTATTTTAACGCAAGTCGTGAAATTTATATTTTTCAAAGTCATTTATTTATATGTTCCCTTTGTTCCGGACAGTTCATAACCAGCCTATTAATAACTATATCGTTCATTGATGTAGCTATTCCACTGGCGATTTCTTGTGCTTCGCCTCTTGTTATCTTTGCCCTTAGTTATGTAACTAAACCAACAGTTGTAAGGGCCACCCATGTGTCGTCGACGCATGGGTGTATTGTTACCCTTACATGTGAATCTAAGATTTACTTTCCGGTAGGGCTTGAGATCCTCCCTATGATGGGAGATTGACCCACCGATTGTATCGTTTGATAAAATAAAAGTAGCAACAACAACAACAATAAGTAAATCGCACATAAAAAGGTACTGTACTGTACCTTAGGACACCTATATAAGAGTGTCTAACCAGGATTGCTATGCACTATAATAGATTCAGTATTATATTTTATATTCATATTTTTATATGCTGCGTAAGATATTCATATATCAAGCAGTACCCTGCGTTCTAACTCTTGTGTAGTTCCCTATTAGTCATTATAAAAACTTATTATATTTTCCTCTCCAAGAAGGTAACAGCGGGAAAACATGGAATTCTCATTCAATAAGCTTGTCAACTCTTTTGTAACATTTATTCTGTAATTGTATACATCAGTTATGAATAAACAATTTTCTAATCTAATCTAATCTAAAATATATCTTTGTCCTTCTAAAGTCATCCTATAGAGTATATTTGGCTACTTTACTATAGTAATGGTCCAACCAGAAATATTGCTAACTTTTTTTTCAAAAATAAAAATATCAAACTTAAAACCCAGAAATATTGTCAACTGTCCCAATGTTTACTATCATTAGAATCGGCTTGGTCTCATCTTTTCAAATAATATGATGATATCTCTACATCCATTTTTTGCGACTTGTGACTCATATTCCTGGAACACATCGCATATCAAACATAAAATCTAGAAATACGTCTTAGATGTCCTTAATGTTTATTATCAAGCCGATCTCACTTTAACTAAATACTCCTAGATTAGATATTAGAAAATAGCCCTAAAGTATTTTTTGCATAGTAATGTAAAATCAAAATGATTTTTTCTCAGTATAGGAACTAGTCAGGAACCCGTTGGAAGACCTGGAAGTCACCTTTCAGATACGGGGCTCCTTTTTGTACACCTTTCTCGTATAAATAAAAAATGTTTTGAATTGAATTGAATTGAATATTGAAATGAATAAATGTGTATTGTCTATTTATTGATCCATGTTTGGAAGCACAGGAGTCATTAATTAATAAAAATGATATTGGGGACAGATTGTCTCGGGACAAAATCCTTTCTATAATAAAGCAATGTTTCTTTACCACATAGAGGCAAATACATTCGTCTAATAGGGAGATTTAGCAACCACAATGCACCAACACAACACTAGCACATCCACTAACTATTATTACATTATTACCATTGTGGGGATATATCGAGAGGCAATGCAGATACCCTCTTCCTGCCAGAAACGGACCTCTCTTCTCTTGTAAATGGGTGAGATTTTCAGAAAATGTACAATTGATCTTCACCAATTCTCTCAAATTATAACCCACATTGAAGACAAAAATAAAGTTCAAAATACAGTTCAACTTAGCCAAACAGATTGCTAGATTCAATTGAATGGAATGCCAAATATACTCGAATTTTACCTAGTACCTATTGACCAATTTTTAGCCTAATTTAACAGAATTTCCTAAATGTGTACAGCTGCCAATTGTACATTTTCTGAACTTCTGACCCAAATGATGAAATCACAAGTATCTAACGTCACATCGGATTACCAGCTCAGAGTCAGGATTGTATCTGTGTCTCCTGTGGGGACAGACAATAGGACAAAGGCTGCAGCAGTAGCATCCTATCATTCTCTCATAACGGCACGCACACGATGTACAGCAAACACATTGAGTATTTGGGTCAGAACTTAAGAAAATGTACAATTGGCCGTAACTTATTCTCTCAAATAACTCACATTTAAGACAGAAATGAGCTTCAAAATGCAATTTAACATAGCAAAACGGATACTTTAAATCAACGCGATACCAAATATACTCAGATATACATATTCATATTACATATTCATATTTTTTCAGCCTAGTTTAGCAAAAATTCCTAAATCTGTAGAGCTGTCAATTGTACATTTTCTGAAAATCTGACTCATTTATTCAAAGGAGATTGTTGATTCGCGAATTTATCTCAAACATACGCGCGAGACTTGGGGTGTGTGTGAGAGGATTATTGAGGGCGGATTGTACATTTACACTGTATACTGTAAACGTAATAATGTTCATAATTTATTTCTGATATTTTAACGCACAACCTTTGGGTGTGAACATAATTCCTACGCGGAAGTTATAATTATTGCATATGTCACACCCATTTTATGCTAACCTGATACCTCATTTGGGTTACGTACGATTACGTAACATTATCAATATAAATTAGTATAATTAGTAATAATTACACAAGGTGTGAGGCTTTCTTGCTGCGCGAATTTAAATCTACGCGAAAAGGTATCAAAGTACTGACAGTCTAGATCCACACCCTAAGATCAGATAACAATGGTATTTTTTTTAAATAAATTTTATTGGAGCCATTTTCATACAATGATGATCTCATGGGAATCCAAAACTATGCCAGTGATTGGACGCCTACTTCTCTAATCGGTTTCGTGGCCTAGGAATCGGCGTTCTAATGGGAATATAATGACATTTCGCGGTCTTAATGGAATTATAATGGCACTTTGAGGTTTGAGGCGAAAGGCTTTCCCTTCGGTTGAAGGGACTCTCTCAACTTTGGGCCTAGACTGTGAGTCCCAGTCTACCAAAGTCTACCATCAAAGATGATCAAGAAAGAGTAAGCAAAACCAAAAAATCAAACACGGAAAATTCCTTGTTGAATTGATCTAGAAACAAATAAGACACAATCAGAGATCTTTTTTTTTAAAACATAATTTTATTCAACCTGTCAACAAAGCACACTTCTCCACGAGCATTAGACATGGAGAACTACAAGGCTCGTTTCTTAATCAAACAACTTAATTTCTCCAGACTCTATCCTACACTCTTTTTTGTTGCCCACTAACAACAGTTCATTTCATGTTTGCAATGAAAACGCAAATGGAGGAGTGTCAGATATGTGTAGGATAGAGTACAACTTCGAGTACTCTAGCATGCTTATCCTACAGCTTCAATTGTTTGTTATGATTGTGGTTACCAAATCAATCCCCCTACCACCACCCTACCACAACTACCCTACCACAACTACCCGATCCATGCTCAGTATTGCTTTGAGATGTACATTTCCTCACTTTCACTGATACATGGCTTATAGTGAGTGAACCTCACACAATATAGCCAATATTTAGAAACAAATGCAAGGTCTGTAGAGTTACAGGTGAACGTGACAGGTGGATACAGTTGAACTCCCTTGTTACACTGGTAACATTTCAGGAATCATATTATGCTATAACCTACAGACCTTATCTGAGCCTCTGTGGCAGAGTGGGTAGAGCTATCAACTCTACTTGCTAGTCTATACTTATATGTGAGGGGTCCTGGGTTTAAATCCAGGCCATTTTTGTTTATAATAAACTCAAAATCAAATTCGAAATTTCTAGTGATTAATTATTTGGTTTTTTATTCCTCAGTTTTTAACTCAGTGTATACTCATAGTTATATAGTTATAAAACTACACACAATTCCAACTGGTTAAATAAGATATACTTCACCCCACTGTTTACCATCATTGGACTCTGTGTGACTCATTTTCCTGTGACACATCACATTTTCTATTTCAGGAATCATACTATGTTATATACAACAGATCCTATCTGAGCCTCTGTGGCTGAGTTGGTAGAGCCTTCAACTCTACCTGCCAGCCTATACTTATGTGAGAGGTCCTGGGTTCGAATCCAGGCCAATCCTAGTTCAAAATTATTTGCAACAGATACCTGAGCGGACTCTTTAATGAAAGAGTCCGCCCAGGCATCTGAGAGGACTCTTAGGAGCGGACTCTTTCATTAAAGAGTCCGGAGCGGACTCTTTCATTAAAGAGTCCGCTCAGAATGCTCAAAGAGTACACCTGGAATACAGGACTGTACTCTTCAAGCATGGGAGTCCGCCCAAGCCAATGCTGGGGAATAGGGACTCCACACCAACTGTATGATAAGTTGCCACATTCTCTGTGAACTGTTGTTTCTGTATGGATATTTGTTGCAACAAATTAGTGGGCAACAACAAAATTTGTCGGCGCCGTTTTTCTCTCTGGTGGAGTCGCCCTATATATTAATTAAGTGTCTCTGACACAATTTAAGAGTTCTGTCGGGAGAGATTATATGAGTTGCCAATAAACATTCGACAAGTTTCCCCTAAATAGATGTTCTGTCTGATTATGAAAGCGAATAATTAAAGATTGTTATAAGATAAAGCCTGTTCGGTGACTGCTGATATAATTTTTATTCATATCACAATAAGTCATCAATTGTTTACATGCGAAATTGCGAATATACTGCGAATTAATTTGAAATTAACATTTCTAAGCATTTGTCAAGAGAGGCAACGGCCAAAGCTCTGACGCAACAATAAGGGTTACCAAGTTAAACTAGCAACGTAAACACGTTGCTAAGAGAGCCTGGATGAAACATTCAATGAGATCCCGATCTCCGATCTCCTGGTACAGATCATGATTGTATTGTAATGTGTAGCACGGGTATCGTCTTCATGTATTCTTATACTGTTTAAAACCAACTCTGTTTCTGTTCTACATTCAACTCGTATTACTAGAGAACATTTGAACATGCTGACACTAAATACCCATACTTTGTGGTAGAACCGTTATTATGATTATGATATTCTCCATTTGTTATAAAATTTTACATTGTTATAGTATGCATGATCTATTGACGTATATTTTTTTTGCAAAGCTTTTATTCAATATTCCTGCCATCTCGGCTTCATACAGACTAAACAATTGTAGAAATCTCAATAAGTAATATATAATACAAGCAACCCTGTGTGAAAAGAACCATAATAAAGTGTTTAAGGGTTTTATTGCTACCTGAGACAGACCTTTCCCCTGCAATTGACCATTCATTCTATTAATGTAATTGTATTGAAAATGCTGATTGCACGAAATAAGATGCATTTAAGTGAGTACAAAGTAATACAATCTAAATTGTGTATCAATTCCGCTTCTCATTTGTAAAACTCTGCAATAACACACGCTAACAAATTGTGATGTGTTTGTCTGTTTACAGATATGGGTCAGATTTTCAAAAAATGTACAATTCGCCTTCACCAATCCTCTCAAATAACCCAAATTTAAGACAAAAATGAGCTTTAAAATACAGTTTAACATAACAGAACTGATACTTTAAATCAATGCGATACCAAATATACTCAAATATACCCGGTATTCATCATTTTTCAGCCTAATCTAGCAGAATTTCCTAATTGTGTACAGCTGCCAATTGTACATTTTCTGAAAATCTGACCCACATGCACCATGAGAAGCAGAGAGACGTTTTTTAAAAGATTGTATTTCAATTCAATTCAATTCAAGAATTCTTTTATTTGCAGATGTTTTTTTTACAACGGTAGTTCAGTTTCTGAGTAAACAGTTATCCTGAGTAGTCCGTTCTTCTGCCGAGTGCCGTGATTCTTGTTTTGGACTTATAATTGGGGAGTTGCATAGCCGCCATTTTGAATCTTGATTCGTATGGAATTATGGGACTAATGGTAAAATCAATAGAAAACATGCCATGTTCATTATGGACTATTTATAAAAGGTTTTATTCAAACATAACCTGCCATCGTGGCTCATACAACTCTAAGGCATAATTAATGTTGTGTCCCTTTTTTTTTAGTAGTTTTTTTTGTATTTTCTATATTTTTATTTCTCTCAGCAGACGAACACAACCATAAGAACAGATATTCAAACTTTAACATTAAAGACCAACTCATCTTCTATAACAAAAAGGAAATTTAACACATTAAACAGATGACAAATATTCGACTTCTTCAAGGAGCTTTCTCCACCGCTTTGTATAAGATTTCTCTAGCCCTTGTATGGGTGCATTATACTCCAGCATCCTCATATTTAGGTTGGCTTCATTGAAAAAGGCAGCAAATACAATCTCATTATTATGGAATATTTTTTGTCGATACATGTAATATTTGGCTGCCATCACAATCCAGTTTAGGAAGTTTTTTTGTGGACAGTCCCCACTATATCCGAGTAGAATTTGACCGCTCAGGGTTGGTGCAATAAGAGTTAAAGCGAATAAATGTCGTTGCAACAGGTTAAATACGTCCTTCCGTCTTTATTTAGCTGAGAAATCGAACCCGAAATCACTACACCATCATATATTCTTGGTTCACAGGTAGAAATAGAGTAAATACCTTATTTCAGGGGTTATAGATGAATTGTTGTCAGGTTCATTTGTGTTCAGTCTCAGGATAACCCAATATTCTCGTGATACACAACAAAAATGAGAAATATACATATGATCGAGTTAGAAATGACATACTTCTGGATAATAATTAATTTTTACCTTTTATCCTATACAATTCAATTGGACATGTACTTGCAATGGGAGAGAGGATCAGTTGTTTTTAAAGATCCTATTTACATTCACAATTAAATGTAGCACTGACCGCAGATGTTAGGCAGATATAAAAACATGTTTATGGTCATTTTCTACCTTATACATGACAATAAAAACATCTAAAATACACACGACTATAAAAGAAGGTTTGTGTTGATTCAATTTTTCTAAGACATTTTCAAACATGAGCTATAAAATGCGACATGGGACGCCGCGCGTATATGGGTCAGATTTTCAGAAAATGTACTATTGGCAGCGGTACACATGCATTTAGTAAATTCTGCTAAATTAGGCTGCAATTAGGTTAATACTAGGTAAATTCGAGTATATTCGGCCTTGCATTGATTCTAGCAATCTGTTTGGTTAGGTTGAACTGTATTTTGAACCTTATTTTCGTCTGAAATTTGGTTTATTTGAGAAGATTGATGAAGTTGATTTGTACATTTTCTGAAAATCTGACCCATTATATCACGGGTCAAATCTAATGAAAATGTACAATTCGCCTTCACCAATCCTCTCAAATAAACCAAAGTTAAGACAAAAATCAGGTTCAAAATTCAGTTCAACATAACTAAACAGATTGTCTGAATCAATTAATATATATATAAGGCAACACTGACTATACTCACATATATACCTAGTTTTTCTCCCTTTTCAGCCTAATTTAGAGAAATTTACTAAAGGTATAGAGCTACCGATTGTACATTTCTGTATGAGTATATTCGGTATTGCTTTGACTCAAAGGATGTGTTTGGTTATGTTGAATTTTGTTTGAGTCTGTTTTTTGTATTAAATTTGCGTCATTTAGGAGGGTTTCTGAAGGTGAATTGTGCATTTTCTGGAAATTTCACCCATACATGGGTCAGATTTTCTGAAAATTTACCACTCGCGTTCAGCAATCCTCTCAAATAACCCAAATTTCAGACAAAAATCAGGTTCCAAATACAGTTCAACATAACCAGACATATTTATTGAATGCATACAATACAGAATACACTCAGATATACCTAGTATCTATCATTTTTCACTCTAATTTAACCGAATTTGGGAGATGTGTAGAACCGTAGATTGTCCATTTTCTGAAAGTCTGACCCACATCCCTGGCCCCTCGATGTTATTAAATGAAGAGTCTCCGGTACTCTCGGGTTACTACCTGTACAGGAAGGTCGGCTTTCATTGCACATCTCCCCCCGCACTGGAGACTTTATCTATAGGTCTCACGTCCAAAATGAGTCACAAATCGCAAAAAATGGATTTTTAGACATTATGAACGAGAAACAAGACAAGAATTAAATTGAATTTGTTAATTATCATTTGGGGTATCGTTGGTAAATTTTCAGTTGAGAGTCAGTTCTTGTGTATATCGATGAATAGTAATATTATCGATGAGTGTCATTTATTAATAGGCGCCTAAGTCTTGAGTTCACTTACATATAGCCCTGAATTATCGTAAGATAATAATTAGATGTTATAAGGGAGATGGGCGGGAAGAAAAATATATAGTCGTGAGAGACTTGACGGAGACAGTTCGTGAGATGACGTTGAGCAAGGAGGAAGTTACGTCATAGACGTGAAGTTCTAAGTCTGTATGACCCGATATTATTAATACTAACAATATCAGACATCATAGTATCATATTTGAAACGATGAGATCAAACCGATGCTAATTATGGTAAACATTAAGGCCTCTAAGAAGTGTTTTTATATTTTATGTTTGATAAATTTATGTTTGAAAAAAGTCTCCCACTTCACTTGAGACCTTCTCTGCTCTACCTATAGATCTGACGTCCAAAATATGTGATGTGTTCCAGGAAATTGAGTCACAAGTCGCAAGAAATGCATCGTCGCATGTGGCAATCAATGTGTGTGTGTGTGGGGGGGGGGGCAGGGGGGAGCGGGAGGAGGGAGGAGGCAGGGGGGGAGGAGAGGGGGGGGGGGGTCACCTTTTGACCAAGGAATGTTCACAAATTCTTCTCCCCCCCCAGTGGTTAATTATGAACAGTCCCTAATTGTCTTCATCCTATCAAAATAAGCAGATAGTGTCATTTTTGTCAAATCAAATATGCATCAAATATCCATCTATAAGTATCTACATTCTATCTAAATAAACAGATAATCTCGGTTTGCTATCTATAATTTTGCAAATAATATGTGTTCGGTCTGAGTTTTGTGTGCATATCCAATGTCTCATCTGCCTATGGAGACAAATTAGATTTTGATGCTTTTCTTCTTTTTTGTTTACACTCCTTTATTTTCACTTTCTTTATTATTCTCTCTTTTTTCTCTTATTTTATTTCTAATATTCCAGGTCTTCTTTCCATCCTCAGGTCTTCTTTCCATCGTCATGTTCCTTGCTTTTCAAAGGCCCTGCTAGAGTTGTTTCCACTATTCGAGGGTCAGGTTTTCAGAAAATGTACAATTCAACTTCGCCAATCCTCTCAAATAACCCACATTTCAGACAAAAATAAAGTACAAAATACAGTTCAACCTAACCAAACAGATTACTAGAATCAATGCAATGCCGGATATACTCAAATTCACCTAGTATTGACTAAATTGCAGCCTAATTTAGCAGAAATTACTAAATGTGCACAGCTGCCAATAGGGGATTTGCATAGTCGCCATTTTGAATCTTGATTCGCATGGAACTACTCTCCAGTCTAAAATCTATAGAAAACATGTCATGTTCTGCATGGACTATTTATCAATGCTCTAATGTCAATATCCATGTCTTATACATGTTTCCATAACACAAGTCCCCATCTTTCCCATCATGCATTTGGTTTTCATAGATCATTTATAAAAGCTCTGATATTGGTGAAAACATTCTTGCAATTTCCGATAAAAATGTTGCTATTTTTTGTGAGTCAGATTTCAACAGAATCCATCCTATGATGCACTGTAATATACATGCGCAGTGACACATGCAACTCCCCTATTGTACATTTTCTGAGAATCTGACCCATATGAGGACAAGCAATGCATACAGCAGGCCGTACAACACGATGTCAGGATGGATTAGTAAGGGGAAGAGGAACACAACCCGTGTCAACACTGATAAATGTATATTGTGATCTGTTTCAGGGAAATGAGCCACAAGTCGCAAAAATGATATTTTTCAAAGTGTTTATTTTTCACACAATCTCTTTATTGAAATGTTCTAATTTTGATAGAGTTGAGCACTTGTACTCATGTGAATCTATGTACCAAATCTCAGGACATTGTATTAAATATATTCTTGCGTTTTGAAGGCCTTCATTTGGAGTATATTTAGTTACTTTACTGGACATTACCCACCCAGAAACATTGCTAACATTTTTTTTCAAAAATAAAAATATCAAACTCAAAATATTGAAACATTGCAAACATTTTTTTTCAAAAATAAAAATATCAAACTCAAAATATAGAAATACTTATTAGGTGTCCTATTGTTTACTATCATTAGAAACTGCTTGATCTCATCATTTCAAATATGGTGATATCTCAAAATCCATTTTTAGCGACTTGTGACTCATTTGCCTTAAACACATCACATTTCTTTTTCTCCAGCGAATACAAGCGAAATTAGAGCACTTCCCATACGCTATTAAAAAATGCTATTTGCGCTTCTTTAGAAGCACTCAGGACGTTCCACTAATATCTGACCTGTTTGATTTGAGCCCAACTACATGACTCTTTCTGCCTGTTTACAGGTGTGATTCCACTTGACTGCTTGTATCTGTGCTCATGGCCCGCTCTTGCTTCGCTTATTCATAGTGTGCTTTTCCTTCACAGTCCATCTGCTTTATATTTAGCGCAATACAAGTACAGAGTGATTCTACTTGTTCGCTTGTTTTCCTATGAAATCAAGTACGAATTCGTTGGTCCGCTCTCACCGCTCTCACTGCGCTATTAGACCACTACCAAAAGACGTGGAAAGAACGGCATGTTGCTGCGCTCAAATCAAACACGTCAGACATTATCGGAAGGTCCTGCGCTCTTCTAAAGAAGCGCAATTAGCATTTTTTCTAAGCGTATAGCAAGCGCAGTAACCGATTACATTGGACCGCTCTGGTTTCACTCTAACTTCGCTTGTAATGAGCTCAGAGAAAATAAAAGAGGAAATAAAAGAGCGGATCATGAGATGACCAAAAGAGCGATACAGTGGAATCCCACCTTAAGTAGCTGTCCAATAATAATAATAGATTTTTATTTCCATAAACGTTTACAAAGTGTAATACATGGTACAGACTAGAAATTGAAATGAAGTAAAATATGGAAAAAGGAGTATTATCTGTAAAGTATACAGGTCTTCCAAATAACCCTGAATTTGGAAAAGGATCTATACTAGTTGACAATGTAATATGATACAATATGATATTATGCACTGAGATCACCAATATCTCATCGGTACTGTCAGTACCTACCTATCTATCAACATAGGTATGTAGGCAGGAGTATACAAATATACATGGGTACATACGGGTCAGTTTTTCAGAAAATGCATAATCTACACTTCTACACATCTCTCAAATTCTGCCAAATTAGAGTGAAAAG
Source organism: Sthenelais limicola (assembly GCA_942159475.1). NCBI lineage: Eukaryota > Metazoa > Annelida > Polychaeta > Phyllodocida > Sigalionidae > Sthenelais > Sthenelais limicola. The sequence goes on along the minus strand of OW804094.1, from coordinate 9,665,821 downwards.
TGATAAATTCTAGGTATATCTGAGTGTATTCTGTATTGTATTAATTCAATAAATCTGTTTTGTTATGTTGAATTGTATTTTGAACCTGATTTTCGTCTTAAATTTGGGTTACGTGAGAAAATTGGTGAAGGTCAATTGTACATTTTCTGAAAATCTGACCCATACACACAAAGTAGAAATACAATAAACATGGATATCAATCAGGTGGAACTTACATGCTAGATATTGGGCGCAGTGAGAGCAGACCAACAGACTTACCATTGACTTCATAATAAGGTGTAAGAGGTGACTCGTCTATAGCACTAATACCCTCGGTTTTGGATGGTCTGAGTGGTCTGTTGCCTGGTGGCGTTAGCCCTGAGAATTTCCACCAGGCAAAAGACCACTTTGACCATCCAAAACCGAGGGTATTAGTGCTTTTAGACCCGGTTTGGTCAGATTTGACTGTTATTTACCACTTACTGACTTTTATTTACCAGTTCTTTTGACGTCTATAACCCCCATTCCTTACCGGAAGTTGCCGGAGGTGATTGCCGTGGTCTGTTGTGACAAACATACACCCCAGAATCTGACCAAACCGGGTCTAATTTCAAGTAATCTTTCATCAGGTAATCTCTCAAAAAAGTTCTAAATTCCTTCAGATTATACATTTTTGCATGATAAGGGCCGATCGTGGTATATGAGGGATCTATCTCAAGCAAAATATCTCTTATCATCTTATTGCAAGCAAAACAATGAATAAGATTCTGAAAGAAAACGGGGGAGATGCCGAGTGGTATAAGAGTAAGATTTTCAGAAAATGTACAATTGGTAGCTGTACACATTTAGTAAATTCTGCAAAATTAGGCTGCAATTTGGCCAATACTAGGTAAATTCGAATATATTTGGCATTGCATTGATTCTAGCAATCTGTTTGGTTGGATTGAACTGTATTATGAAGTTTATTTTCGTCTGAAACTTGGGTTATTTGAGAAGATTGGTGAAAATTGTACATTTTCAGAAAAACTGACCCTTAACTGCGTGGGCTGCAGGGAGAATTCTCAATTGCAGAACAATTCTCACATAGATCTCTGCTCCTCGCTCCTCGCAGATACCAAGCTATTCTAGCGGTGGATATCCTACTGACAGGTTATTTCTAGCCGGAGATAGGTCCGCTGTCACACGTTTATGGAAAGCAATACAAAAGGGTAGCAATAAACAGCTGAGACAGACATTTAGTGCGGAAGGCATGGTAGAACGGCACAGTTTTAGAGTAGAGGACATTTGTGATGTGTTACAGGGAAATGAGTCACAAGTCACAAAAATGGATTTTGAGATATCACCATATTTGAAAAGTGGAGATCAAGCTGATTCCAATGATAGTAAACACTAGGACACCTTATATGTATTTCTATATTTTAAGTTTAATATCTTTATTTTTGGAATATAAAGTTTGAAATGTTTCTGGATGGGTAATTACCAGTAAAGTAACTAAATATGCTCAATACAAAGGCCTTAAAAACGCAGGGATATATTTTATTCAATGTCCCGAAATTTGTGATATGGATTCATATGACTATGATTGCTAAACCCTCTAATAGTCAGAACTTTTCAATAAAGAAATCGTGTAAAAAACACTTTGGAAAGTACCAATTTTGCGATGTATGACTCATTTTTCCTGGATCACATCACATTTGGAAATTGTACGTCCCCATGCATCTGTCATTGGTCGGAGCCCCAGAGATACAGATATGTTTACGTATAAGCTTAACTGATACATAGCACCATCAGTTAATTTTAGACGGTCATTGATCGTACTTTGTCATTACCGTTTGAAGTTCGCTGAACATAATATACCCCCTATAGTTGCTACATAGATACATAATTATATTACGTCTCTTTTGTCTGGAAAACGTTAGTGATATTTCTTCCTATCTTTTTTTATTCATACGTAACATTGCCATCCTCTGTCGAAGGTGTCTCTGAAATGTCAGTCCCGTACTTGTTTTACTGTAAGACATTTTGCAAGAAAGTAATCTCTTAGATTTGCTCTCTTGGATTTACTTGCCCGCGGGTATAGTTTCCAATACTAATAATACTTGGAGATAAAGGAAGGTGATACTTAGGTCAAGTTTTTAGAAAATGTACAGATTTATTGAATGGATACAATACAGAATACACTCAGATATACTTAGTATTTATCATTTGTCACCCTAATTTAACAGAATTTGAGAGATGTATAGATCTGTAGATTGTGCATTTTTTTTAAATCTGACCCATATATAGCCTGTCAGATGTACGGCCGTTATGGAGAACATTATGTACTTTATTTTAAACGTATTATTGTCAAAATCTATGAATATTTCTAATTTCATTCTTTCCCCAAACACACAAGGAAGACTTTCAAATGCTGGAATACAACGCGTAACAACACATCAAAGAGAAATGTCAACCGGAGTCGCTAAGCCAGTAATTACCTCTACTAAATTTCCCAGAAGAAAAGAAAAACCTACAAATAGACCTACCATAGAAACCCGCTTTTGACCCTTGAAAACAATTATAAAGTAAGAATAAATCAAACTTACTTTGCTTTACATTAACTAAGCAGAGAAAATGTGATGTGTTACAGGAAAATGAGTCACAAGCCGCAAAATTGATATTTATCAAAGTGTTTTATCACAAGATCTCTTTGTGGGAATGTTCTAACATTTTAAGTCGTATGAATATGCCTACATGTACCAAATTTCAAGACAGTATATTGAATAAATACGCGCAAATGATTTCTAAGGTCATCCTATAGAAAAGAATATAGAATATTTTGATACTTTACTGGTAATTGATATATTTATGTTTGAAAAAATGTTCGCAATATTTGTGAGTGGGCATTTACCAGTAAAATAACTAAATATACTCCATAGGATGACAACGCAAGGATATATTTTATAGACTGTCTTTCCATTTGGTACATGTATTCATATGACCCTAAAGCGCTAAACGATCCAAAAATGTGATGTGTTTCAGGAAAATGAGTCATAAGTCGCAAAATTGATATTTTTCAAAGCGTTTTTGTCACAAGATCACAATATTGGAATCTGCTGATTTTTGGAGAGTTTATCACTTATAGTTATGTCAATCGATGTATTAAATTTCAAGACAGTCTATGTAATATATCCTTTCGTTTTAAAGGTCCCCATATATGGACTTCATTTAGTTACTTTACTGTTTAATGACCCCCAGAAATATTGGAAACTTTTTTTTTTCTAAAACGAAAATATCAAACTTAAAATCTAGAAATACTTATTTTATTAGACTGTTTACTATCTTTGGAATCGGCTTGATCTCATCTTTTCAAATATAATAATATCTCAAAATCAATTTTTTGTGACTTATGACTCATTTTCCTGAAACACATCACAAATGAGAACATTCCATCAAAGACATCTTATGGATAAATCACTCTGGAAAATATCAATTTTGTGACTTGTGACTCATTTCCCTTGAATACATCCCACATATACAACAGGTGATACAACAGGTGATATGAATGTAAATGTAATCATTCTGATGCAGTCGACCTAATGTAAACAAACATGCATTGAGCCAGAGCAACATTACAACGGATAAAGACGACCACAAGCCACCTTTTTACCTCTGGCTATATGTGGTTCTCTCCTCTTCCACTGGGGGATTTGCTGCTGTTTACCGGAAGTAAATCACATGTAAGCACCGCAGTGAATGCAGCGAGCGCAACGCCCGGATGTAGTATACCGGAAGTGTGATGTGCGACCTCTGGTGAGGCTCTGCTACAATAAAATGTCTGGGTTTAATCCCAGAATTCCCCAGCGTCAGTGTGAAGAATAGGGATTGATGGGATCGCTGTAACATGCCACCTGCCACAAGCAATGGAACTAATGTGCTAGAGACCTACCCAAGATGATTTGGTTGTAAAAACATCTTTGCTAGAAATTTAGGTTCTGTCATCAATCCATAGGTTGAGGCTGAGATGTATCAGGGCCAGATTTTCACAAAATGCACATCCGGCAGCTCAACAAATTTGGTAACTTCAGCTAAATGAGACTGAACAAATATGAATAATTGGTATATCAGAGTATCTTTGGTATTTTGTTGATAACAAATGTGTCTTTCATTGTGTTAAACTGTATTTTGAACATCACTTTTCTCTTAAATTTGGGTCATTTGGGAGGATTGGTGACAGTCAATTGCACATTTTCTGACAATATGTAACTGTAATATTAGTCTATAGGATCTCGGTATTATATACCCTTCAATGTATAATGTATGGCGGAGCAATGCTTAAAGTTGCACTCTCAGTTAACGTTGGTCAAACCATGAACATTTTCTCTTTCTTGTTCCATTCTTTTCCAATCCATCTAAAAGTCAATATATATATATATATATATGAGTAACTCTTGTACAAACGTATAACACCAGCAGAATATTGATAAAGTCAGTCATATGTCATAATAGGAGTAACTCTTGTATAAACATATAACAGCAGCAGAATATTGATAAAGTCAGTCATATGTCATAATAGGAGTAACTCTTGTATAAACATATAACAGCAGCAGAATATTGATAAATCCAGACCTATAAGTCATAATATGAGCACATTTTGTATAAACATATAACAGCAGAACTAATGTAACTCTTGTATAAACATGTAACAACAGCCGAATATTAATAATTCGGTCATATAAGTCATAATATGAGTAACTCTTGTATAACTTGTATAACCATATATCAGCAGCAGAATATTGGTGAATCCAGTGCTATAAGTCATAATATAAGTAACTCTTGTATAAACATATAACAGCTGCAGAATATTGATATTGAACACTTGTATACCATATACATATACCAGCAGCAGAATATTGATAATTTCAGTCCTATAAGTCATAATATGAGTAAATTTGGTAAGTTAGTCATAATAGCTGTGAATGCAACTTTAATACCCTGGAGAAACTACCTATTGGGGTCTATAGTGTCCACCCACGCACTCCATCCTCTTCTCCCTGACTGCTTGAGCTGAGGTAAGAGGGATGTACTTGCATTATCTCACCACCTGAGGTATTGCAAGTCATCTAGAGATTATTGAGGGATTTTGGAATTAGTGAGCTGAGGTTTGGGGGTATGTGGCCGTTTTGACCCCAACTTAGGCCTTTTGCTCAACCTCATGGGTCAGATTTTGTACAATGGGCCTTCACCAACCCTCTCAAATAACCCAAATTTAAGGCAAAAATCAGGTTAAAAATAAAGTTCAACCTAACCAAACAGATTTATTTAAAGAAAACAATACAGAACACATTCAGATATACCTAGTATTTAACAATTTTTAACTCTAATTTAGCAGAAACTGATAGATGTGCAGAACTGTGCATTTTCTGAAAATCCGACCCTTATAATAATTAATGGAAGTTGTTTTGTCCCCAAACTGTCAGGATAAAAATGTGCCATAGTAAATATCCAACATATCCAGCATTTTTCTTTTTCAAATATCATTTTCCTTTTCTAAGATATTCCAACACATAATCAACATGACTTATGTATATCCTAATATCCAAAGAGATACTTTGTTTTCTCTCTCTCTCTCCGAGATATACACATAGTCAACTTCCTTGTGCCAGAGTCAGTTACTCATTTTCATATACTACTATGTGGCGTCTGAATAGTGGCTAGTAGACTAGCATTGAGTCCCTTAGGCTATTGTCATAGACAAGAAATCCGACCAAAGTAAAGTTGGTAATTATATGATACATTCAATTTCCGTAAAATAATAATAAGTTTAATGATTGTTTTGTAGGTAATGCCCAAGAAATAGTGGTTGTGTGTGGATAAATTGCATTTATTTGTATATATTGATATTATTTAGATTATAAAAATAATCAAGGTGCGCAAGTCTATCCATGATGCTTAGGAAAGGAGCAAAAAAGGAAGAAATAAAAAAAAAGAAAAAAGGAAGAAATCCCCACTGTCATTTTTTAAAAGGACCAACTGCACTGCATCGTAGCAGCAGATGACACAGGTTATAGGTAATAGGGGAGTGGTAATAGTAAAAAGACTTCTTGTAATGGGAGAAAAGATCTCAGTAATGAAGACATAGTCGGTGCCATGAAACTATTTGTTCCAGGAATAGGAATATCTGGTCGGTAATAGGAAAAGGTGTCTGAAGGGCCTGGTCCACCAAAAAATACCCATACATTTTTTCCCACCGCGGCTTTGCGCCGCCTGGCTTGCCCCACCGCGGGAAAACCCGCAGCAGAATTACCCGCAAAGGCCTTGTCCACCACTGTGACAATTGCCTTGATATACATAAGAATCGCCTTGGTGGACCAGGCACTTTAGTAATGTATTTGGGCTATGCGTAATATGTGCAAAAAAAGAGGAAAAGTCTGTAATATTACATATATCATACAAATGACTTATTAAATATGTCATGCCTTCAACAATAAAGACATTTTTTAAACAAAAAAAAACCAGAATCAATTAACCTTCTAAAATAACCTTACCTTTTTGTTACCATTTAGGAATATCCATTAATGAAAATAGACTAGTGAAACAGTTGTTTTCCTTTCTCTTTTGCATATAAACCCAAGAAAAACTTTTACAAAATATGTTTATGCTCACTGGGTTTGGCATAAACAGTAGTAAAACTCTGGGACACAACAGATGTCAGAGGTTTGGAGGCTATGAACCATTGCTTTGATAACACCACTAATTACCTCGAGGTGTTATCCACAATTACTGCATGGCGGCGCCTCTCCTCTTCTATTAATTAATAGGTGGGTCAGATTTTCAGAAAATGTACAATTCAGCTTCACCAATCCTCTCAAATAACCCAAATTTCAGACGAAACAGAAGTTCAAAATACAGTTCAACCTAAGCAAACAGATTGCTAGAATCGATGCAATGCCAAATATACTCGAATTTACCTAGTATTGGCCAAATTGCAGCCTAATTTAGCAAAATTGACAAAATGTGTACAGCTGACAATTGTACATTTTCTGAAAATCTGACCCAAGTACTTAATAACAGAGAATGATGTTTCTGCTCTAACTAAACGCTACAGTGTTGCGTGACCAATGACACGTCGTCTCTACTTCCTTCATAAACAATATTTCTGCTGTTATTAGGGTTCTATAGATGAGGGACATATGTTACGCTGACATAATGATACATCTTCCATATAGGGGACTGTTCATGATTAACCACGGGGGGGGGGGGGGCGATTTTCAGAGGGGGGGGCACCTTTTTTGCGCACTCTAAAAGTGGTGTGTGTGAGTGTGTGTGTGTGGGGGGGGGGGGCATTTTTTTTGCACAAAAATCAGAACTACAATGAATCATATAGTAGGGGGGGGGGGTCATGCAATTTTGCACAAACTTTCAAAGGAGGTGGGAGGGGGGAGGGGGGAAGAGAAATTTAAGAAATTTAAGTATCTAAGTATCTGTATGTTCCTTGCTGTCATGTTTCAGTAATAAACTGTTCATTTTTAACCAGTGGGGGAGGGGGGGGAGGGTGAATTTTCAGGGGGGGGGGCACTTTTTTTGCACCGACTCCGAAGTGTGTGTGTGAGTGTGGGGGCTGGGGGGGGCATCTTTTTTGCACAGACTCAGAACTACAATGCTGTAGGTGGGGTCATGAAACTTTACACTAACTTTGAAGGGGGGACCAAGACATTTGAGGGGGAAAGACCTTAAGGTGGGGTGGGGGGTCATACAATTTTGCACAAAAACTTTTCACAAATTTTCCCCCACCCAGTGGTTAATTATGAACAGTCCCTAAGTATCTGCATGTATCTGAATGTTCCTTGGTGTCATGTTTCAGGAATAAAAGTTATTGCAAAAACAAAAAAACGACAGCAACCGACAACAGGGGAGATTCATGTCAGCAATAGTATTGAATAGGATCTAATATACACATTTATCCCACAGATAAAGAATTTATTAACAACAATTATGTTGTTGAAGCTGCGACTAGCGGCTTGACTGATGTACTCCATTGATATTAATTTTGTTACCATCTTTTTCTATAACTTTATCTTAAATATCATCTCATCTCATCATATCTCATCTCATTTTACCATCATTTAATAATGATGTAGTTCTGTTCGTTAGTATCTTCTCATAACATGCCACCCAGCAACAATACTATTTACACCGAAATTCAATACATTCAGGGTGTGCCCTAGTCACAACATTGTATTGCTTGGCATAAGCCAACTATGCTTCCTGAATAAAGAAATGTGAAAAAAAAATAGTGCATGCCAGGTTTAAACCTGTCATACAAATATTGAGCAGCATTTTGATATAAATTTGTTTATCATTATTTTAATTTTGTACTGCCGGTGAGCGCAGGAGATTGACCTCTGTAAATGTATATGTAATAGGGGATTTGCATGTGCCACTGCGCATGCCTGTGGCAATGCATCCTGGGATGGATTCTGTTGAAATCTGACACCCAAGTTTTGGGGAATATTTTTATCGAAATTTGCAAGAATATTTTCACCAATATCACAGGTTCAATGAATGATCTACGAAAACCAAATGTATCATGGGAAAGATGGGGACTTGTGTTATGGAAACATGTATGATACATGGATATTGACATTATTATATAGAATTAATACATAGTCAATGCTGAACATGGCATGTTTTCTATCGATTTTATACAGTACCATTAGTCCCATAATTCCACGCGAATCAAGATTCAAAATGGCGGCTATGCAAATCCCCTATTGACCCCATTCATTGTACATTGTGCATACCTGTCTATGATTCAATCGTCCTTTTACAGCAGATTGGCTGTTTAAAATTCTAAATAAAAATAAATACGAGACTATGTGTGTGGCATTTCAATCTCAACTAGATTCAACTGCAAATAATCTACAATAACAACAGGTGGATTCTAATACTGATGTTATTCTGTAACCTGTTGTTCCCATCGTTGACGGCTATGTTATTTATTTCATTATCTCATTTTTAAACACCATATGGGTCAGATTTTCAGAAAATGTACAATTGGCCTTCACCAATCCTCTCAAATAACCCATATTTAAGGCAGAAATGAGCTTCAAAATGCAGTTTAACATAACAGAACTGATACTTTAAATCAACACGATACCAAATATACTCTGATATACACGGTATTCATCATTTTTCAGCCTAATTTAGCAGAATCTAAATGTGTAGAGCTGCCAATTGTGCATTTCTGAAAATCTGACACATATATATATTACATCACCTGTCTTCATATATAAGGGTGAAATCTTAAATCACCTTCACCAATCCTCTCAAATAACCCAAGTTCAAGACATGAATCAGGTTCAAAATTCAGTTGAACATAATCAAAGAGATAGTTTGAATCAAGGCAATATCAAATATACTCAGATATACCTAGTATTGACCAAATTTCAGTTCAATTTAGCAGAATTTACTAAATGTGTAGAGCTGCCAATTATACATTTTCTGAAGAGCTGACCAATAAACGCCACATATACTAATCTGTTTCTTTCCCCAGACATGCAATCGTGGCATCGTTCCTTGGTTCTGTCAGACTTGACATGTCAACGGGCCAATAACTGCCTCATGGGACAGACATGGAAGCCTTATATCTAGTCTGATGCAATGTATTACTGCTGGTATTATGCCAAACCCAGTGAGGATAAACATATTTTGTAAAAGCTTTTCTTTGTTTTATATACTAAAGAGATAGGAAAACAACTGCTTCACTAGTCTATTTTCATCAATGGATATTCCTAAATGCGTATATCATAATACTAACATAATGTGGGTCTTACTATCCTTTATTACAATTTAATTATGTTTCCAATCTGCAATACGAAGAATATGTCATTATGTTTTTGTTAAAGCAGGGTTCCGCCAGAACATCCTACCACCCTGGGAGGTGTTGTACCCAGTGGAAATAAAATCTTGAAAAAAAAATGGTAACAAAAAAGTACGGTTATTTTACAAGGTAAGTTGATTCTGTTTCTTTTGTTTAAAAATGACTTTATTATATTGTTGAAGGCATGACATATTTAATGACAGTTTACATCGAACATACAATGAGTTGATTCTGCTAATGGTAATCATGAAATTTAAAGGCAAACGCTACTATCTAGTGGAAAATGAAAATAAATGTCATTTTTCTGAAACTTTGAAATTTGATTCTTGAAGTGTTTCTGGTCATAAAGATGGAAAAAAATCAATGGGTCACCGTGCTCAATTTTTAATTAGAGTTCTTCAAAAGTTGGTATCTCAAAAGAACCAATGAGGATCAAAAGGGGGGCTCATTTTGGAGTACCTCGACTTCATAGTTCATATTTGCTATTTATATTCCCTCAATTTAAGTAAGGTTAACAGTTTTAGAGAGAGTATTATTTTGCCAATAATTCTATGCCTCTTTTTTATAGAATGCATGGTTATTTTTATTCTGAAAACAAAAAATATGAAATGCAAATTTTAAATTAAAAACTCGAAAAAACCCACTTTTTTTCACTAATTTAATAAAAACATTTTTTTTCTCTCTCATTGAAATTAAATGTCATTTTTCTGATTCTTTAGTATATGGTTCTTGAAGTATGTGTGTTCATAAAACTGAAAAAAAAATAATGGGTCACCGTGCTAGTTTCTGAATTATGGGGCTTTGAAACATGGCATGACAACCATAAAATCTGCTGTTTCAATGTGTTCTATGTTTACTAAACATGTCTATTTCAAACAGCTACAATTATTTTTTTAGCGTGATGACATACATTTTTTTCCCTATATATGTGTAGAATATTACCTGCACTATGTGTAGAAAATTTTGGGACATTAGGAGTTTTCATTTTTGTTTTATTCCCAAAACCGTGAAAGAAAAATGCAGCACTTCCCAATAGACTTGCATACTAAATGGGTACAACTGAGGGTACCCACAGGTAGCTCAGTTCCCCAAACATGTCTATTTCAGACAGCTATAAAAAAAAATCTAACTCGATGACATATGTTTTTTTTCCTTTTAATATGTAGTATATAACCTGCACTATATGTGTAGAAAGTTTTGGGACAGTAGGAGTAGCCATTCATTGTTTGTTTTATACTATAAAACATGAAAAAATGGGCCGTTTCCTCATAGACTGCAGTGCTAAAGCAATAGTACGTAAAATGCCCGTATATTTGGTATATGGCAGTGAATAGTAGCGTTTGCCTTTAAGTTAAGGAATAAGAGATAACAATATAATTTGTAGTGGCAATCTGTCAAATGAAGTTCTTCCAGGGTTCCAGGGTTACTAATGTTTACCATCATTGGAATCTCATAGTGTTTCTATGTTTTATATTTGATATATTTATTTTTGAAAAATATTTTGCAATATTTCTGGGTGGGCAATTACTAGTAAAGTACTCGATTGGATGCCCTTCGAAACACGAGGATATTTTTAATGCACTGTCTTGAGATTTGGTACATATATTTATAGCATTGGAATCGCCTTGATTTCATCGTTTCTAATATACTGATATCTCAAAATCCATTGTTTGGGACTTGTGACTTATTTTGCTAAAACACATCACATTTCATTAACAAAGTCTGAATTCGAAGCCCTCTTTTCATGAACGTGCTCCAAAACAAACAACTTTTGTACAATAACAAGTATTCTGAATAATGTGTTTACAATTTCTGTTTCTTGGAAAATGATTGCGATTAGGTAGAACGTTCAGTACAGCCAAAACAATAGGGGATTCTCACTGAATCTGACATACAAATATTTGGCAACATTTTTATTGAAAATTGCCACAGCTTGTCACAGCTTGTATAAATAATCTATGAACACCAAATGCATGATGGGAAAGATGAGAACTAGTGTCAGTGAAAACATGTATAACACATGTATATTGACATTAGAGAATTGATAAATAGTCCATGCTGAACATGGCATGTTTCATATAGATTTTAGACTGTACCATTAGTCCCATTATTACATACATATGTGATCTCAGGGGTGCTATTCAGAGGTGCTATTCTGGGGTGCTATTTGAAAAGTCAAATAGCGCCTATGTGCTATTTGAGCCGAATTTCCACAAGATTGATGGACACCAAGGTAAAATACTATTAAAATCGAGTTCTCTTGTTGATTTAGTATGTAATAAATACCTAATAGCACTCTGTTCGGTTTGTAATCGATTGAGATGTTGGGTCAAATCGCATGACACCCCAAAGGGGTGGAGTGCAATTTGACAAGCGATTGGTGATTTGTAATCGATCAAGATGTTGGGTCAAATCGCATGACACCCGAAAGGGGCGGAGTGCGATTTGACCCAACATCTCAATTGATTACAAACTCCATTAGGTATAATAACTCCATGCGAATCAAGATTCAAAATGTGGCCATGCAAATCCCCTATTAGCCCCAAACCCTATCATTCATATAGAAATAGCTAGCGTATGTATATTAGTGTTGAACGACAAAGTTTGAGATGTCTGAATTATTTTGATATTGATACCATTCTGCTCAATTGATTATTTGTATTTGAATTATGATGTTGATTTTGGATCTGGCAATGCACGAAAAGCACCATATTATGGTCATGCGTAATTTACTAATGATTGTTTAACATATTTGTGGCCAATAAAAATATTTAAAAAAAAAAAATGTTATGAATGTGTATGTCTGAGATGTAGCCTCAACACAGACACTGCACTGGTATACGTCTCCATGTGAAACAAGATTCAAAATGGCGGCTATGCGAATCCCCTATTACCCCATACATAGGAGTACATATTAACAGTTAACACAGAAATGGGTAAATATTTACCATCGTATTGTCGAATCAACAATACTCACAGTTGCTTATCCTCTCTAGGTCAAGTCATCAGAATTGGCAGCTCTACACATTTAGTAAATTCTGCTAAATTCTGCTAAATTAGGCTGAAACATGATAAATACTGGACATATCTGAGTGTATTCGGTATTGAGTTGATTCAAAGGATGTGTTTGGTGTTGAATTGCGTTTTGAGTCTTATTTTTGTATTAAATTCAAGTTATTTGGGAGGGTTTCTGAAAGTGGTTTGTGCATTTTCTGGAAATTTCACCCCTCTATTCAACAACAACATGTCGTGAGTGAGTGAGTGATTACAATACACACAGTTGCTTATCCCCAGGTATTTGGTGTCGAGTTGATTCAAGGGATGTGTTTGATTATGTTGAATTGTGTTTTGAGTCTCATTTTTGCATTCAATTTTGATTATTTGGGAGGGTTTCTGAATGTGAATTGTACATTTCCTGGAAATTTCACCCAAGTGATTATGTTGAATTGTGTTTTGAGTCATTTTTGCATTCAATTTTGATTATTTGGGAGGGTTTCTAAATATGAATTGTACATTTCCTGGAAATTTCACCCTTCTATTCAACAACATGTCGTGAGTGAGTGAGGGATTGTTGCTTAATGCTGCATGTCGTGATGGCGTACTTATTACTGTGGTATAAGTTAAGTAGATGATATTACAGTTTGTACATCTTCTGAAAACTGACCAATGCAGTGAAAAGTGAGAGAGAGAGATTCAATTAGCCTGCCTTTCCTCCTGTTACTGTGCCTTACATCAACATATATCAGATCATCAAAAAATGTACAATTCACCTTCACCAATCCTCTCAAATAACCCACATTTAAGATAAAAGTTATGTTCAAAATATAGTTCAACATAACCAAACAGATTGCTAGAATCAATGCAATGCCGTTGTGGGGATATCCCGAGAGGCCTGCAATGCAGATGCCCTCGGCCTAGCACCTCTCGAGATATCCCCACAGTGGTAGTAACATACTAATAGTTAGTGGGTGCGTTAGTGTTGTGTTGGTGCGTTGTGGTTGCTAAATCTCCCTAATATTTAGTTTTTGACCGACGTTAACTGAGAGTGCAACTTTAAGAGACAAATTTATTTCCTTGCATTTCCTCTTCTATTGATTTTCTAGTTTTTCATTTTCTCAGAACTATCAGGGGAATTCCCGTGAGAATTGTCAATGAATTTTCCAGCCAATTCCCTCAAGAATTCACCTTTTAACATCAATCTTTTTCAAATCAGTATTTTGAGATTGTGGTTGGTGAGTGGTCTAGAAGAAACAGACGCAGTTCACACCTTCCTGCTGCTCATAAATGTGATGTGTTTCGGGAAAATGAGTCATAAGTCGCAAAATGGATATTTTTTAAGTGATTTATTTATAAGATATCTTTGTTGGAATATTCTAATTATTGGGGTGCTTAATTCTGGCTTGTGACTCATTTTCCTGAAAGTATTAATACATGTACGAAATTTCAAGGCAATGTATTAAATATATCTATTCATTTCTAAGGTCATACTATAGAGTATATTTAGGTACTTTATTAGTAAGTATATACTCAAAAATATCAATAACTTTTTTTTTCAAAAATAGTGTCAAACTGATGATATAGAAACACTACTATTTTTGCGACTTGTGACTCATTTTCCTGAAACACATCACACATTAGTTTTTCCATCAATAGATGTTCCTCTACGGTTTAAATTTCAGCGGTTTTGTGTAGGATTAATATTGCATTTTGAATGCATTTCTGGAGGCTTTTCAATGAACACTCAGATTCCGTCGACATGCAAATGTGATTAGGAAACTGAGTCACAAATCGAAAGAAATGGATTTTGAAATATCACATTTGAACCGATGAGATGAAGCCTGTTGCGTCCAAAAGTAGACATATGTACTAATGATGAAATCCGTACAGACTTTTCCTTTGTGGTACAAGCTATTTCTCATATTACAAATTCTTTTCCAACTGCTAACTTCCTATTTTCGGGCAGATTTGACTATTTCCAGATAAAAAAGTTCCATGTCTGTGGCGATTTGTCCATGTCAGCTTCCTTTTCCACTATTTCCCTTAGATAATCACCACAGAAAAGTATGTCACTGCACCTTTTTCCTATGTCTCCTATGGTATGTCCTATTTCCCCTACATGAAAAGCCATGTCTGGCTCCTCTGATACCTATGTCAAGATTTGGTCTTCTTTTCCAATCGATTTCCTCCCTGGTACACTCCTTTTCTACCCATACAAAAGCAGACATGGGTCAGATTTTCAGAAAATGTACAATTGGCAGCTGTACACACTTAGTATATTCTGCTAAATTAGGCTGCAATTTGGTCAATATTATGTAAATTCCTGTACATTTGGCATTACATTGATTCTAGCAATCTGTTTGGTTAGGTTGAACTGTATTTTGAACTTTATTTTGGTCTGAAATTTGGGTTATTGGAGAGGATTGGTGAAGGTGAATTGTACATTTTCTGAAGATCTAACCCACGAATGAGTAGTAGCTCAGTGTTACATAACATTATCCACTAGCCCTGAGGGTAGGCCCACCAGCTATCTTTGTAGTGTAGCAGTGTTACATAACACCTCCAATACATCTTCTCTTCCTTTCTCTTTCTCCCTCCCTCCCTCTCCCCTCCCGCTCCCCCCCCCCTCCCCCCCTCACCCTCCCTCTCCCTCCGACCCTCCCTCTCCCTCCCAGTCATGTTGGGGTAGGAATACATCATGGTACATTTGGGTGAAAAGGAGTGGATATTTGGAAAAGGAGTTGATATTCGGAAAAGGAAAAGGATATCCCAAAAAGAAAAGGATATTTCAAAAAGGAAAAGTATATTCCTAAAAGGAAAATGATAATCCGAAAAGGAAAAGGACATTGGCAAAAAGGAAAAGAAAGTTGACAAAAAGGTATTGGATATTCCAAAAAGAAAAGCCTTGGATATTTTTTATTTTTCCTATTTCTCGTTTATATCGTTTCAGACTGGGGACAAAACAAAGCCGATTCCAACGATGGTCTACATGAAGGACATGTATTTCTAGATATTTTATCTTTGAAAAAGGTTTAGAATTTTTCTGGGTGGACAATTTACCTGTACAGTAATCCTTAGGCTAACCTTGAAAACACAAAGTTATAACCCAATGCACACACCTACTGCGATATGTTACACCTAAACAGTGCTTTCAGTGCGATTTAACACTCAGACCGCGACATACGCTCTCGCAGCGCTGTCACACCTTGCCTGGCTACCCGTTTGGGACACAGTGCGGCCACTATATATAGCGTCGCTCTGCAATATAACATGCAAACAACAGTGAGACATTTCGCGCGCCAAAACAGCGCTATCTTACTGCGCTAAGCGCACTTCAGAACGGCATCGGTAGACTGTAGTCACATGTACATGTATATATAATAGCCTATAACATTGATTGCAATGCCCATTGGGTTACAGGGAATTATCCATTTTATTTTCTTATGTTGTTTAAACCCATACCATATCCTTTCATTCCCAATAGCCTGATCATACCATCATTCCTGTTTAAATTAAGGTATAATTAAAATGTGGGAATGATCGTAATGGGTAGACATGTTGCATGATATTTGAAGATATAGAAAAGATAATACTGTATCTTCCATGCAAATTCCATGATAAATCTGTTTGCAATATGGACTTTGAAAGTAGCATAAACACCAAAGAAATATGACTGCCATTTTGCAATGACCCTTCACTGAAAGTTGCTTAATTGATATTACCCAGACTTCATCAATTCCATCATGACAGATTGGAGCATAGGGCCTATATATCCCCCCCCCCCTCACTCACACACACAGAGGTCAAAAGTGTATGCTCTTCTGTTTCAGCCTTTGGAAAGTACCCCCTTTCCGCGAATTTTCAAGGCATTTTAACCCCCCCCTTTTTGTGGCAAAACGCGGAAAATCTGATGCTAAAAAAGAACCCTTTTTATGATTTCAAGGAGTCTTGCTTAACATGATACCCATTTTATCCCCCTTTTTGTGTCAAAACGCAGAAAACTTTACCTGTTTATGATTTCAGGGAGTCTTGTATAACATAATACAATTTTCATTATATGATAGCCCCTATGAAAATAGATAGGCCTAGGGTATACCTACACCCCCCCTACCCCTCCCCCCTCCCCCCTCCCCACACACACACCACTGACATGAACGTTAATCGTTATGTTTTCTATGGTAGTGGGAGGGGGCCGGGTGAGGGACGTCAATTACCAGGAATAGGGAATTTGCATATGCCACTCACACTGCATGTCTATTACAGTGCAACTATTGTTACTAAAAAAATCTTGATCGATTAATGGTAAAATAACTGATGTCAAAGCAGCATGATTTTACATTGTGTTATCATGTCAAATGGCAATTTACATTCAAGGAATAATAATGTAACGTTATATCTAATACTGAACATGGATCGATTTGTTTATAGTTTGGTGGCTATGCACATTCCCCTAGGCCAAAAAAAAAATAGGTGTGTTTCCGATTTATCTGGCTGAAAACTAGGTTGGGGGGGATGGTAACTTTTTTTTTTTTGTTATTTTTTTTTGTTTGGAAACCTCCTCCCAGGAACTAAAAAAAATGTCTTTTTCATTACAATAGTTGTTTTGAACATGGGAAATGTGCCTTTTGACAGTTCCAGGTTAGGAAACCCGTTTTCCTGCTTTTATAAGCTTTTTTTGTCAAAAAATCCAAAAAAAGTAAGATATGATGGGGGGAAAAATCAGGTATGGTAAAAAAAAATTTAGGTAGGGTAAGGTTTTTCTAGGTAGGGGGGGTAAATCGGAAACACACCTATTTTTTTTTGGCCCTATTGAGTGGGTGGCGGTGACCATCACCGGGACCCTCAATACAAAGCCAAATATTAAGAGTGACACCGGTTTCACTTAATTGCGCCACAAATATGACGTCTTCCCGGCTATACGTCTTTTAGGCAGGCAGCAAGGCTACCGTATTTCCTTGAATAAGTGCAGGGCCTTGAATAAGTGCAGGGCTTTGAATGAGGGCAGGGGGCAGAGCATGATTTAGGCTACTAAAAAGCGCCTGGTTGACTTAAATCCAAACATAATTATAATGGAATACCATCAACGCATCATGTTCTTATAAAATAGTTGTAGGCCTACTATAACATAGGCTATTATGAAAAAACACAATATTTTGTAATCTCATGTATTATATATAGCCTCAAAATAATGAAATACCCCAAAAGAAACCTTTAATGTTAAATTTCATTTAGCCTAGTAGGCTATTTGTGGATATTCCCTGCTGTAGGCCTAGGCCTATGTAGGGTAGGCTACCTGTAGCCTAATGCCAAAGAGAGATTGGACAAATTTTATTTTTTCTACAAAAATTACCTCCTGAAATTAAATGCTGCCCGTTTGTGAATTACTCATATAGGCCTATAAGAGGTTCTGAGAAAGTAAAATTATAATTTTCATGCTTATTATGCCTTCTTTTGAAAAACGCCAGGCCTTGAATAAATGCCTGGTATGCTGGGGAAATATGGTAGGGCCTGCTCATTACATCGTCTCCTGTGCGCTTTTCCTCGCTATGCTTCAATGCACCGCCCTCTGGTGGCTGATTGCTGACGGCACCGTCTGCAGTTCCTGAACAAGCTGCCGGCAGCCATTTTGTTACCTACCAAACTGTCTCCAACACACAAACAAAATCCTGTAATTCGCCATATCTGCCATTTTTCTGACATCGCAGTTCACCATCATATCAATCGGAAGACGCAAGAGAATTTGTGTAAGTATTCCTTCTCATACAACTAGTTTAAATTACCTCTTTCGTAGTTTACTCAATGCGGGCGATAATAGAAGCAAACTTTAATGTCTGCCGTCGGCCCCCGACCCCACTCTCTCCTCCCTCCCAAGTTGTAACCATAGGCCTATATAAAGATGGTTTGTGTTTTAGACATTAAAGTGTAGGATAACACAAGAGTTTGACACCATTTCATAGGCTACTTATTAAATATATTTTCATTAGATTAACAGTGTTCCCGAAAACGTTTTAGTGACGCCGGCCAATGTGGCCAACGTGAACAAGCCCCACACCATTAATTGTTAATATATATTTCTATCACCGTGCATCAACCAATCAAGATATTGTCTTAGTTTATTTATCTAATAATAATGTCTATATTAGTGTCTATATCAAATAGGTGATCTATTCGGATTAATGATTTAACTAATTATCATGGCAAAGGTAATTATCAATATTAAAGTGGCTAAGATAGTTAATATGAGTAGTCATGGAATCGTGTGAAACTTTGTCAGTGTAATCATATATGATAGGTATAGCAATATCTGAAGTATTGATTATCAGCATTGCGTTTTCATTCAATGATTAGTGAATATGTGTAATGAATGAGTCAGAACCTAAACCCATGTCAAATCCATGAGGAAATGGCTTTGGAGACCAGGAGGTACTGCTAGATTTAGCCCTGGGTGGCAGTAATGGAAAACGATTTTGCTCTCTATTTTACCACATATCTGATATAATATGAATGTTAGAGTTTTGATATCCACAGGAGTTATTTAGGAGGGTAAGGTGAACCAAATGCTAGAAAATGAAGTAGAAATTCCGTTACTCGATAATCTAGCCCTCAACAGTGAGAAGTGTCAGACACTCTTTAGGCTTATTTCTACCAGGAATTTTTTTAACAATATCCATACTATGAAATCTTTCTCAATCATTAAGAGCCCAAGACCGCCCCCCCCCTCCCCCATATTAACTTTTCAGAAACTAATGGTTTTTCGCGTTTTCAGACATAAGAGTCACAGCCAATTAGCGATAGAAATATATATTACGGTAATCCTAGAGTTTCTACAGCCTTCATAATGTTTAAATGAACCTTTAATATTTCCACCATTTTGACTCTCGAACAAAAGGATGTATTCCATGTACAGTAGTAACATGTTTCTCCGACTCAGAAACCTCAGAATTTTGCATTCATGCTATACAGGATCTTGTAATTGTGTGACGAAACTGGATTTATTTCTGAGACTTAACTTATATTATTGTTGCTATTGTTCTTTGATCGATCTCCATATTATTTAACATTGAGATTTACCTTCGCCACGATATAGTTATATCATTAACACATATATGGAAATATATTAAAACCTTTTTGAACGGGTCTACACACAACCCTCCCTCACGAAGGCTACCATGCAACTGAAGAACGTCACATTCTTCAGACGTGGGTTACTACGACCTTGAGTGCACATGGTATGGTGACATCAACAAGGTGTGCTCTTGTTGCTTAGAATCTGTATCCAAGGCGTTTTAATGTCATTATTGATAAAATCATATGAGATTAAAAATGAGTTTAAATAAAAAAAAATCCAGAAATCCAGGGGAGGGGGGGGGGGGGGGGTAGTCTCCCAACATTTATTTATGTGATTAATCTTCCTAAGATTTGTAATCCTAGTTGTAGAAGATTAGATTTATAAAGAAGCCAGCTGGCGGCCCCCATGTGCCCCTGGTTTCCTTGCGGCCATGCTATCGATTGTATGTGGTAAAAAAACCAAAAAACTATATTTGGTATATTTAAAAAAAGAAATATTAAGAAGTATGCTACAACGTGGTGTAATATACTGTACGATTGAGAGACTTTTGAAGTCGAAATATTCACCAAAAAATACCAACAAATAATTATAATGAATAATAGAAAGGATAAGAATAAATGTACAAATTAACTCCAAATCACACTATTCACCAAAACCATACTAAATAATAAATAATTCGAAAAATGCGGGAAAATGCCTTAAAAAGACCAATATAAAATATGATCAACCACAAATAGTGACCAAATTAAGATGGAAAGAACTAAAACGTCCATCCAAATGTAATTGGGGTGTTTCCCAATCATAACCAACATCGATATGGCCATACCAGCCGAAAAAAAAATAAAACAAAATTCTCAGGGGTGACCGATTGTTGGGACCCCTCCCGACAAAGTTTGATATTTTAAACTTTGTCGGGAGGGGTCACCGACAAACGTCACTGACAAAATGCACCAGGTGACCGATTGCCGGTCCCCGTTATCCACTTGCGCGATTGTCGGTGACCCCCAGTGACCGATTGTCGGTGACCGCTAAGTGACCGATTATCGTGCAAGTGGATATCGAGCTTTAGACTCCCCTCTCCTCATAGCTTAAATGTTTAATGTATAATTCATAGTCGTAGGCGCCATTGGTAGGCGCTGTAGGCCTATACCATCTATTCTATCTCCCTCCGTCTCTCTTCTCTCACTGTCTGTATACATCTTTCTCTGACCTCTCTCTCCCCCCCCCCAGTTTTATAAATGGGTAGTAATAGTGCTTGGATGCCTACTGCGCTAATGTTACCAATGACTAATGGCCTTCCCAGCCCTGGTAGCCAGAATTAATCGTCATAAACTCCTCCTCAACAGCAACACTAGATCAGAGACCATATCTCGTCCACCACGCCACCACCCCATCACACCCCTTGATCACCTGTCATTCAAGAAAGTGGTACTGTCTGGGAGGAGGGGGAGGAGGTAAGGAGAAGGAGGTGGTTGTTCAATGCCAGGTGGATGTTATAAGTAGGTTATAAGGTTGCTGTTAGTTGGAACACCCCTGCCACCCCCTGGTTAAGGGCCTGATATCATATACATATCGAGTTGGTTGGAGAGAATGTTGTGTGAACCAGTGTGTAGATTAGATGAGAAGGTGATCTTTGAAAATATTTTCACCAAGACAGTGAACTAAGGTAATTAATTTACAGTCTGGCATAGATTAAGTTACAGTTTTAGAACTGGAATTACCAAAATTAGCTTCACTCTAATTAGATAATTAATGCAAATTAATATTCAAGACGTGAGGATCCCTGTGTTAAGTTAATAAAATCGTGAAATTCATTCATCACACATATTTAGATACAGCATTATGTGGGCAAGTTAACTGGCGATATTTAGGTTAATAGTGTGTGATGTCAAGTTTCATCGTTGAACTCTAAAAAGAAAATCTGTAGTCACATCTGATGGTACCCAGGAAACATTTTGGACTGATCTCCTTTCAAGCATTTTCAACAATACATTCATAAAACGATTTTCATAACTATACTTATGGTACTAGGTATTTGTATGTATTCCCATTAATTTGACTACATCTTATCACAGAACTAGAGTATAGTATCTAGTTCTGTGATCTTATGTATTTTATTTCACCTTCGGGTGTGGTCAATACTTACAGCCCATTGACTTAGCCCTGAGAGTGCAACTCAGTCCTGAGGCCGATACGACGGCTGTATCATGCCTCAGGCTGATATGGAATGAATATAGTTCTCCAACAATAATAGTGCATATAAATGAGTTGCAAAATAAAAATAATAATTGAATATATTTATCAGAGTAATTTACTGCAAAATAGTCAGTAAAATAAATGTACATGACAGTGCAGAATTAAATAATTCTATAGTCCTATATATTGGGGGGAAAAAGGCGCATAGAAATACAATTCCATCATGACTACTGTCATGACGGGCGTCATGATGTCAACAAAGACGTCCCTGTCGACCAAACGAAAGCAAGTTTAAGTTTTTCACTAAATCTGTTATGTTTAATTACATGTTAAAGAATGACCGTGAAATAAATACGAAAAAATCTGTGGGACTACGCGGGAATTCTGTTATCATAGCACGGCGGAGGTATCCACCCAAGTGCACATAGCGCACACAGGTGGATAGTGAAGCCAAGCGACGATACGGCTTCCAGCTCCGCCCCTTGGGCATTTTTGTCTTAATATCAACCCATTCATTCCCATTCATTGGGCTAGTAGGACTACTAAGGCCAAAAGAAACTAGGTGTGTTTCCGATTTCCTCCCCCTACCCTGAAAAACCTTCCCCACCTGAATTTGTTAATAAATGCAGGAAAATGTTTTCCTATCCATTAAAAGGTACATTTCTCTTGATTAAAACAACTCAGTCAAAGATGAGAGTCTCTCCTCCCTCTCTCTCTCTCTTTCTCTTTCTCGTAGCCTACTCTAGTGGTATTAATGGTTTTGGAGAGAAGCTACAGTAGATTAATCTCTATATAATTGCCGCTAGGTAGATATGGTAGATTACTATTGGACCATTAAAATGAACATATGGTATAAATTCTTTCCAGAATGGCAGACAAAATGTACCTGAGTGGAAATAGAATGAGGCAAACAATGGCTACTACAGCGGTTGGCCCAACAAAATTTAAAGGCATTAATGAAAGACATCGCCAACTGAACCATCACAGACTTGGTGCTGGTTTCACATGAAACAACCCTTGGGCTATCATGGTGAGTATAAAATAATGGATAAATGCACCATTTCACTACTGGTTAAAGTATAAAGTCCTTATTTTTTATCATCCCTGATGTGTAAGAATACTGCCATGTGGTCTCCTACACAAAGATGCCAAGTGTCCCGAATTGTCTGGGACTGTCCTGGAAAACTGCCATGAAACCTGAAACCATCAGACAACTTCATCCTGGAAGTATTTTTAACTCCCATTTTAATTAGGGACCCTCTGGAAGAGCTATTGTTTTCATTGAGAGACTGGTGTAATATGGCAGTATTATTGTTGTCTATATGTTTACGCTGTGGTGGAAAAAGGAATACAAACAGGTTGGCCACCCATATAGGATTAAATGCATACATAAGACCGAATTTAAGTTCATTTAATATTGATATGAACAAATAATGTGGAAGAAATTAAGAATAGCAGGTTGTAAGCAGAGCTGCCAACTTCTATGGTTTTGCCGTAGTTACTACAATTTCAGCATCAAAATACGATGCTACGATCTGTATGATAAAAACTATGTTTTTTTTAAAATTTGGGACCAAAACATGTTCTAGATGAATACAGTACTGTAGCTTGTAGGCCTATTCGCCACCAACTGACATTCTCCAAACCATCAAATATCATAATTTGGACTTCCGGTTTACCTTGAGATTGAGAACAAGCTTGCGAGCCTAGCTCGTACTTTTAACTCTTTTGTTTCAGGTTTACAAGAAACAGGTTTACCAAATATTCATACACAAGGTGTATAAATGATTCAGGATAGTTCAGACATAAGTGGAAACTGCTAGAAAAGTACAAGAAGGAGAAATCAGACATTACAAAATTCCCGCCGACTGGAACGGAGATTATCTCGATTATCGCTCATCCACCAGCTAGCAGGATTATCCAGGTGCCTGGAGCCATGCTATAGACAGTGGCGCTACCTCGTGAAAATAAGTGACAGTACTAACCATAAGATATTCAGTGGCACCACCTGGGGTTAACAGTGGACATCTTCGCTCAGAGCACTGGATTAAGAAAGAGTCCTACTAGTATGATATAGCAGCCTTTGAACTTTTGTAAGTGAGACAAAATGGCAACCAACTACTTAGCTTTGGCAAGGACTTTTGCTGAACAGTCAAAAGCACGTTTTGATCAGCTGATTGAAGCCCTAGAGCAACTAGAACTGGAAGAGTTCCTAGAGCAGGAGGAATGGATAGAATGTGAAGGAAACGTCGAGGCAAGTGAGAACCTACCACAAGTACAAGATGAAGTGGAGAGGAAGGACAGAGACATTCAGATTCAGATCACAAAACTACTTGACACAGATAACCTAGAAGAGATGATCAGGGAGGTAACAGAGAGATCAGAAAAACTTTTCCCCTTCTTGGGAGAAGAGCATCAGCATGATAGGAGAGTTATCTATTTGCCTAATAATGAAGCCATTCGTTTTATCTGTGTTCAGTTTGAGCCTGGAGGCAAGTAAATATTTTTTAACAAAGCCTGTTGTACCAGGGAAAAAAGAGGAAAACAAAAATAAAGAGAATCAAGGCAAAAATCATAATTAAGAATGAAGTAAAATATGAAGGTATTATATTGAGGTTGATAGAGCAGATCAATTGTGTGTATTAAAAGCGTTGAAATGTTTATTATTGTCCTTGATGTGAACTAAAGAGTAATTATCCTAGATGTAACTACCAAAAATGTGTCATGACATTATAATTATTGTAAACAGATATGAACTTGAAGTTATACATTCTAGGTGAATTCAAAAATTATAAATCATGTGTAAAATAGTATCAAGAATGTTATTAAGAAGAAGAGGTAAAAAAATGGAAAATGGTGCATGTAAACAATCTCGAGAACATCAAGCTATCAAATCTATTTTCACACCCCATGTTTAGCATTGTAAAAGCCCAGAAGGCAGGTTATGTTGGAATAAAGTTTTTAAAAAAAAAAAAAAATATCATAATTTGTCACAGCTTTTTACCATGGAGTGTTTTTGAAGTATAAACAGTTACTATCGTACTTGTATGTTGGTCAGATTTTCAGAAAATGTACAATTCGCCTAGACCAATCTTCTCATATAACACACATTTAAGGCAAAAATCAGCTTCAAAATGCGGTTTAACATAACAGAAGTGATAGGGGTTCAGGCTAACCAAAATTTTTTACTAGTCCGGCAGACTAGTGACATTTATTTTCCACTAATCCTCCTAGGTTTTCACTAGTCCTCACGGAATATGGCGCAAAAAAAGTCACATGAAATGCAGTTGTATAACTCTATCAAAGGAAACAACTTATTCAAATAATATAATAATAATTCCCATCCTAAGAAAACTGGGAAATTGAAGATTTCTGCTGAAAATATAATCACAAGAATCTTGCTGTAATTATAGCTTGCCTGATACTGATATTCTACTTTGGGTTTCAGGTAGAGTTACTGGCATAAGTTGCTTCTACCAACGATAAGCAGACACAACCAAGAACATGAACAACATGGATTGTCACCAGGAAGTTTTTCAACTTCAGTGGGACCGACAGACCTAACAGCTCTATGGTGCAGTTTTCAGTAAGTTGTTACTATAATGATAACTTATCCTGCACTGGTTTCAGAATTACCATCGTTCAAAATTACGGCTTGCCCCAGATGATTTGGGAAGTAGAAATTGCTGCAGGCAAGTTGTTTGGCCATAACTGAGCTTGCCAACAACGGCAAGTTAAAATTACAGCAAAATTATGGTGGTTATATTGTGACCAGAAATCTTGAACATCTGTTAGTTACACAAATGTAGAGAAGTTTTGTTTATTTTTTGGACATATTGATCGACCGATCCAGTAATTATTTGTATGTCAGTCAGACATTATATTCATGGGGTTAGTTTTTACCCAGAATTTCTGAATTATTAATTGAAATAATTTTAACAATTGTCTGGACAGCCAGAAAACCTGCCAGGCAAACTAACTTTGCCATTATCTTGCCTAGCTTGAGTGACAATATTATCAAATGAATATTAAAAACATTTGTTACAGAAATGAATGGATTGTGCCATATATGTGTAACAATTAGTGCAGAAAATATTGATTAACATTTTTCCTGTATTCCCATTTTATTATATTACAGAGGCAGTCAAGACCACCAGGCCAAATGAAAAGAAGGACATTGATTCAGTGATACCCATTGCAACGATGCAACAACCTGCAGACTGCTGGATCTAAGTTAAACTACCAGACCAAGCAAGCCAGCAATGCCAGAATCAACAATAGTTTGCAGTAGACTATGATCGTGACCCTGCCCCTAGAAAGAATGTAAATGGAACTGTATATAAAAACATGATTGTATAAAATTATATAGTGCAACGCAATATGATTTCTCTCATTCAGAGAACAAAAAATGGTTTTAAGATATACAACTAAATCAATTTTGAAGCATTATTTTTAACAGAGATAATAATTATTATATCATATGAGTAAACTCCTGTCATAATGACCCGGGAATTGAAATACCATTACCCTGATACAAAGGTTATGTTATATGAAGACGCCATATTGCCATAGGCTTAGCGAATCTTATACAAATCCTGTATGGTGGCGAGATTTGTGGGTTTTTCTGATTTTCAATGGAAATTTCTCCTCTTCTAACAGCAAGGGGGGCCATATCCCCTTCAAATAGCTTCCTTAGAATGGACAACAACCATATTTATCTGGTCTTATCCTAATATTTGGTATTCCTTACAAAGTAAGAGTTTTAAAAATATTTTGGGTTCATTAATATTCGCTATGGCCATTTATCATTGGCATCAGATGCCCCAGCCTTTTACACAGTAACATTTTGCTTTTACTGACAAGTGGTTGACTTTGGGCATTTTTTGGTATCATATGTCCCTTCCGCAGATGACATCCTATAATGATTTGGGTGGGCAGATCATTTTGGCTATGATTTAAAGTTTTATTTAGGTAAAAACACTGGAAAATGTATTGATATTTAGTTTAAATCAAATCTTCCAGTGGTAAAGAATAGGCACTGTTATTCGAAATTTCATGAAGTATATATGTATGGATAAATTATGTATGAAAATGTTAATTCATGGTTGCAAGTTGTCCTTCAGTTGACGGATTTCCGTCAATCTCCTCAATACCAAGATGTGTAATTAATTTCCCATATGTTTTCAAATTACCTATAAAAACCTTTAAAAAGGTTGATCCTTATACTAGACTGACTGAATAGCATGTCCATCTACCCCAGAGTTGACCCAAACCTTTCATTGGAATATACGGGCGAGCTATGTACCAGTGGTGGCCTGCGTCACTCCCTTGTCAGCCAAGGTTCCGCTAGCAACTCGGTGGAGTGATAGCATCGGGAGTTTAGCGGAATTCCGCTAGCTGAGGGCAGCGTGTAAGATGCAACTAGGGCACTCACCCTACACTGCTACCGGGAGCAGAGGCTCGCAGACGGTACCGTAGTGTGTGTGTGCTTGGCAGCAGCAGCTCAGTGCCTGCCTATCAACTTGTCTAGCTAGTTCTTATAACTTATGTATATATATATGTCTATAAATTATTTACAATCCTTTCAGTTGTTAGCACTTTTAAAAGCACTCTGGGAAGCATATTTTATCTCCAAAATTATTCCGTCAATTTTGAATACCCCAACTTGCATCCCTGTGTAACAGTTATATTTTACAAGGTTTATGTATTTTGTTCAATGCTATCGAGTTTATATTGCATTGACATCAGCTGTCAAAGCCTATGATGCAGTGGATTTCTGCTAGCAACTACTGGGATATTTTTAATTTCAAGCTGTACCTAAGACATATGACAAATATCAATTGATTTGATTCTTCTTCAACTCTAAAATCTGTAATATTGTTGTATTATTCAATGATGGAGTGATGACAACAATGCCAGTATAGGTATCTAGGCATTCAGGTTCAAATATATCAAGCTGTAATTTAACAAAAAGTGGTTGACTTTGATTTTGATTTGAAATTTCTTTGATTGTCAGAAGGTAAATATATGAGGTGTGAAACAAGGGTTGACAGGCTTCTGGATATAATCCAGTTCTTCCAGCCTTTATCATAAAAAGGGAAGAGAATGTTTCTTAGGTATAAAGAGTAACTACATCAAGTAAAAATTATAGTAACAAACGAAATCAGATAGATAAAAGTGAGATTGTGGCGTGTACTTATTGTCAACGATATTTTGTTTAAAATTGTCAGTTTATATTGGCAAAATCCAAGATGGCCGTCATGACGGAAATCAACATTTTAGGGTTTTGTTGCACCAAATTACGGTGAAAGCTCAATATATTTAACAAATGTTGGCATGTGTATTTCGTCTAGAGCATATTCCTAGTCATATAGGCTAAATATTTTATCAAAACTTTTAATATTTAGTGAATAATCGACCTCACAGATTTTTTTATAGTATTTCAATGGGGACGAGAATTTCGATTTTTGCCGATATTCATCAGGAATTTGTCTTTGTTTAAAGAAGAAGCATTGACATCAGCTGTCAACACAGTGGATTTATTCTATCAACGACTGGAATATTTAAAATTTCATGAAGTATTTAAATATAAATATGGTATATCGTCCAAGGTTATGGTGTTTTCCTGAATGTTATGTAGTTTATATTATTATGGTTAAAATGGGCCTGTCTGTATATCATATATACATGTGACTGAAGTGTGAAATGAATAATAAAGGGGTAAAATGTCTATAATGTAACCATTGTCTTGTCTTCTCTTGCTTGAATTTTAGCCGATAATAATGCATCTTTTTTTCATATGTACAGCATGGTACAGTACAGTACATTAATTGCAATATAATATCAGATATAAACGAACCATAGTCAAAGCAAATATTTCCCGTTTTCACCTCGCCGCCCCCCACCATATCATCACCATCCCCGTCCCCCCCTGAATCCTTGAACACGACGCTACCACCGCGATATAACCTGCAATAACGACCGCGCATAACGCACATCACTTCACCGCGCAATGCGCGGTAGCATTTCGCGCTCCATTGAGTAACATCTGACGCTGTTCTGGTGCGCGAAAATCGCGGCCGATTTTCGCGCAAATAATCAAAGAAAAAAATGCAACAGTGTTCACTGGGAACTAATACACTGTCTTGAAATCTGGTACATATATTCTTGCAACTAGCAGCACTTTTAAAACCCTCTAAAAATGAGGATATTCCAACAAAGAGATCTTATGGATAAATCCTTTTGAAAAATATCATTTTTGCGACTTGTGTCTCATTTTCCTGAAAACAATCACTAATGTGGGAGGCCAAGATTCAAGTAACCAGCTCGTTTGTGTACCACTGTCCATCACCTGTACAGCGATGCCGTGCAAAGAGATGCTCATGAATTGCTCACCGAGTTCATTCCATCAATTTTCAATAGCTTCTCATTAGTGAGCTTTTGAGAATTTCCATCAGTTTTTCTGTCGAAACTCGAAGGATTTTAAGTCCAGTATCTTAAATAAATTTCAAGAATGAAGGTTTTTATTTCAATGTTCTCCGTTGCTACGGACACATAGTATAAATAATGAATGGAACTCAGAGTGGTTTACTGAATGTTTTATTGGACTTGAGTGCTCCGGAATCTCGTTCAATGATTATTTAAAGCTGCACCCTCAGCTAACGTCGCTAAAAACCTAAACATTTTCTACTTTTTCTTCCATTTTTTTCCAACTCATCACAAAGTCATTTGACAAGAATATTGGAGGATTCCATCGAGTTGTTTTTGCTACATGGCTTCTAAAATGTCCCCATTTGTATTTGGAGGACCTGCCCATATCCTTCTTATGATGACTTCACTTTTTATCGCTCACCAACGGTTTTTCCGTTTGTCTGTCTCTACTTCAAATTCTTGTATAAATTTATAACAACAGCAGGATATTGATGAGTTCAGTCCTATAAGTCATAATATTATTATGAGTAACTCTTGTAAAGGCCAGATGCTTTGGTCATTTAAGTGTCATAAACTATAGTACACAGCATTAGGAGATTATTGGAAAAGGGTGCAACACGTGTTACATTGTAGGGAACACATAGAAAACATAGCAAAACGTCCCAGGAGTGTTAAGGATTTGTGATTTGTTTTAACAAAATGAGTCATAAGTCGCAAAATTGATATTTTTCAAAGTGTTTTTTTCACAGGATATCTTTATTGAAATCTTCTGATCTGTAGGGGGTTTAGCAGTTATAGTCATATAAACCCATGTGACAAATTTCGAGACATTGTATTGAATATATCTCTGCGTTTTGAAGGCCTTTGTTTGGAGTATTTAGTTACTTAACTTGTAATTACTCATCCAGAAACATTGCAAACTTTCTTTTTTTTTTCAAAAATAAAAATATCAAACTTAAAATATAGAAATATTTATTAGGTGCCCTAGTGTTTACTATCATTGGAATCAGCTTGATCTCCTTTTTTCAAATATGATGATATCTCAGAATCCAAATTTTGCGACTTGTGACTAATTTTGCCAAAACGGATCACATTTATGTTCCTAACATTCTGAACTAAATATTCAAGGAATAATAATTCC
Organism: Sthenelais limicola; assembly: GCA_942159475.1. Taxonomy (NCBI): domain Eukaryota; kingdom Metazoa; phylum Annelida; class Polychaeta; order Phyllodocida; family Sigalionidae; genus Sthenelais; species Sthenelais limicola. The sequence continues at coordinate 9,635,146 of OW804094.1, read as the reverse complement.
TATATGAGCAATGAAAATGTGCCAACTATTTTCGGACAGACTATAGTAATGAAACAATAAGAAACAGAACCTCTGAAAGGCTAACATATCACATGACACGTTACCTGGCTATTTATATTTATAGCCTGCCTGCCGAGTGGGTAATTCCCCCAAAGTTGTCTCCCATGTGAAGGCTTTCTTATTGCAGCTTCTCAGGTTGCACTGTCCTTCGGCTGGGTCAGATCACCAGAAAATGTACAATTGGCAGCTGTACACATTTAGTAAATTCTGCTAAATTAGGCTGAAAAATGATGAATACCAGCTATATCTGAGTATATTTGGCATCAAGTTGATTCAAGGGATGTGTTTGGTTATATTGAATTGTGTTTTGAGTCTCATTTTTATATCAGATTTGAGTTATTTGGGAGGGTTTCTAAATGCGAATTGTACATTTTCTAGAAATGTCACCCAGGTATCTTACAGATCTAGTAGTCAGTGCATAAGATGCTATATAACCGTGGCTCTGGCTTCGTGGAAGCGGCACATTTTCTTTGATGGTCACAAGACCGAGAAAGAATAGCCATTTTATCTAGCTTGTTGTTAGCTTGTTGTTTGTTTGTTGTTTGTTTGTTTGTTGTTTGTTTGTTTGTTTCTTTTATTCATAAGCTCTTGTATCCAGTACAATATTTTGAGCCTATATAAACATAATAAAATAATAATACGATTACTTTATGAAATCATACATTCACTAGTCAACTTAATTAAGTAATTATTTCTAACTTCTAGTCAAATAAGTACAGACACCTTAATCAGTCGTCGGCCTTAGGCATCTGACACGACACATAATATTATACAGGTATACTTTTTTCCTTTTTGGGGAATAAGGTAAGACAATGATTGATTTGGGAAAGATTTTTTTTTTGGACGAATTTTATTCAGGTTGATATAACGGCATGGCCGTGTTTGAATGCAACTTGAGTCAGACCCGGTCTTCCTTCGCGCCCTGAATTATTAGTTATAACATTTGAAAATATAATTAGTGTATGTGGTCGTTAAATATATTCTTTCGTAGATCTTCTTGGAGTAATAAGCACTGATGATGAAAAGATGAGATGGTAATGAATGAAACTGATGTTGACAAGGGATGTAGACATATCATAATCAGTAAGTAATATTGTTACATACATTCTTGGTTTTTAGATGATATGTGATGTGTTCCAGTAAAATGAGTCACAAGTCGCAAAAATGATATTTTTCTAAGTATTTTCTTTACAAGTTTGTTTTATTGAAATGTTCTGATTTTTTTAGGGTTCATCACTTATGGTCATATCAATCTATGTATCAAATTTCGGGACCTTGTATTAAATGTATCCTTGCATTTTGAAGGCCTTTGTATGGACTATATTGAGTTACTTTACTGGTAATTATTAACTACCCATCCAGAAACATTGCAAACTTTGTTTTCAAAAATAAAAATATCAAACTTAAAATATAGAAATGTAGTGATTCGCTCTTTGATCCGAATAAACAACTTAACAAGGCACAATTCCCTATTGCTCTGTTTAATCTCCAGTCCGTGAAAACGGCCCTTGTGTCCGTGAATCCGGCTAGAGTAGCTTACTCTAGTCCGTGACACAAACGGGTAGTACTACATAAGATTCAAATAAAGATCACGGTGTATATAACAACATACACAGATTATAATAGTACAGGATAGAATAGACAACAGAGCTCTTTAGGAGAGTAACACAAAGGGTTTACATATAACATGATTAAGGGGAAATAGATATAATAGAGAAGATGTATAGAAATACAAGGCACCTAAGCGCGGAGCGCCTCTATTGGTAAAGTAGTAAGAGAGTAGACTGGACCTTTATGGTCAGCTACCAAGTGGTAAATGTAAGAACTACTACAATACCCCCCCTTTTATTTTTAGATTTTTGAACCCCGTTAATAAAATCGTAATAAGAGTACAAAATCATAGGTTAAATGGAAAATAAAATAAGAGAATTATCAGCGCGAACCTGAGTAAGAAATAAATGTAGGTTTCCTGGTGAACATGAAGGAGCATATAGTGTCCTAACTACATATTTAACAGAAACAGGTCGCAACATCTCTAAAGTAAAATTTATCCATAACCTCACAGTGACATAAGTCAACAAACATAAGGAATAAAAAGGTACACAAAGGAGCATATAGTGTCCTTGCTACATACAAAACAAGAGAAGTATTTTAATAAATTTCCAATCGTGGAAAAATAAAAATAACAAACTTCTAAGACATACAGGAGCTTCATGAGTCCCGAAGCAGCAACTCGTGTACAATTCCAACAAAACATAATAAGAAAAAGCACAAAATCCGGCAGTATCCGTGGTGAACAAAATACAGGTAGGGAAAACACAAGTGAAAATATAGGGGTGAATATTGGTGAAACTCACTATTTCAGAAGAAAACAATAACTCAGCAAGTGTCTCTTGTCACAAGTGTTCCTACTTTTGTCCCTCCATATCGATCACCGTGTCCGTGTTCGACGGAGATGCAGCAGCGTTCTGTTCGTTAGTGACGATGGTATTCCCCTCACTCCTAGGGTGGACTAAGGTAGTCGGGCTAAACAGCCACTGGGAAATTATCTCAAAAGGCACCGATCCGTCCCTGCCAGGTGTTACAGGAGGAGCTATTGGAGCCTGGACCGGAGCTGCCTGTAGACTTCGCAGCAGGTTGCTAATCATCAACAATTGCGGCAGCTGGGCCGGATCCAAAGCCAAACTTGGAACGGAAGGAGCAGAAGGAGTCGGCACGGCCGGAGTGGACATAACGGAAGTAGCAGCGGCCGGAGGGGGAGCAGAGGGCTCAACATGCTTCTGGCCATCTGTAGGAGAAGAATCTCTTGAATCCCTGTCGAGCATGGACTGCAGCCGGAAGTTTTCCTCCTCTAGTTCCCGGACCCGGGAATCACTCCTTGACAAAGAGCGGCGAAGTCCTTCTACAACAGTATCTTGACTCCTGACCTGCTCTCTTAGATCGCCAAGCTCTTCAATAGAGGATTTAACCTCACCTATGGCAGATAGGGGCTTGGTGATGTCACGGAGGAGATCATGCAGTTCATTTCTGGCGGCGTCCGCGGCCGAACAAACCTTTTCTAGTGCTTCATTCACAACAGCTTCAGCACGTTCCACATATTCCTCAGTTTCCCTGACAGAAGGCAAGTCTTTCAGAACAGTGTCAGTCCAAACTTGGGCTCGCCTACATACCCGCTTTGGTCGAGGCGGCCCAGAAACAACATCTCTTTCAGTGGAGAAATCTCTACACCTTTTCTTATCCTCAGCAGAATCCAGAGAGGAGTTTCTGGCAGCATCCCGTGCGGAGGACTGGCTGCTACCAGCAGAACTGGCTGCCCTGGTTGATCTTCCTCTAGTCCCGGACTCTGTTCCAGCTTTAGCTGTCTCATCCGGCTTCTTAGCACGCCGCATTACCCGTAGATGTTGACCAGCCATGTAGGTGGTCCGTGTAAAAATGCGGTTGGGACGAGTACAGGGTAACACCTTCCTGGCTCTATCGATAGCATCTTTCCGATTGAGGTGATGTTGAGCCACCTCCCCGTACATGAGATGTTGGACCAGTTCCACCCGGCGGTCTAATACTTGGAGACAACTGCCGAGGGGACAGATCCACACCTCACAGAACGGGGCGTGTTCCTCACAGAAGTGTCGAAACAATCTCTCCCTCGTGGAGTACGTGCGGACACCTTCAGTGTTAAGGGGCAGGTAACGACAAACCAAGAACGGACACCTGTGTCCGGGCTGCCAAAGACGATGGGCTTCCACTACCTTTTGGTGGGTTCCCGGATCCATGGCATCACTTCTGGTGAGCTCTGGCCAAATGTGCTTTTCATAGCGAGACATCTGATGGTCTTGAATCTCCATATCTTCATGGTCTGATTCCGGACAGGCAATCACCCCGGATCCGGGTTGATCTGACCGAGGATCCAGGGGGACTACCTCAGTCGCGGAATCTAACTCATGGCGGAATTGGTCCATATTTCCGCGCTTGCACAATTGGGCTCGCCTCCATTCCGCCCGATGAATATGGCGTTTCTTGATTTTCCGGGTGGAAGTCTTTGACCCACCGGAGGGACCTTTCCCGGACCCGGAGGCACCTGCAGAGACCTTAAGAGGCCCACTGGCAGTCTGGCGGATCTGTTTCTTTGCAGCAGCTTTCTTTTCTGCAGCTTTCTTTTCTGCAGATTTCTTTTCTTCTGCCTTCTTCTCAGCTGCCTTCCTATCAGCTTCCTTCTTTTCTAGCTCAATCCGGCGACGCTCCTCACGTCTGACAGCAGAGGCGGAGCGGACAGCAGCTTTTCTCGGAGAAGCAGTTTTACGGGTGGACCTACGCACAGGGCTTGTACTGCGGTCTGACTCGATATCCATCCCGGATTCCTCATCTACCTGCTCCCGTAGCGGCCGGATCTCGTTCCCCAAGGGACGAGTTTCGGTCTCCGGATCATCCGGATCATCTTCCGCCCTCTGGAGGTTCTGTGGATCCAAGGAAAGTAGATCCTTAGCTCCACTTAGCAGCTGGTCTTCCTCCTCGTGCGTCATCGCATCCTCTTCTTCACTCATATTGCACAAGGGGTGCAACAAAACTGGCAAAAAATCTCAGTCTTCTGGAAGAAAAAGAATAACACTCAGTTTTCGGTCGTACAGCCGCACCATTCAGTGTTTACATTCTTCTTCCAAACATGTGTTCATTCATTCATTCATTCATTCATTCACTCATTCATTCCCTCTATAGCCTATTACATAGGGCAGTAGGGGGCGAACAATAAAACCAATATCACAGACAATATTATTGCATTTCATGCCATAAAAAGCTTCCACTTGCTAGTGAACCCTTTAGAAGAGCTGTATAGGTTGAGAAATAGTCGAATTGTTCGACATAGTGGTGTAGAAAGCCACCACAACGCTATACATTCAACATACAGTGAAGCCTATGCACCGGTGTCATGGCGGACACCACGAAACATTTCACCGAAATTAAACTAGCGATCTCAGGCGAACAACAAACTCTAGAATTCTACACACACCGTGTCCAGTACAAGACAACTTCCAACTATCACATTGATATCGTTTCAGTTCATGACAAGCAAGTCTTAACCCAATTCAACTCACTTCCTTCTTCAACGAATACTGGTGTTTGGTGTGCCGGCTAGTTTAGTTGTTGACAGGAAGAGTCCCGGAAGCATACTGAGAAAGGGTGCAACACCGCAGCGCCACGACCAGCGTGGTAACCGTAGTTCCAAAAATCGCCACCACTCTCAGCGCCACCGTTTCCCGCTCAGACAACCAGCTATACTAGCCCTCCACTACAGGTCGTACAGTCGATGTTAAAAAACATGCAGCCTGTTCTGGTCTTCTGCAGAGACAAATGCAGAAACGTTTGTCCAATAAACCTAGTATCCACCTAGCCAAGTCAACAGCAATCTCAACCCAATTCCTGAGTTGATACAAGCTTCCCGGGGAGTCTTAGTTCAGTTAGAACTCAAGGGTTCTCCCAAGCTAAGCCATTCTCAGTGCAGTTTCTACCAGTCAAATCAGACGGATTTGTTCTTTCCCAGCCACTCAATTAATTCAACAAAGAATTCCTCAAATGTCGTGAAAGGGCAGCATGACTATCCGATATATCAGCCACCGACTTCTCGTTGTGTTTTGACTGTTGTAGAACCATCAAGAAAGTTCTACCCGTACTTTATTCTAAGTTCCATATTGCAATCTAGATGGAGCTTTCCACATGCGTTTAGCTCTTGCAACCACTGGTGGGGAACTGTCCGTCTTCTTTAAAGGAGAAACAGGAACATTTTGAACAATGTCCAAATTTTTCCTCGGCCTCCCCCTCTTTCTTTTCACAGGATTAGCAGAATCCGTCAAAACTAATGGGGCTGGCTGATTTTTCACAACCAAATCCGCCTTAGCTTTCCTGGGTCTACCAACTTTCTTCTTAGAAGGAACGACAGCTGGAGGAATTTTTATCTTCTTTTTCTTCTTCTTAGTCTTCTTCCTGACCACACGGACAACAGCCGGAGTTTTATCTACGGACTGATCAGTGCGAGCAGGGGGAAGATCATCTCCAGATGTCTGTTGTTTCTTAGGTCTACCCCTGGGTTTAACCCCAATAGTAACCTTTTCTTTTTCCTTCCGCTTAGGACATTCAGCACCAGCTAAAACTTTCCCACCTTCAAACTTCAGGATTTCTCGCCCAGCCTTCTCTAGTTTACGGAATTCCGGAGCTCTATGCAGGTTTATCGCCTGTATAGGTCCGTCCTCGTCAAAGGCGGGTTTCAGATAATCTACATGATATCTGACAATTCCCTCAGTTGTTTCCAATTCATAGGTAGTACCCCCTATGAATCTTCGCACCTTGAAAGGCCCGTCCCATTTGGGACCATACTTCTTGTTAGCCTTAGGGGGACAGTACCTATACACAATAGCCCCTTCCTCAAAGCGCCTTGGACAAGCCCGTCTGTCAAAGTCTTTCTTTTGGTGCACGGCAGCAACTCCCAGATTTTCTCTGACAAACTGATGTCCAGTTCTCATCGACTGTCTTAGATTTTCCACGTATGACAATCGACAAGGAAAATCCAATCCTCCTGGTTCAACTCCGTGAATTAAATCAACTGGAGTTACAAGTTCAGTCCCAAAAACTACTGAATTGGGCGTACACAACGTACTGGCATGCACCGTACCCCGGTAAGCGTGTGCTATACACGGAGCGAGCAAGTCCCAATTTGAATCCGAGTAGTTCGTCAGGCAAGAGAGCTGCTCGACAAGAACACGATTAAATCTCTCTACCTGTCCATTTGACTGAGGCCTGTACGGAAGAGTGATTAGCTTTTCCACCCCCAACATGTCCAACAAACTTCGCAACAGCCGAGACCTGAATTCCGGCGCTCCGTCCGTCTGCAACGAAACAGGACAGCCGAATCTCAGTACCCATTCTCTAAACAAAACTTCAGCACATCTTTCCGCCGTGTGGTCAGGCATAGGAAATGCTTCCGCCCATTTTGAGAAATGGTCCGTAATTACCATCACGTAGTTGTTACCTCTAGGGGTAGTCTTAAATGGACCTATAATATCCAACGCTATCCTACTCCATCGTTCACCATGGATCTCCTTCTTTAAAGGTGTAATACCTCGCCCGCCTCTAGACTTTCTCATGCTGCACTCAGGGCAAGCCTTTAGCCATCTTTTCAAGTCATAGCGCATACCAGGCCCAAAATATTTCATTTTTGCCTTCCAGCTAGTCTTGAAATCGCCATAATGACCTTGCAACTGAGATCCGTGCAAGCAACGAAAAATATTCCTTCTCATAGAGGCAGGGATTATCTTCCTGACATACGTGTGCCCAGTGTTCTTACGCAGCCACCGCAGACATAAGACACCCTGGACCATCTCTAAATTTTCTCTGTTACGGATGTATGTACAGAATTCCTGCGGCTCACCAGACAACTGTTCCTTGCTGGGAACCGGACTGGATCCGTCCAATACAGCCATAACTTTCTTCAACAAGGGATCTGCCTGTTGAGCATCCCGGATCTCGTCCTCCAAGGAGCCCAGAACCACCACAGCTTCCGCGATTACAGCATCATGGACACCACAATCGGAACAGCCAGGGTTTCCGCACTTCCTGGTAGGGATTCGAGACAATCCGTCCGCATTCGTATGCTTCTTGCCCGCCCGGTGAAGTATCATACTCTGCTCCAAGCCATACTCTTGCATCGTGGCTAACCATCTAGCAAGCATATCAGTTGGATCTTTAAAATTCAGGAGCCACCTAAGTGAAGCGTGGTCAGTTCTTACGTAAAAATTACGATTGCCAAGGAGATAATGTCTGAACTTCTTCAAGTAGGACAGCACTGCCAATAGCTCACGTTTAGTAGCACAGTAATTTTTCTGCGGCTTGGTGAGGCTATTACTAGCGTATCCCAATACGACTTCCTTGCCGTCTTGCATCTGCGACAAAACTCCGGCCATTGCAAAGCCACTGGCATCAGTATCCAAGATGAAATAACCTTACTTTCTAGGATACCCAAGAACCGGGGCTGAAGTTAATAAAGTCTTAGCTGTTTTAAAGGCTTCATCACACTTCTTGGTCCACACTATAGGTTTACTATAGCGTTTCTCAGTCCCAGCATCCGTCACAATCTGTTGCAGAGGAGCTACAATTCCACCAAAGTTTGGTTGAAACTCCCTATAGTAGGAAGCGAAACCAAGGAATTGTCTAACTTCTTTAGCTGTTTTGGGAACAGGCCATTCCTGAACTTTTGCTATCTTAGCCGGATCCGCGCGGATTCCGGCGCCAGAAACAATCCGTCCCAAATACTTCACTTCCTTACGGAAGAGCTCACATTTCTTAGGCTTAAGCTTAAGCCCATATTCTCTAATGCGTTCCAACACTAGTTTAAGATTGTCTGCACATCCCTGGAGAGTCTTACCAAAGACCACCACATCATCCAGGTATACCAAACAGGACTTCCAACGCAATCCGTCCAACATACGGTCCATCATGCGTTGGAAAGTGGCAGGGGCGTTACACAGTCCAAAAGCCATCACTTTAAACTGAAACAGACCCACACTGGAAAGAAAAGCAGTTTTGTGCTTACTGTCTTCATCCATTGCAACCTGCCAATATCCGGACTCCAAGTCTAGTGTGCAAAACCATTGATTTCCACCCAAGGCTTCAACACACTCATCAATTCGAGGTAGAGGAAAACTATCCTTCTTAGTCACCGAATTCAGTTGGCGATAGTCTACACAAAATCTCTGTGTACCATCCTTCTTAGCAACCATCACTATGGGAGCCCCCCACGGACTACTGCTATGCTCTATTCTGCCTGCTTTATACATTTTCCAGATTTCCGCCTCTGCTCCCTCCCGCCTAGCCACTGGCATCCTACGATAGGCTTGCTTTACAGGGATTGCATCCCCAGTGTCAATCACATGGCTAACCAAGTGAGTACAACCAACTGTGGTACCAGGTAAGGAAAAACAGTCTTGGTAATCATAGAGCAGTTTTCTAACTAACTCTTTTTCTTCTTTTTTAGACAGATGAGCATCATTCACCAACTTTTCTAACGGATCTTCGGGACTAGGAGGGACAACTATATCAGGAGCCAAAAGCTCATCATCCACAATAGGCGAGTCCATTACCTGTATGGAATTGATAATAGCTGTCTTAATCATTTCATTATCCTCTTCCTCCGGTAGGGAAGCATCGGACACCAAAGTCACAACACTCACTCTCCCTACTATCATGTCACAATTCAGGCGTACGGTGGAACCGGACGGATTGGAAAAAGCTACCACGGACGAATTAACGTTACCCGATACGTATGTATTAAGGCTTCCCAAGGCAAAGTCTTCTAACAGTCCCTGATCAGGCTCGAACATCAGCCCATCTGACCTGTCAGAGCCTCTACCCAGGTCTATTTTAGCAAGGGTCACGGACCGGGGTTGGAGGACCACAGGTTCTTTCAACCTGACTTCTCCCCCGTCCACGAACTCTCTCACCTCAACAGCCTGAACAGTGGACTGTCTCAAGCTTCTCTTCATGTGTTTCCATTGCTTACACATTACAGATACTGCTTGATTCTCAAGGAATAGCAATCCAGACCAGTCAAGATTACATTTATGGACGTAATAAAAATCCGCCCCAATAAGTCCATCTTCCGGACCTTTCAGGCCGGAGACAACTAGACATGTAATCATGTATGTCCGATCCCCTATCTTCAAAGGACAAAGCGCGCTCCCATGAGTGGTTATAGGCAGCCCATTCCCCATTGCACACACCATTTGGACCGGAACCAAAGGAAGAAAGAGAATCATAGAATCTCTTGGTAACCAGGCTAGTAGTAGCGCCAGGGTCAACCAGAAAATCTCCGTTCTCACTGTCTAACCCCACTGGGGCATACCATCTCTCACGGACAATCAAATTATCCGTGATCCTCAGCGTCTTTGGCTGCTGTACAGAAACTTTCTGTATCCGCGCCGACCTGTTGGGGTTCTGTCCAACCACAACGATCTGACCTTCAACAGCTTGGTACCCGTCCTGTCCCCATCTCACAAGAGAAGCAGAATCCGGGCTATCCTGGGAGATATCCGGGGAGATATCCTCACCTAGACAGGTGTTCTTTTCCGGCAACGACCTAGGATCTCTTGCGTCCGGGAGCGCCTGACCTTGTGTCGAAGCTAACCCCTTACTAGCAAGTGCCTGAGCAACACCCCCAGTTCCTATACTACTAGCCAAATCCATCCGAGCTGTAGTACTATGAAGCGGCGTCCCTTCGGCCCCCATATCGCTTCCTATAAGGGCCGTGAAGGGTTTTCCGGAGCCTTAGTTTTAGTAGACTCGGCCAACTCCTTCAAAATCTTCGTGGTAGGACAATCAGGAGAGATATGTCCTTCCTTCCCACAGAAGTAACATCTCCTGGGTCCGTCCCTTCTCCGGCTGGAGAATTGCCCAGAAAATGTTTTCTTCCAGGGTTGTCCAGTCTTGCCATCACCAGGCTTCTTCTTGAAATCCCTATAGGCCTGTAAGGCCTGACAGATGACGGTTGTCACGTCCAAAGTCTCCGAACCAGAGGAGGTAACATCATCATCATCCAGGGGCTCAATCACCTGGGCTACAGCAGCACCGGACTTGCGGCGGGACCTTCTCTTCTTTACAGCCAAAGCGCGTTCCTGAACTGGTTCAGGAGCTGGCAGCGCAGCAAGTTTTTGGACGACCACACTGGATTCAGTGTCCATCAGGCATCCTTCGTAAACCTCTGACCAATGAATGGCCTCCTGTAGGTCTACGGGTTCCTTCAGATGAGCCCAATTGGCCTGCTCACAGCTAGTCAACCCTTTCAGGTAAGTATGAAGAGCCATATTGACTATGGTACTATTCATTCTCTTACCGAAAGCGTACCTGGCTCTGCGGGCTACCTCGTTACCAAACTGCCGGACAGTCTGTCCGGGAGTCTGGCGACAAGCACGAAATTCCGCTTGTCTTTTAATACGAGAAACCTCGCCGAAATTCGCGTCCATGTGTTGAACGAATTCCTTCAGAGACAGACCTGCAGGCAGATCACCCATATCCGCCAACTGCCGCTTGCATCCCCACTGCAACTGAAGCAGGAACTCTTCCTCTGACCAGTTGCATGCAACTGCCATTACCCGCATCTCAGACAGGTACACACGCCAAGGGTCCTTTTGGTCCCACATCTTTATGACGGGCGGACGCATGGTGTACTTGCTCTTACCCGGACCCTGAGTATATTCAAACTCACCAAAGTCCGAGTCGTCCGTTCCATCATAACTTAATCCCTGGACAAGGGATCGATCTTTTTTAGCGATCCGAGACCGCTCTTTGGTTTTCCGCGACTTTACTTTTTTCGATTTCTTTCCTTTCTTCCTGGGGGCAGGAGATTCAGAGTCAGAGGACGAGGAAGAGGATGAATCACTCGGATCTGACGGATCACCAGGAGAGCCAGCCACAACCCGTATCTTCGGCTTGTAGACATCTCCCTTTACCTGACCTCTCTCGAAATCAGTGTCCGTCCCTGCAGTACTGCTTTTCTTACCAGAACTTGCAGTGCCATCCTTCTTCCCTTCCTCTCCAGGAGTCTTATCCGTCTGAGTGCCAATACTAGCAGACAAATCAGTTACCTGCACCGTATCAGATTCAACCGGAGTTTGAGTACTAAAACTCCTACATGTCACAGAAAAACTGGCCTGCGGGCTTTTCTGAGAGGGTGTTTCCTTTCCTTTACTGAACGACCCATTAGCAGGGGAAGAAGTAGACATACCAGAACTTTTGTGGTCCCGAAATGTTACTCTCTTCGCCGTATCCTCAGATAAACCAACTGGAGATCCAAAGAAATCCATTCTACCTTCCCTAGTTCCTAACCCGGCTTGTGGATCCGCAAACGTTGAACACACAGGAGCAGACCTACTTGTATTCAGAGGAGCCATACTCCTCCGACGTGTATCTGCCGCCAGTGTATCCCAAAAAGGGGACGACACAGAATCAGTCTGGGTTGAAGCTGACTGATCTTCAGAAACATTCTGGAGACGAGAATGATCGTCTACCCGAGATATTTCACACTTCAACTTTTCATTCTCTATCTGCAATTTTTTAATAAATACAGAGTCCCTTTCTGTCACCACATCCAGTGTTTCATGGATCTCTCGGTTCTGGAACACGAGTTGTTTCATTTGTGCAACAAACTCTAAGTTCTTCCTTTTCTCTTCAGCCAAACTCCTCTGTAAACCCAACAACTGGAGGCGAGTTGCTTTCAACAAGCTTTCCTCGTCTGACTCCATGTCGCTTTCAGGGGATCTGTAATCCGTGAAGGCTGCACGGTCCTCCCGGCCAGTTCTATACTCGTCAGATTCAGAACCAACATCAGACAAAATAATTTGTCTGAACTGTCTATCGAACTTCATATCTGCCAATGTAGTCCCAGTGGCAATCAGTTTGCCCGGCCGCACAAGTTGCTTGCTCGTCCGTGCAGGGTAAGGCGGGGGTCCGCCTACCGCTCCAGGCGGGGGTCCGCCTTCCGCTCCAGGCGCTGCTGCCATCTCTGAAAGAGAACCAAAAAGTCAAAAACCAAATCCGGATTTATTCCAAATCCGTCGCGCTTAGTCTTCAGGACTGGTTAAGAACTGGTCACGGCACCAATTGTAGTGATTCGCTCTTTGATCCGAATAAACAACTTAACAAGGCACAATTCCCTATTGCTCTGTTTAATCTCCAGTCCGTGAAAACGGCCCTTGTGTCCGTGAATCCGGCTAGAGTAGCTTACTCTAGTCCGTGACACAAACGGGTAGTACTACATAAGATTCAAATAAAGATCACGGTGTATATAACAACATACACAGATTATAATAGTACAGGATAGAATAGACAACAGAGCTCTTTAGGAGAGTAACACAAAGGGTTTACATATAACATGATTAAGGGGAAATAGATATAATAGAGAAGATGTATAGAAATACAAGGCACCTAAGCGCGGAGCGCCTCTATTGGTAAAGTAGTAAGAGAGTAGACTGGACCTTTATGGTCAGCTACCAAGTGGTAAATGTAAGAACTACTACAGAAATACTTATTAGGTGTCCTAGTGTTTACTATCATTGGAATCGGCTTGATCTCATCTTTTCAAATATGGTGATATCTCAAAATCCATATTTTGCGACTTATGACTCATTTTCCTAAAACGGATCACATATGAGGTCATGGATTTTGGATGATCGTTGACGCTGTGCATCCATACACAGAGTCATCTCCTGACTCAAAACGCGGCTGGGATATATCAGGCATATCACTTGCTTGGGACGGAGCTCCCTAATGATTCCCTTATTCTCTTGTACATATCACTGTATTGCTGGGGACAGAGCTCCCTAATGATTCCCCTATTCTCTTGTACATATCACTGTATTGCTGGGGAGAGAGCTCCCTAATGATTCCCTTATTCTCTTGTACATATCACTGTATTGCTGGGGACAGAGCTCCCTAATGATTCCCTTACACTCTTGTACATATCACTGTATTGCTGGAGAGAGAGCCCCCTAATGATTCCCTTATTCTCTTGTACATATCACTGTATTGCTTGGGAGAGAGCCCCCTAATGATTCCCCTATTCTCTTGTACATATCACTGTATTGCTGGGGAGAGAGCTCCCTAATGATTCCCTTATTCACTTGTACATATCACTATATTGCTGGGGAGAGAGCTCCCTAATGATTCCCCTATTCTCTTGTACATATCACTGTATTGCTTGGGAGAGAGCTCCCTAATGATTCCCTTATTCTCTTGTACATATCACTGTATTGCTGGGGAGAGAGCTCCCTAATGATTCCCCTATTCTCTTGTACATATCACTATATTGCTGGGGAGAGAGCCCCCTAATGATTCCCCTATTGTACATATCACTGTATTGCTGGGGAGAGAGCTCCCTAATGATTCCCTTATTCTCTTGTACATATCACTGTATTGCTGGGGAGAGAGCTCCCTAATGATTCCCTTATTCTCTTGTACATATCGCTGTATTGCTGGGGAGAGAGCTCCCTAATGATTCCCTTATTCTCTTGTACATATCACTGTATTGCTGGGGACAGAGCTCCCTAATGATTCCCTTATTCTCTTGTACGTATCACTGTATTGCTGGGGAGAGAGCTCCCTAATGATTCCCTTATTGTAAAAATCACTGTATTGCTGGGGACAGAGCTCCCTAATGATTCCCTTATTCTCTTGTACATATCACTGTATTGCTGGGGACAGAGCTCCCTAATGATTCCCTTATTGTACATATCACTGTATTGCTGGGGAGAGAGCTCCCTAACGATTCCCTTATTCTCTTGTACATATTGCTGTATTGCTGGGGACAGAGCTTCCTAATGATTCCCCTATTCTCTTGTACATATCACTGTATTGCTGGGGACAGAGCTCCCTAATGATTCCCTTATTGTACATATCACTGTATTGCTGGGGAGAGAGCTCCCTAACGATTCCCTTATTCTCTTGTACATATCACTGTATTGCTGGGGACAGAGCTCCCTAATGATTCCCTTATTGTACATATCACTGTATTGCTGGGGAGAGAGCTCCCTAATGATTCCCTTAGTCTCTTGTACATATCACTGTATTGCTGGGGACAGAGCTCCCTAATGATTCCCTTATCCTCTTGTACATATCACTGTATTGCTGGGGAGAGAGCTCCCTAATGATTCCCTTATCCTCTTGTACATATCACTGTATTGCTGGGGACAGACCTCCCTAATGATTCCCTTATTCACTTGTTTCACCATAAATGCGATCAGCCATATCGGGGGGAATCCATTAACTATCCATAATTAACCCTCGCCTCCGACCACAAATGCGAGCAGGCTTGTTGGGGGAAAGTGTTAAAATTTCATAGCACCCACCCCTCTCCTTCCTTGTTAATGAGACGGACTTTCATAGATAGAACTTGATAAGAAAGTGGTAGAGAAAAGAAGGAAAGTATTTTCCTGCAATATTTAAATAGAAATAAATAAAAGTACGTGAGGCCAAATCTTTGATCATGCGAGCTCAGAACCTCCCTTTCATGTACACAGTCTAGGTCCAAAGATGAGAGAGTGCCTTCAAACAAAGGGACAGCCTCTCGCCTCAAACTGTAAAGTGCCATTATAATTCCATTCCAAGACCCACAAAGATAATTCCCCCCCCCGCTTTTCCTAATCACAAGGAGAACGGGGCATTAAACTAATCATAAAATTCAATGAATCAATGTACGTTAGTGTTTATATATGCATGTCCTCTATAGTCCCCAATAGTGGAGTGGTTAAAGTGTTAGACTTCCAAACGGGACATTGTGAGATCGAATCCCAGAGCAGCCAGCCATTTTGTCTATATCAACTTATTTAAATATTTACTTAGCTGTTTGATGATTTGCTTGGTGAAGGCGAATTATACATTTTCTGAAAATCTGACCCTGTTGTTTGTTCTTTTCATGACCTTGAGCTTCGATTTTCCCTTTACATCAAACTCTGAATGGCGACCTAAATTACAGAATACCTTGCTCCTGTACACACAGATCTCCAGTTTTAACATCTGATATAGAGTTAGGAATGAGACTACCTTGACTAAAATTGACTCCCTTTTGAGGAGGAGTCAAATTGACTCGCTTAGAAAGAGAGTCAAACCATTTTGACTCACTTTTGTTAGGTTGATGTTTGCCCCTTTTCCCGCCGAATTCGAATTCATTCTAAACAACATTATTTAGCCTGATTTACATAGATATCTGACAACTATGATAATATGACATACAAAATGTTTTGTTTCTTCTCAGTGAAAGTAAAATAATGATGTCGTGACACCTAGTGGTGACATTCAAGGTGGAAAACAGCCGTGCATCTAACACAGATTCCGTTTAATCGCATACATTTCTGTTAATTTATAAGTTTTTTATTAAGGCAGTCCGGCATATACAGGAATATAATTTCTAGCACAGCAACCTTTACCCGCGATGAGGAAGACACCCTAGTCTAATTTTATATAAATATCAGATCTATATGACGTATATATATGGAGTTTTAGGAAAAAGAGTCATAAGTCGCAAAATATGGATTCTGAGAAATCACCATATTTAAAAATCAAGCTGATTCCAATGATAGTGAACACTAGGACACCTAATAAGTATTTCTATATTTTAAGTTTGATATTTTAATTTTTGAAAAGTAAAGTTTGAAATGTTTCTGGATGGGTAATTTACCAGTAAAGTAAGTAAATATACTTCAAAACGCATGTCCCGAAATTTATGATATGGATTCATATGACTATAAGGGCTAAACCCTCTAAAGATCAGAACATTTCAATAAAGAGATCTTGTAGACAAAACACATTGAAAAATATTAATTTTGCGAGTTGTGACTCATTTTCCTGGAACACATCACATAATTATTCAAACTACTCAAACACTGAGACGCTGTTGACAGCAAGTCATCCAATGCGTATTATGTGATGTGATGCTTCTGGGACAAAGTCATAAAGTCGTTAAATT
This sequence comes from Sthenelais limicola, assembly GCA_942159475.1. NCBI lineage: Eukaryota > Metazoa > Annelida > Polychaeta > Phyllodocida > Sigalionidae > Sthenelais > Sthenelais limicola. The sequence goes on along the minus strand of OW804094.1, from coordinate 9,618,591 downwards.
GATATTTTTCAAAGTGATTTATTAACAAGGTCTCATTTATAGGAATGTTTTAACTTTTGCAGGGTTTAGCGCCTTCAGTTGTATGAACACATGTATGTAGCAAATTTCAGGACAGTGAATAAAATATATCCTTGCATTTCAAAGGTCATCGTATGTAGTTTTCAAATAGTATCACAGTATCACATAAGTATCACAGTATCACAAAAATCCATTTTTTTGCGACTTGTGCCTCATTTCACTGTACCACATCACATGATTTATTAATCAACCGTGACAAAAATCACATCTAGACGTCACTCTCAGGACTGTTCCACAACCTACATAATTATAATCATATTAACAATAAAAATGAAATATAGGAATTAAACCTACAAACGACAATCCGGTATGTTTTTTTCTCTTATTTATTTATCCCGACGCGTTTCGACATTATGGTTGTCTTCTTCAGGGGAGAGTGAGTGATACAGAGTAATTACATGCTTATATACAGGCTGGGTGTCACAGGGTGTGACACCCAGTGTGGTGTTGTTGGTGTTGACACTTTACGCTTCTTGGCACTCGGGGGCACTTCAGTGGCACTCTATGGGACGGGGGGTTTTTTTCTTTTGAGATATGTCGTCGTGGTGGTGATTGAAATGATGAATAGATGAAGAAGTGAATAAAATGTGTTCTGAGTTTATTTAATGAAGATTTAAGAAAAAAAAAATTTTTTAACAATAAAAATATAGCAAGATCGCAAAAGGAGAACCACCACGAACATTTGCACCTTATGGAACATTTTATCAATATGAAAATTCGAATAAGAACATTACAAGGACTTTCTCACTCACAACCTTTATTACCACCATTTACACCACTGAACACCGCTGAGAATATTATTTCTATAATGTCATTTGCGATGTTAGTTTGAGATTTTATTCCAATTGAAATTGTCAAAATTTCAGAATTTAAAAGGGCAACCAGGAAGATCACCGGTGGTGAGGATCGCGTTCTTCTTCAGATTGTATTATGTATGGTTGTGAATAAAAGTTCTCTCCCTCTACATATATATAAACTAGCTAAAACAAATACAATATACAGCCAACTGATTTCAATATTGAAACCGAAATGGAAAAAATTCCTAAAGTGGGAACAGAAGCTTGGATTGACTAAAGAAAGTTATGGTGAAATTCAATGGAGTAATGTTTTCACAATCCCATACAAAGCCTCTACCGAGGCAAGTATCCATATCTTCCAATTCAAAGTTCTGCATGGTGTTCTTGTATGTAACGCGTATTTGAAACAAATAGATGTCATTGAGAAAGATACCTGTTCATTTTGTAAAAATAAGGATGACATATCGCACTTCTTGGTAACATGTTCTAGAACCAAAGCTCTCTGGCAATATGTCTTGAAGTGGATTTATGATAGTGGATACCTCAATAAGGATGCGGATGGCAAGGTAATCTTCAATCAAAAAGGTAGAAACATTGTGATAAAGCCAATAGATATTGTCTTCGGTATAGATATAACAAATATCAATTCGAAAATTGTCAAGTGGATCATCCTCCAGCTAAAATCATTCATCTACCGACAAAAATTGTTCAAGAAAGGAAGAGTTGACTGTCTATCAGCAATGTATGAACTGAGAATGAGAGCTAAGGTAGTAATATATTCCTTTAAGATCAGGAAAATATGTCCAAAAGAAAAATAATATGGCGACGTATGGCCGAAGACATTGAGGAACATATTATTGAACTAAAAAAATGATTTTTTCATACATGTCCTTTCTATTCCAGCAATGAAAATTAGAATTGTAAGAGCCCAGACGGCAGGTATCAGAAATAAAGTCGGTTGCAAAAAAACAAAAAAAAACCAAATACAATACTGACACAGGAACGCAGCCAAGGCCACAGACAGTAGTATCCGTTTAATATTTCTAATTTCAATTCCCAACTACACATTCTTTTACAGGGTACAGCCTGCATTGGATATCTTTTCCATAAAGAATTCTTTATTCAAGATATTTGATGTAGAAAACACGCTCATTCCGTAGATTGGTTTTTCCTTGTGTCCTGATATTATTTTCTATAATATCTAGAGTAAATGATTAGAGAAAAACTATTTGTTACATACGTGATTACATTATGAACATGTGAAAATGGTGAGTGATGTTGCAAATTATGAGGTGAGATGTGATGGGAAAAACATAATACTAGACTTATAGTACCACAAGGACTATTTGAGTGGGTGAGTGGGTGGATAGGTGTATCACCTATTATATATGGGTCAGATTTTCCAATTGTGCTGTTTTGCCTATAAGCAGCTCCCTTTTGGGGTGATTTTTATTTTTATTTAAATCGATTAATTGAACTATCGATGCTAAACTATAGACCGTGAGGATCTCATAAAAGTTTATTCCAACAAGATCGACCAATCAGAAACCAAGATAGGGCTTGTCAAAAATGTTCAACCTAAGAGGCTAACGTTAGCACCCCCTATAATGTTGGAATTCTATTTTCTTACATCTTTTTACTTCAATTATTAATATTTGTATTTCGTTTCATGCACATGCATTCTATATATTATCATCAGTTACCACCTAAAATTTTGGTAGTTTCTCTTCAAATGGTTTGAATTCTCGACATTATTTCTTCTACTACCAATGCCTACTTTTTTCCACATTTTGGGCTATTCCCTTATTCATATCTGTTACTTTGTCGTCATGTAATGATTAAAGCTTAGATGTCTTTCAATGTTTTGGTATGGATAGGTTGACAGATTACTTATCAGAAAATATCTTTATTTGGTACTTTATTCCTGTTTTTTCCATTCGCAGAGGGCCTAAGAAATACCTCTTTTAGGGGGTGCTAACGTTAGTGCAATTGGAAACAATTCCAACATAATTCAAATCTCACAAATTATGTCATTATTACATAAAGAGTCATTCCATATTTTTTTATTTCATACGTTTCATAATTGCAAATGATAAAAGTGAATTCAATATGTCCCTCATCATTCCATGACCCACTACAGTAATGACTAACGATAGCACCCCTTGCCAACTAAATGCAGTAGTAATCAAATAGATAATATACATATTTTAACTAGATTTGTCATTGAAATATGTTCAATTTGATTGGATATCATGAATAATTGTTTATCAATATATACAATAAGCATTATGTTTGCTACAATTAAATTTGATCAAACAGTATCTTCATACATTCTGATTAATATAGATTTCTTCAGTTCTTTACTAAAGATGTTTGCATCTGCAAGGGCTCGGGTTGGGAGTAGAATGAATAATACCCCACCAGGCACCAGCTGGTGCTGTATCCAAACACTAGGGGGTACTTAGTGTTGCAGTACCCTATGGGACAACCATCACATACGTTGGCAGCTGGTGGGCACTCGCAGACCAGTGAATTAATAATAATTATATATTTTATTAGTTCCATACCTTAAAGCTGCATTCTCAGCTATTGTTACAAACAAAATGTTGCCAAATTTACTCAAATTTACTCATATTCATAGGACTGGATTTATCAATATTCTGCGGCTGTCAAATGTCTATTCAAAAATTTGAAGTGGGATCAGCTGGGGAAAAACGTCCACTGGTGAGCGATAATAAGTGAAGTCATCACAGGAAAGGAGCTTAAGGGGTGGGTGGGGGTGTGTGGGGGTGGGGTTGGGGTGTGTGGGGGGGGGGGTGTGGGTGGGGGGAGGTGGGGTGGGGGCAAACTATAAATAAGTTGCAGTACTGCAGCAATTTCATGACATTATGTGGACATGTCACACAAAACTCCCATAGGCTTAGCATTGCAGACACAATTATTCTTTTTCTTTCATAGCTTCAAGAGTTTTTAAGACCTCTAACCCCCAAATAACCATCTATAGAGCCAGAAGAACCTATTATGACCTCTTGGATTATACAACTAATTGGGTCATGTAAAGAGTGATTATTTATCACTGCAATGCTAAGTCTATGGGGATTGTTGACTTCCGGTCCACGGTACAAGTACACAATGAATTAATGGGTCAGACTTTCAGAAAATGTACAATTGGCAGCTCTACACATATAGCAAATTCTGATGAATTAGATAGAAAATTCGTCAATACTAGTTATATCTGAGTATAATTATTTAGTATTGCCTTGATTCGAACAATCAGTCTGGTTATGTCGAACTGAGTTTTGAACCTGATTTCTGTCTTAAATTTGGGTTGTTTGAGAGGATTGTTGAAGGTGAATTGTACATTTTCTGAAAATCTGACCCATATGTTAATTTGCCCACTGCCCCCATGCCATTTAAGCCACACTAGGCACATGAAGCCCTGCAGTAAGCTTCACAACAGGCCTTCACGATTAATAACTAAAGATATGTTCTAATAGGGGGGTTGCATAGCCGCCATTTTGAATCTCGATTCGCATGGAATTATGGGACTAATGGTACAGTATAAAATCTATAGAAAACTTGCCATGTTCACTATGTAATAATTGTCAATCCTCTAATGTCAATATTCATGTGTTATACATGTTTCCATAACACAAGTCCCCATCTTTCCTATCATGCATTTGGTTTTTATAGAGCATTTATACAAGCTAAGATATTGGTGAAAACATTCTGGCAATTTTCGATAAAGATGTTGCCAAATATTTGTATATCAGATTTCATCAGAATCCGTCCCAGAATGCAGTGTGATAGACATGCGCAGTGGCACATGCAACTCCCCTATTGGATTATTATTACCGAAGTTCTAGTAATGTAAAATTTATACCTTACATATTGTGATGGGTTGAGCCCCCTCAATATCAGGGGGGAGGGGTCCAGGCCCCCCATAGCTAAACAATACTTACTAATATGGTTACATCTCATTATTCCAAAGTTAATGACAACAGTTATGTTCAAATCGTTCAAATCGAACTGTTATATCAAAAGTTATGATATTTTTATTTAATCACTGAAATGGGGGATCAGCCCCTAATTATAATTGCCCCCCACGCCCCTCCCTGGTGGGATGATTGTTGTACACTTGGACTAAAATTGTTGCTGAGACCCTAAGCTTTCATTTGGTACCAAAAACTAAATTTTTACACGATTTTGAACTGACTGCCCCTCCAGGCACCCCACTAGCTTGGCTATTGCAGAGGCCTATCACAAAGCCTACACTCTAAGAAGAAAGGGTTCTAACAAGAACCCTTAAGGGTTCTTCGGCTTGTCGACATGGCAGAACCCCTAATGGTTCTTGTTAGAACCCTTTTTTGAGGGTTCTAAGTAGAACCCCCGTTTCGGGAATAGGCAGGGTTCTACATAGAACCCTGGATTTGAAGAACCCTCTGTCCAAAATAGGTAGGGTTCTACATAGAACCCCTGATTTGAAGAACCCTGAAAATGTCCGGGGTTCTTGATAGAACCTACAGTTGATTTTATTATTGTTTTTATTGCTGAAGTAACATCACTTTTCATCAAATTATTCAACTATTCCATTTCATGGGGTGGATAGTATTTTCCCTTATTCTTCAGCGAGTATTCCAGTCGATACTTCCTTTCTTCCTTCCATTCTTATCTCCTAGAAAAAAAATTAACAATATTAAGTAAAGATGTACATGTACTGAATTCTAACAAAATATGAAGACAAATCTTTAAATGAGAGATAAACATTTCACTATTAAACCAGTATGTTACTGTGCATTAAGAACTTATTCACAATGGAAATATCATTCTTTGATACCAAATAAGAATTAAAGTACAGTAAGTATAAAATGACAATTGCTCTATAACCAGCTCCTCTATTTTACCAGTTTCCTCTGAAGCTTTGTTCTATTCTCAGTCATACAATGTATGTTAACTTATGAATAGGTTCCATGATGTAGAAGGTCAGAGACCCCATTGGTCGTTGAAACATCCATCACATCTCTAATCTAGGTGTCTGCCTTGCTTGGCAGGCTTCAAATATATCCCACCATCCTTGGTCTGTCTGGCTGGACACAGAATATGAGCATATATCCTGGGAATAAGTAAATCATAATTAATACAAAAGTTATGTTATACTACTTAGGAATGTGAAGGTAAATTAGTGTATAGAGCTGATGTGAGAACAAACGTAGTAGTAATATATAAACTTACCTTGACTCCCATACTGGTCAGTCAATTTAAAGTGTGCTTCTCTTCTGGCTATTAGATTGTAAGTGAGTATGTTAGCAAGCCACACACCTACCGTGCTCTCACCCGTCACACATCACTGCCCGTCCAAGCGTAACTGGGTCACCTCTAGTAGCTAGGGAGAGCATTGAAGCATGACACTGACCAGTGCAGGTGTCACGGTACAGGATTGCAGTAGCTCATAGTGCATAGTGCGCTCCATATATGGCAGCTGTGCCAAAATGACCCGGCTGAACAAATAGATTTAAGTTGATCGCAGAAATAAAACTCTCTAGTTCATATGGAGAGCTGGTCTTACTGACCAATGCTCAAAACATCTATATCTAGTGAATAAATCCAGAACAAGGTCTCTACTCTCTTTAATTCTATACGAAAATCGTCTACGATTCTAGACTCATGTAATTGTTTACATTGGCTATTGTATTGGCATTGCCGTGTGGAAGTCCGGGGTGGAAGTTAGTCTGCTTCTGAGACTGCCCTTGCCTTACATAAATATTTATTTACGTTATGTATCATTACTATGTTTAGTTTTGAACAGGTTTATTTTTCATGACACTGGCTGGGTGTAACTTGTCAAAATCTGTCTGGGGAACCCTACTTTAGCAATATTTTGTCCATCCGTTCTTTCTATGAATAGTGAGGTTAAGTACTTGCAGCAGCAGTCACCACCGGAACGGTTCGCCTTGATTTTTTTTTTATAAAATAACAAAAAATAATATTAATGCTTTTGTTTACGCTTTTGTTTGCTCGGTTTTGTAAAAAAATAATTTTTTCCCGTCTGTTCTTTGTAGCCCCCCCTACCTAGTTTTCAGCCAGATAAATCGGTAACACACCTATTTTTTTTTTGGCCTTAGAACAAGACTCAAATAATCCAATGCTGAAACACTGAAGAACTATAAATACTTTATTCTTGAATCTTGCCTCTGCCCAATACTCTTCTTTCTTTAGTTGTTCCAGGTTTGAGGTTTCTGCCATGTTGTCCTTCACTGTTCCCAATAATACATTGGGTGTGTCGGATGGAACTGCTTTTAGTATGACAGATTCTGAGAAGTTGTATGAAACCTATTTAATTATTTGAGATGTTAGAAAGGCGGGAACAGTTGTTCCCATATAAAATGGCACCCTGTCATTCAAAACACATTGTTTTGTTCAGCTGTCCAATAGTTCAGATTACTATGTCAGTCATCGCAGAACCACATGTGAATAAATTCCTAGTGCTGCCCCATTCAGGATTTAAAGGTGGGATTCCACTAGATCGCTCTTTTGGTCCGCTCATGGTCCGCTCTTTTATTTTCTCTGAGCGCATAACAAGCAAAGTTAGAGTGAAACCAGTGAGTGAGATTGGTTGCTTTACGCCCTTATCAACACATTTAATATGGTTATATCAAGGGCGGGAGAGCTGAGAGGGAGGCAGTGAGTGAGATTGGTTGCTTTACGCCCTTATCAACACATTTAATATGGTTATATAAAGGGTGGGAGAGCTGAGAGGGAGGCAGTGAGTGAGATTGGTTGCTTTACACCCTTATCAACACATTTAATATGGTCATATAAAGAGCGGGAGAGCTGAGAGGGAGTGAGTGAGTGAGATTGGTTGCTTTACGCCCTTATCAACACATTTAATATGGTTATATCAAGGGCAGGAGAGCTGAGAGGGAGTGAGTGAGTGAGATTGGTTGCTTTACACCTTATCAACACATTTAATATGGTTATATAAAGGGCGGGAGAGCTGAGAGGGAGTGAGTGAGTGAGATTGGTTGCTTTACGCCCTTATCAACACATTGAAGGTTATATCAAGGGCAGGAGAGCTGAGAGGGAGTGAGTGAGTGAGATTGGTTGCTTTACACCTTATCAACACATTTAATATGGTTATATAAAGGGCGGGAGAGCTGAGAGGGAGTGAGTGAGTGAGATTGGTTGCTTTACGCCCTTATCAACACATTTAATATGGTTATATCAAGGGTGGGAGAGCTGAGAGGGAGGCAGTTTATGATCTTACCCAGGAAATAGAGTTAGAGAAGAAGGGAGAGACAGACAGAGAAAAAGAGACAGAGAGGCACTTTATGGTCATACCCAGGACCAAGCGGTCCAATGGGATCAGTTACTGTGCTTGCTATATGCTTAGAAAAATGTTAATTGCGCTTCTTTGGAAGAGTGCAGGACATTCTGCTAATGTCTGACATGTTTGATTTGAGCACAGCAACGTGCCGTTCTTTCCACGTCTTTTAGTAGCGGTCTAATAGCGCAGTGAGAGCGGATCATCAAATTTGCTGTTGATTTCATAGGAAAACAAGTGAACGAGTAGAATGGCTCTGGGTTGCATTGCCTTAGATATAAAAGCAGATGGGGAGTGAAGGTAAAGCACACTATGTAGAAGCAAAGCAAGAGCGAGCCATGAGCACAGATACAAGCAATCCAGTGGAATCGCACCTTAAGCACATTTCTAAGCATTTCTATTGAAAGCTTGTTGATACATTAATTTTGTGTTCTCTATATTTCAACTTCCAATCTGGATTGACAGATTGGTAAAGGTATATTTCATGTTAGAGTTGAAGTGAAGTGTATATATATATTTCTGTTCTTAAGAAAATACAACATAGGAAGATTGTTATAATTCATGCATAGTATTTCGATAACATAGGAATATTGCTTTGACGAAAAATTGACAAAAATAATCAGATTAGAATTGTATACGCCAAGAAGGCAGGATAATGTAATAAAGACTGATGCTCCAAAAGAGAAGAAAAATAGAACTCTCCCAATTTCAGATTTGCCCAACAGGCAATTGTATTGTTCCTTTGTGTGTTCTACCTAATAATAAGATGAAAAAGCATGAGTGCGTTGTTATTCCGTTTTAATAACGGAAAAATAATGCACAAGTGTTTTGTGAATGCGTCATCCTACATCCATCTCGAGTTGAGTTCTATTTTATGCCATAAAACTAGCGGAGTAAATTGGTTGCATTCGATTTTTTTTATCAAAGGTTTTATTCATGGGAAGAGAATTATTAATAGGGTGAATTTGTGATGGGTTACAGGAAAATGAGTCACAAGTCGGAGAAAATGAATTGTGAGATATCATTATATTTGAAAAGATGAGATCAAGTCAATTCTAATGATGTTAAACAGTAGGACATTTAACAAGTACTTCTATATATTTTATGTCAAAAAAATGTCAGCGATATTTCTTGATGTTCACTCACTATAGTAAAGTGGATAGATATACTATAGTGAAGTAGTTTGATATACTCCTCACATATGCATAGATATATACCATAAACAGTCTTGGAATTTGATATGTGCCCATGCTACTAACAGCGATAAACTACCCAAGATTGAAAACATTTTGAGCAAGGGTTCTTGTGGAAAAACACTTAAAAAAGACCATTGTTTAGCGAATTGTGACTCATTCTCCTGTAACACATCACAAATGAATAGATGTCTTCTATTTGTTAGCAGTACATCAGAAGTTTTGAAATAATCAGTCTTTTTAAAGCATTAGACTAAATGTCTCCTCTGTGACATATACTGATAATTTGAATTTTGAATGGATAAATGTTGATCTACTTGGCTTGATGTCATTTAATGGTGTGAGTTCTGCAGTCTCACAAGTTGGTCAGTCAACCTGATGTTGTTATTACCAAATATTGGCATGAAATTACATCCTTTCACAATGTAAATAACCATTGCGACCGCATTGTATATTCCATCAGCAATAAAGGATTTTTGAATTTGAATTTGAATTTGAATTAGGAAATTAATTTAGTCAACTTGGCCAAACTGTGGAACAGATTGAGGTAGATTCTTTACTTTTGTTCTAACTGACACGATTTACGAATTATTTTCTTTTTAGCACATGAGAGAATGATTGCAGGTATACGCAACGAATGGGGTTGGACCGCCTTGTATGGAGATTGTAGAATAGAGGGAGAATGAGACGGATCACTTCATTGTGAAAATTCTGGGAAAAGAAAATATAATGGGTCAGGTCACCAGAACGTGTACAATTGGCAATTCTACACATTCATGAAATTCTGCTACGATAACCTAAAAAATGATAAATATACCAGGTATACCTGAGTATATTTGGCTTCGAGTTGATTCAAGGGATGTGTTTGGTTATGTTGAATTGTGTTTTGAGTCTCAATTTGTATTAAATTCGAGTTATTTGAAACGGTTTCTGAATGTGAATTGTGCATTTTCTGGAAATTTCACCCTTATGTATTAGCAAAGCTCAATTTTAACTTTCTCTTGTCAAAGCTGTTATAAAAGTTGAGGAACGAAATGAAAGCCATAATTTACCATTGAAATTTGAGCCCAGTGTCACTGCCTTTCAAAAAGCAACAAAATGCATGGCGATATATAATATTCATGTGACATTCCCTTCACTCAAATCTCATATTTCTATCTACCTCTACTCTTTTATCATCTCGGAACGCCTTTTACTGCCCATCCATTCCTGGGAATCCCCCTGACAACATTCTTTTGACAACCCTTCGTGACTAATGTGCTTAAAGACCTATATGGGTTAGATTCTCAGAAAATTTACAATTAGCCTTCACCAATCCTCTCAAATAACCCACATTTAAGACGAAAATCAGGTTCAAAATACAGTTCAACGCAACCAGAAAGATTTATTGAATGAATACAATACAGAATACACTCAGATATACCTAGAACTTATCACTTTTCACTCTAATTTAGCAGAATTTGAGAGATGTGTAGAACTGTAGATTGTGCATTTTCTGAAGATCTGACCTGCACAATTTCTCTTATATGTGTTTCAGGGAAATAAGTCGCAAGTCGCAAAATTGCTATTTTCCAAAGTGATTTGTTTACAAGATCTCTTTGTTTGAATGTTTTCATTTTTGGAGGTTTTAGCGCTTTTAGTCGTACAAATACGTGTACTAAATATTAAGACAGTGTATCAGATATATTCTTGCGTTTCAAAGGTTATCCTATGGAGTGAATATATTTAGTTATTTTACTGGTAATTGTCCACCCAGAAATATTGAAAACTTCTTTTTAAACATAAATAAAATATAGAAACATTTCTTAAATGTCCTTAATGTTTACTATCATTGGAATCGGCTTGATCTCATCTTTTCAAATATGGTGATATCTCAAACACATCACATATTTCTCTTGATGGTATACAACCTGTTTTATGTGGGTCAGATCGTCGGAAATGTACAATTGCCTTTAGTAAATTCGACTGAAAAATGAGGTATATCTGAGTATATTCGGTATTGACTTGACTCAAAGGATATGTTTGGTTATGTTGAATTGTGTTTTGAGTCTCATTTTTGTATTAAACTCAGGTTATTTGGGAGGGTTTCTGAATGTGAATTGTACATTTTCCGGAAATTTCACCCACTTCTTTCCTGCCACTTCTTTCCTGCCTCTCCGCATTCTCTCTCCTTCCTCTCCACTTCACGCAGTCGCTCTACCTTTATTTTTTCTCTAGTTTTTATCTCCTATTCTTCATTCTCCCCTCTAATTTCTCTCTCGTATTCTTCCCATTAGCTCACGCTACATTCCGATTAGATACACTCGCCAGCACCTTGTCTCTCTCATCTCCTCATTATTTTCATTTCATTTTTAGCGACTTGAGACTCATTTTCCTGTTCTAAGTAGTATCTTTAATGGGTCAGATTTTCAGAAAATGTACAATTCGCCTTCACCAATCCTCTCAAATAACCCACATTTAAGACAGAAATAAAGTTCAAGATACAGTTCAATCTAACCAAACAGATTGTTAGAATTAATGCAATGCCAAATATACTCGACACTGTTTACGGTATAATTATGATGTACCTTGCCTTTATGACCTCTTTCTCTCTCTGATCTGCCTTGTCATACTTATATTTTGTCTTGTTCACTCGCCTCCAACTATCATAGGCTAATGCTGCGAGGAATGACAGATTCAGGAGGTACCTGTCTCGATAATGTTATGTATGTAATTTTAAAGTATCTGTGTATTGCACTGTGCTGAAAGAAGCTTTAGTATATGTAACATAAAATAATTGAATATGTTTTCGGTGTTCAACAATGAAATATCTGTCCAATAAATTTACTGGAGTGAATATCCTGTCATGAATAGAATGAGGAGTCCATCCACTGTAATTTGTCTCACTTTACCTTCCTCTTTTGTGAATGCTAGTTCTGTTTCTGTTCTGTTTCTGTTCTGTCCTGATCTGTTTATGTTGGGTCTGGACCGACCAATACCTTGTGAAAATTGACATGTCTTGAAACGTACTAGTTAGGCCTATACTATATATATTTACATATTAACTAGGCCAAAAAAAAATAGGTGTGTTTCCGATTTACCCCCCCCCCCTACCTAGAAAAACCTTACCCTACCTAAAATTTGTTTTACCGTACCTGATTTTTTCCCCATCATATCTTACTTTTTTTGGATTTTTTGACAAAAAAAGCTTATAAAAGCAGGAAAACGGGTTTTCCTAACCTGGAACTGTCAAAAGGCACATTTCCCATGTTCAAAACAACTATTGTTATGAAAAAGACATTTGTTTCAGTTCCTGGGAGGAGGTTTCCAAACAAAAAAAAATAACAAAAAAAAAAGTTACCACCCCCCCAACCTAGTTTTCAGCCAGATAAATCGGAAACACACCTATTTTTTTTTGGCCCTATAGTAGAGAAAGTGAAATTATATTATCTTATTCTACCAGTTTACAACTGATACTCACTTGTAGCAACCTTTATAGCAATAGACTTTACTAGAACAATAGCCAGAAATTTGTTTCCCAGACTCTATAATACTTTAATAGGGGATTTGCATAGCTGCCATTTCGAATCTTTATCTGCATGTAATTATGGGACTAATGGTACAGTCTAAAATTTATACATAACATGTCACGTTCAGCATGGAATATGTATCAATGCTCTAATGTCAATATCCATGTGTTATACAGGTTTCCATAACACAAGTCCCCATCTTTCCCATCATGCATTTGCTTTTCATAGATCATTTATACAAGCTATGATATTGTGAACACATTATTGCAACTTTTGATGAAAATATTGCTACATATTTGTATGTCACATTTCAACAGAATCCATCCCATCATGCATTGTAACAGGCATGCGCAGTGGCACATGCAAATCCCCTATTGAATTGATCTCCACGTCCTATCTATTCTCCATGCATTCTTTTCTCAACTTTCTCTCACAATTGTCGCGACTTTATTGAAGTTCCTCCCAGCTATATTGCTGATTACTTGTAGCCTTGGAAACATTAATGAGTTTCTTACATTCCTGAAGGCGACTGAAGTGTTTACTGGTTATCTCTACTGCACATTATCACCCTGACTCTCCTGAACGTTCCTCCAAACCTTGTGGTTCCATGGACAACTTTTTCCATTCGTCAGCATAATATCTGATGTGTTAAAGAAAAATGAGTCACAAGTCGCAAAATTTATATTTTTCCAGTGATTTATTCACGGGATATCTTTGTTAGAATCTTCTCACTTTTGGGGGGTTTTGCGCGTTGCCAAATTTCAAGACAGTTTTGGAGGTCATCCTTTAGAATATATTTATCTACTTTACTAGTAATTGGCCACCCAGAAATATTGCAAACTTTTTTTTCAAAAATAAAATCCATTTTTTTGCGACTTGTGACCCCTTTTCCTGTTACCATCACATATTGTAGCAAGAACAGCACAGTATCGCGTATGAGGGGGGCTATATTCTCTGAGTATGGCCGAAAACAACGAGGCCGTAAGCCGAGTTGTTTTTCGGCCATACGAGTGGACTTTACCACTACATAGACCTCCGAAGACACGATACTGTGCTATTCTTGCTTTTATCCCATGATTCTTAACTTAAAACAACTTTATTTGCACTAATTTCATCAAACTGAGTTGTCTGCATTGTCTCGAACGGTTGTGACGTCACTGTACAATACAGGGAGTTTATATTGTCCACCTTGTGACCGGCAAGTATATCAATTATATTGTACGCTCACGGCCAAATCATGGAATAAATTATTATATAAGACCAGAGAATATCTGTTATAGATAATGGAATTGGCAACTCCAATGTCCCTGCCTTCGATTCTAAATCCACATTCCAGTGTTGGACACTTTGGATTACAATCAGATGTTCATTTTACGGATTATTTTGTGATCCAAAATGACCTTTGAAGGTGTTTTATTGGTATGACTATAAGTGCTAAACCCTCTAAGAATCAGAACATTGCATGAAGAGATCTTGTGAAAAAAAAACGCTTTGACAAATATCAATTTTGCAACTTGTGATTCATTTTCCAGGAACATATCACAAATACTCGTTTGTCCACTCGGCTCAGGAACTCCCATTACAAGGAAACGTCTGATACACGTCTGAACGTCTGATTGAACGTCTGCATGCACGCTGCAACAATAGGAGGACGATAATAGGGGGTCAGGTGGTCTTTCTCTACCAATAAGCGTAGATTATTCAGTCACGTGGCTAGAATTCTTCATTCCTCTAGAGGGTATGGTAATGATGCGGACTGAGAGGAAGTGGGAATATTTGAGCGGAGTAAAGGAGAGCAGAAAAATGACCATGAAGAAGAGAAGTAACTTCTGAAATGGATTCTTCACACCTTAAACATAGACAAAAAGGTGTTATACATGGATATAGTGCTAACAGGAGCTGAGATATGACATTCTTTGAAAACCCCATGCCAAATTGAAAAACTTGTCACTAAGAGCGCAATTTTTTACGACTTTGGCATAAATTCTCCCAGCTAATGTATAGGGAAATGAGTCACAAGTCGCAAAAAATCAATTCTGAGATATCACCATATTTAAAAAGATGAGATGAAACCGATTCCAATGATTGTAAACATGAAGGACATGAAAGAAGTGTTTCTATATTTTATGTTTGATATTTAAATGTTTGAAAGAAGGTTTGCAATATTTCTGCATGGTTGGACAAAGGACGACCTTTGAAACGCAAGGATACATTTAATACGTCTTGAGATTTGGTACATGTACTCATATGACTTAAAGTGCCAAGCTCCTCAAAAATCAGAAAATCCCAGCAAATAATTGTGAATAAATTACTTTGGAAAGTATCTATTTTTGCGACTTGTGACTCATTTTTCTGAAACACATCAAAATACTTTACTGGATACCCCCAAACCAACTAGCTGCCCATTTGGCACCTGGTCTACCCCCCCCCCCCCCTCCAAGCCGGACACACACATGGAGTAAAGTAACTGAAGATTATTTAGGTAGACTTATAGATGTACATTTAAATGAAATTAAATATTAATTATATAATATTAATATATACTGTATCATTATACTGGTATCACCATGCCATATATATGTTGTTGTAACGGTTTTACGTTTTAATTTTGTCATAATAATGTAGAACAAAATCTATCATTCCCAACTAGTTAGGAACCTGATGGAAGACCTGGAATTAACTTTCAGATGCAGGTCTCCTTTTTGTACAACTCTTTTTCATAAATAAAAAATACTTTGAATTGAATTAAACACACAGACCACTGAACCCTTTTAACCCTCACTAGTAATAGCCGTGGTCAGCAAGTGGTCAGCCACTGGTCAGTCCGGCCACTGGTCAGCACCAAGGTCACTGGTCAGCACCAAGGTCACTGGTCAGCACCAAGGTCACTGGTCACCAAGGTCCCCCTCTCCAGGGCCACTTGTCCATCAGTGGACTCTCTCTCTCTTAGAGCTGCCACACTCAAGATTCGAAAGGTTTAGAAGGAGTCCGCACGTACTGAGACCAGCCATGAGGGATATTATAACAAAAGCAGAAAAAGTAACACCATGGCAGATGAAAAGAAAGTCTGAAAAGAAGTCATATAAGTAGAGAATTGGATCTTGAAGTAAAAAATGTATTAGCTCTACTAGATAGAGGTTTAGGAGTCAATGATTCGTGACAGTATTTTAGCTGCAAAAGTCATTTCGTAATTAAAGGAATTAATATCATGTTTCTAGGGTGATAGAGACGTAATATTCTTCTTTTATTTTTAAAAAATAAAAGTAAGCACTCTATTTTGTATACATTATTTGATGACGAATGAGATACATCACAGTATCTGAAAATTCTGTCAATAACATTTATTAAAAAATAACAAAATATTTTTCTACTTTTTCTTGTTTTTTTTAAAACCCACCAAATAGTCATTTGGTGGTTTTTTGCTGCAGGGCTGCATAACAGTCTTCATTTATATTTTGGGGTGCCCCCAAGCAGTTTTCCTGCTATGACTTCACTTATTATCGATCACTGTTGACCATAATCTCTAGGACGATTCCACGTCAAATTCGTTTATAAACATATAACAGGAGCAGAATATAGATTAATTCAATCCTATAAGTCATAATATGAGTATATATATATATATATATATATATATATATAAATAGATTTTATTTCCTTTTGTACAAGTACATTGAAAACAAAGCTTCTACAGCCTCTGCAACCTGCAGGTCTTCCTACTGGACTTTTACAATGCATTGTGATTAGTTAGGAATTATAACAAGAACGCATTATACAGATTCATATTAGTGGAAAAATCCAACTCTTCCCAGCTATTCCATGTCACTGGGGTATCGATTGATAATATAGTTAATGGATATCCGCTTTATATGCGGTGAGATCAGAAAACCACTGAAGGTTACATTTTGTCACACTAGGTAAAATACCTGCGTATAAATTGACGGTTTACTTTATGCCGCACTAGGCATACAACCTGTGTATAATCGACAGTAATACAGTTATTCAACAACAATCCCAATATGATCATCACAGCTCCGGTCAGACACCTATTATGTATGTTAATTTGTTGCCTCCACCCCATCCCAGGTCCCCTGCATATAAACAGTTCCAAGAAACACCCTAAAATCTTTTCTACTCTTACATTCAAAACCCCTCTTTTCCATATTGTTCCAGTAAAAAGGGATCAAATATAAATGTAACTCTTGTATAAACATATAACAGCAGCCGAATATAGACTAATTCAATCATATAACTCATAATATGAGTTAATAATTCTAATATAAACATAATTATTTTTTTTTTCACGTTTTGGAAATTTTTTATTCACACAACATCAGAACGGTCTCACAAATTCAGGTGATTTTCGTAGGCCCTGATGCTGAATATCTTTTTACTATTGCAGAGCAGGGATAACGTACTATTTTATATGATATATGATGAACTATCGTGATTCAATTTTTAATAAATACAGTTTTGAATTATGAGTAAGATTGTGTTTGTTATATTGGCTGATAATGCACTTTTTAAGGATTTACTTTATCCTTAGTATCCTCAGCTGTATAAACACAGGTAGGAAAAGACTTTTATTGGTCAAGACTAAGAGACATGTATATTTCCGGTTGGGGCCCAATCCCAGTCAGAAATGTTAATATTAAACTATACAATTTACCTTCAAATACAATTGTGATCCGTTTTAGGAACATGAGTCATAAGTCGCAAAATTGATATTTTTCAAGGTGTTTTTTTTCACAAGATCTCTTTATTGAAATGTTCTGATCTTTAGCTGGTTCAGCACTTATAATTACATAAATCCATGTAACAAATTTCGGGACCTTGTATTTGATATATCCCTGCGTTTTAAAGACTTTTGTATGGAGTATATTTAGCTACTTTACTGGTATTTAACCATCCAGAAACCCTTGCAAACCCTTTTTTTTTCAAAAATAAAAATATCAAACTTAAAATATAGAAATCCTTATTAGGTGTCCTACTGTTTACTATCATTGGAATCAGCTTGATCTCCTCTTATCAAATATGGTGATATCTCAAAATACATTTTTTGCGACTTATGACTCATTTTCCTAAAACGGATCACAATTAAGTAATCCTTGTAGGAACAAAATGTAAACAACAATGCAATCCATCGGCCATAACTGCCGGAAGTGAGTATATGTGGAGTGCTGGATGCACTTTTCCTACCTCCTTTTGCCTCTGGTGAAGAGCTAACCGTCTATGTCTGTATGGCTTGAGTGCAAAGTATACATGACCTGACTACCAGATAGTATGCCCTATATATGGGTCAGATTTCCAGAAAATGTACAATTCACCTTCACCAATCCACTCAAATAACCCACATTTCATACGAAAATAAAATTCAAAATACAGTTCAACCTACCCAAACAGATTGCCGGAATCAATGCAATGCTGAATATACTCGAATTTACCTAGTATCGACCAAATTGGAGCCTAATTTAGCAGAATTTACTAAATGTGTACAGCTGCCAATTGTACATTTTCTGAAGATCTGACCTATATATGTGACACAGGGTCTACACCTGGTAGATAAGGAGTATCAGGGACGCGGCTACCTCAGTGTCAGGTGTCACGTAGCTCTCATGGACACAATGGCGTCTGTATAGATAGTCTACCGTTGAATTCACTATACAGGATATAAACCAACATGGACCAACACACATCAAAGTCTCACTCAAAGAAGAGAAGGCTCTCTACAGGCGGGTAAGTGATTATTCTAGAATTAAAACAGAATCATGCGATAACAAGGTCAAACTAGAATCTTTAGAAGTGAATAATAATGGCTCTCACTGCAATTCTTTGCCTCTCTCCTTTACAATATTTGGGTCAGACCGTCAGAAATTGTCTTCCCAAATTTAAGACAAAAATCAAGTTTAAAGTTCAGCTTACCATAACCAAACAGATCTTTTTAATCAAGGCAATACCAAATATATTCTAGTTTTTATCATGTTTCAGTCTAATTTAGCAGAATTTACCAAATGTGTTGAGCTGCTGATCCGATTTATCAACATAAACTTCTATATCTCATACGGTATATGTTAATGATCTTAAGCATTTCGGTATACAACCCCAAAGAAGTCAAAGGTGTTACTCAGGATAGTGAGTTTTTTTATTGATGAAAATAATGCACTTGTCAATTACAACCCCCAGCCGCCCCAAACCCGCTCTCCCACACCCCTGGGGGTACAGGGGAATTTTCTAGGTATTTGGGGAAATATGATGAAATCTCCAAGCCCCAAGGGCACGAAATGTATGTAAATCCTGAGTCCATGGGGCACATTTCTCAAATTATTTTTGCAAATAAAACATATTCTGATGAACATTCACCCACCTCTTGGTACTGGGCTTGGTATGAGATGACACAAGAAATTGTATTATGAAACCATATGTGTCCAGTGTGTAGCGGCTGCGAGTTGCGTCTTGGGGTGACGATTATGATTGTTCTTCAACATTATTATGGATATTTTGTTTTTCAAATGACCAGTATTCCCCGATCTGACCCATTGCAAAAGCCCCCCACCGTCCCGTCCCGGCCGTGTAGGCTGACTATACAGCTCTACACGGCCCAACAAGTAGAGGTTGAAAAAATAAAAATCTGTGCCCACGACGAGCCTTGAACTCCCAACCCTCAGGTCTGGAGTCCAGCACTTTGCCTCGTTGCTATCAGCGGTAGTCGGGAGTGCACTCATTCATTCCAGGACTCATATGCCTAGGGTGACTCATGCCGAGTGAGTCTTTAATAGAAAATGTACTACAGGTAATAGAATTTGTGAGTTAGCTAAGATTTTTCTTCATAATCCTGTCTAGGGGATCCATATCTACAAGAATCAGTCACTGGTTTGGGGCCTGCAACTTGTTTTCTATGCAAACAGGTCGATATTGCCTGACTCCCATACATGGTCCTTGCTGAACCGGAAGGGTCTGATGTCACTCATGAAAGGCTAAGAAGTAGGCCACGGCCTGAGCCGCGGGATTGTGACGCTTCGTCGAGCATATAAGATTTGGAATATAAAATTAATGTGAAAGGTTTACCTTAAAGTGAGCCAATGCATTAGTTGCTCGGTATAATGAATACAACAACTTAATGCTAAAAACACTGCAAATGATTACATGCCATTTTGTTTCTTCATTGTTTCACATAGTGAGCCCCAGAACACTGGCCTCCTCGCTGGGTCTACTTCTGGTTCCCCAGCCAGGGAGAATATAGCAGGAGCCAGCTCAGCTACTGCCTCTCACACTGGCAGGAGTGACTCTGGAGCAAGTCTGATAATAGGCACAGCTGTGGCGGAGATGGTCAACAAGCTTAGACCCAAACTGTGCCAGATGATCAACATTCCAACACTCATGGGGTACCTACTGGCCTGTAAAGTAGTTGACGGATTCAAGAAGGAACTGATTGAGGTGAGTTTCTGTTAATCTTTTTATTCTCTTTAACATGTGATGTGTGGTTTACATGCTCATGTTTACTTGGCAATGACTATCTTCCTCCCATTGTGCTGCAGTACTCAGGTCCAATTTTTCTTTTTTTTTTAAAAAACTTTGATTACGTCCAAACATTCAACTATTGACTAAACCTAAAAAACATTATTCAACATCTATGTCTAACACCTTTACCTACTTTTGATTAGACCGATGCGGAAATATACCATAGCCTTGTGTGGTATTAACTTCAATATTTGATATCAACTACAATACTCAGATCCTATGTCCTTATGTTCAGCCACTAGAAATATAACATGTGACACATATATTATATGTGCCACAGAAAAATGTTAACATCGTTTGGATCCACTTAATTTCAAAGATGATTGTATCCCTTTTACTTTTTTCTTGATTTATGACTGATTTTTCTGTGACACTAAAATAATGACACAACAACCTTTATCAATACCAAACTTATTGATCATCTCAATAATTATGCACATATTGTTTAAATTACAAGTAATTTTTGAACAAGCCAAAACAGAATGACATTTCGAACACACCCAATCATAAGGTTACGCAACTCAAGTCGACCTGCTGACGTCTACCCCGGGTCTGGTCATTCTGGCGACCACTTTCAGAGAATATTGAGCTACCCACCCACCCACCATCTCTATACATTCCTTGGTACAAACATTTTATTACTCTATAGACCACCCAGACCATCCAAAACCTCGGGTATTATTGCTATAACACTCCCTAGACTCCATCCAGACCATCACCTGTATTGCACTGTATCTTACGCCGATTATGAATGAAATAACTGGCAGCTTGTGTTTTTAATTACAGGACAGCGGTGCAAACTTCCAGCAGGTGGGTGTCCTGCTGGACCACTTGTTAGCAGGAGATGTAGAGAGGTACAACCACTTTATACAAGCCCTCTCTGCCTCCAACCATGGTCCTGTGGTCAACCTACTGTCCAGCACAGGTCCAGCTGATACACTGCCTGAGGATGATCTCATACAGGGTGGGTTTTTTTCATTTTTTTTTTTCATGGTGGGTTTATTCACTCATATGGGTCTGGTCACCAGAAAATGTACAATCAGCAGCTCCACACATTTAGTATATTCTGCTTAATTCGACTGAAAAATAATAAATACTAGGTATATCTGAGTATATTTGGTATCGAGTTGATTCAAAGGATCTGTTTGGTTATGTTGAATTGTGTTGAGTCTCATTTTTGCATTAAATTCCGGGTTATTTGACAGAGTCTCTGAATGTGAATTGTACACTTTCTGGAAATTCCACTCTCATCCTCATGTGTGTATATATAATGTTTATTCCTGCTGGAAGTGTGTATGAATAGAGTGGAAGCTCGAATAAAGACCAACCCTCTCTTGAGACCACCCCTTTATTAAGACCAGTTTTCCCAGGCCCGAATTGCTTTCCTCTTATTAGATTAGCCCCGCTAAAGAGACCACCTCACTATAAGTCAACAAATCGTTCAGTTCCAAGGGTAGTCTCAATAGAGAGGTTTCCATGTATATAACAATAAAACATTAATTCTACTCCAGAAAAGGGTCCTTCCCTTCTCTGAAAAACATATATCTTGCAGAGGGTCCCTGACAATATGAAAAGTTGAATAAAACGTAATAGAAATATGATATATACGATTTATTTCGATTCAAGTCATATAGGAATTATTGTATTCATATCTTCAAACTGTCTTAATGAACTGAAAACAACAATAGACATGAATATAAACTAAGTGAATTAATTTTGTATTTGTGATGAAAACATAATGTGGTTGAGCATTCTGTTTAAAAGTTGTTGTTTGGATCATACACAAGTTCTCATAGAATATTAACAATGTCTGCAGGAATAAGAGATCACTGCCGCGCATGTGTCAGGGATATACTTCACATTCCTCAGTTGGACTTCAATGAAGATGAAGAGCATGATATAGAGCCATATTTGGTTACGGTCATGGTCCACAGGAAAGATAAGCAGAAAGGGAGAGATAAAGGAGAACAAGAGTAAGTACAGACTAATAACTAACTGGCTAACTGTGATTGGCTAATATCAATTGTGATGTTACCTGATCCTCTTACTAGACTTGCACAATACTGGAATTCATAAATTCAAATAGAGTAATCGGGGTTAATGATTATAATGATTTAAAAAATACAATAAAAATAACTGTCCTCTCTTTACATAACGGTCCTCTCTATAAATAACTGTCTTCCCTATAAATAACTGTCCTCTCTATGAATAACTGTCCTCTCTATAAATAACTGTCCTCTCTATAAATAACTGTCCTCTCTATGAATAACTGTCCTCTCTATAAATAACTGTCCTCTATAAATAACTGTCCTCTCTATAAATAACTGTCCTCGCTATAAATAACTCACTACTCTATAAATAACTGTCCTCTCTATAAATAACTGTCCTCTCTATAAATAACTGTCCTCTCTATAAATAATGGTCCACTCAATAAATAACTGTCCTCTCTATAAATAATGGTTCTCTCTATAAATAAATGTCCTTTCTATAATAAATGTCCTCTCTATAAATAACTGTCCTCTCTATAAATAACTGTCCTTTCTATAAATAAATGTCATCTCTATAAAAAACTGTCCTCTCTATGAATAACTGTCCTTTCTATAAATAACTGTTCACTCTATAAATAACTGTCCTCTCTATAAATAACTGCCCTCTCTATAAATAACTGTCCTCTCTATAAATAACTGTCCTCTCTATAAATAACTGTCCTCTCTATAAATAACTGTCCTCTCTATAAATAACTGTCCTCCCTATAAATAACTGTCCTCGCTATAAATAACTGTCCACTCTATAAATAACTGTCCTCTCTATAAATAACTGTCCTCTCTATAAATAACTGTCCTCCCTATAAATAACTGTCCTCTCTATAAATAACTGTCCTCTCAATAAATAACTGTCCTCTCTATAAATAACTGTCTTCTATATAAATAACTGTCCTCTATAAATAACTGTCCTCTGTATAAATAACTGTCCTTTCTATAAATAACTGTCCTCTCTATAAATAACTGTCCTCTCAATAAATAACTGTCCTCTCTATAAATAACTGTCTTCTATATAAATAACTGTCCTCTATAAATGACTGTCCTCTCTATAAATAACTGTCCTTTCTATAAATAACTGTACTCTATAAATAACTGTCTTCTCTATAAATAACTGTCCACTCTATAAATAACTGTCCTCTCTATAAATAACTGTCCTCTCTATAAATAACTGTCCTCTCTATAAATAACTGTCCTCTCTATAAATAACTGTCCTCTCTATAAATAACTGTCCACTCTATAAATAACTGTCCTCTCTATAAATAACTGTCCTCTCTATAAATAAATGTCTTCTCTATAAATAACTGACCTCTCTATAAATAACTGTCCTCTCTATAAATAACCGTTCTCTCTATAAATAACTGTCCTCTCTATAAATAAATGTCTTCTCAAAAAATAACTGTCCTCTCTATAAATAACGGTCCACTCTATAAATAACTGCCCTCTCTATAAATAACTGTCCTCTCTATAAATAACCGTTCTCTCTATAAATAACTGTCCTATCTATAAATAACTGTCCTCTCTATAAATAACTGTCCACTCTATAAATAACTGTCCACTCTATAAATAACTGACCTCTCTATAAATAACTGTCTTCTCTATAAATAACTGACCTCTCTATAAATAACTGTCCACTCTATAAATAACTGTCCACTCTATAAATAACTGTCCTCTCCATAAATAACTGTCCTTTCTATAAATAACTGTACTCTATAAATAACTGTCTTCTCTATAAATAACTGACCTCTCTATGAATAACTGTCCTCTCTATAAATAACTGTCCACTCTATAAATAACTGTCCTTTCTATGAATAACTGTCCTCTCTATAAATAACTGTCCACTCTATAAATAACTGTCCACTCTATAAATAACTGTCCACTCTATAAATAACTGTCCTCTCTATAAATAACTGTCCTCTCTATAAATAAACGTCTTCTCAATAAATAACTGTCCACTCTATAAATAACTGTCCTCTCTATAAATAACTGTCCACTCTATAAATAACTGTCCTCTCTATAAATAACTGACCTCTCTATAAATAACCGTCCTCTCTATAAATAACTGTTCACTCTATGAATAACTGTCCTCTCTATAAATAACTGTCCTCTCTATAAATAACTGTCCTCTCTATAAATAACTGTCCACTCGATAGATAACTGTCTTCTCTATAAATAACTGTCCTCTCTATAAATAACCGTTCTCTCTATAAATAACTGTCCTCTCTATAAATAACTGTCCTCTCTATAAATAACTGTCCACTCTATAAATAACTGTCCACTCTATAAATAACTGTCCTCTCTATAAATAACTGTCCTCTCTTTAAATAACTTTTTTTTTATATGGACAGGTTGCTGGAGCCAATGGATGAAGCCAAGATCTTCCAAAAGCTGGAGGGGGAGGAGAAGAATGAGAAGGAGGAGGAGCCTCCTGTCACAGTGCTCCTGTCCGCACGTCCCGGGGAAGGCAAGAGTACCTTTATAAAGTCACACATCAGAACTTGGGCCAAGCAACAACTGAAGCGCACTACTCCACTGAAAGAACTCATGGTCTTTGTACCAGCTCTATCTGTAGACGGTGATGTGTGGGTTGCCGTTTATAAAAATATACATTGCAAATCAGACTCAAGGAAAAAGGCCCTTTTTGCATTTTTAAAATCTGAATCAGAGAAATCATTTATATTCCTGGATGGAATTGATGAATTAAGGAATGAAGAAACACTCCTAAATATTCAACAGTTCATAGAAGAAGCCAAAAGTAAAGCAACCCACAGAATACTTGTGTCTACCCGGGACAATTTGGCGCAAATAAGGCAGAGGGACTTCCACCGCCAGCTCAGCATCCAGGGCTATACACCAGAACAAGGCCTGGATTACACACACAAATACCTGGTGGATCATAACAGGAGAGAGTCTGTGGATACCCTTATAGAGCACCAGGAGCACCCAGACGTGGTTGCTATAGTTACCAACCCACTGAGAACACACATACTGTGTGTTCTGGTTGTGAACAAGATGATTGACATAGATAATGTAAACGAACTGAAAGTGCATCAGTTGTATTCTGCCATGGATAGACTACTCATCAGCAGGGAACGCAAGAGTAAATCATTACCTAATCCACATGAAACCGCGGACAACTTTTACAAGATGTGTCTGTACAGTATGTTAAAAAATAGATTGAGTATCAACCCAGAAATGCTTAATGCATTCCAACTCAGCGAGACATTCCCCGTTGTACGTCTCTTAACCAAGTCCTACAGTGGTATGAATTGTGAGGGAGAATCTCAGTATGTATACGCAGCACCCCATGAAACATTCCTGGAGCACTGGGTAGCTCAGGGGGTGCTGTGTTTACATAAACCTCTGCGACTTGCTGTGATGATGTATTTGTGTTCTAAGTCTGTGTATAATAACATCATATTATTTGTGGTGAGTAGCATGAATCAGGTGTCAAGTGGAGATAAGCAATCTCAGGTAGAAGAGCTATGTAACATAGTGCTTATGTCCATCATGCATCTGGGGTTGGGGACGGACACGTATACAATTTATTTGTCACCATCCTATAGAGCACACTGTGATGTTGTTTTTTCTGACATAAAGGGTTTGCTTGATAAACTTACCCCAAACGATCTTCTCCAGGGTGAAGTTGAATGTGGTATAACTGACAATATCAACAAGAAGGTACAGTCTATATTGCATGAACTACACAAGGTTAAATGGAGTATAGCAACCTTGTTTATTTTAATCTGTAATCCACTTGGTTTCCTAGAAATAGGGACACATATATGGCGTTGTCTCAACATGTTACCTACAACGGTCAAGGATGAGGTGGTCAAGGGGACACTTGGATTTTTCCTTCCTCATAATAGTTCGTGAGTATAAATAAGTGAAATATGTACTATGCGTGAATCACCCTAGACGGCCGGCATCCATCCGCTTGTTTACAAAGCATAGCTTGAACATAGGACATTTCGAACGATGCCCGTAAATCGGGTCTCTCGTATAATACAAGGGCCTGTCAAGGAGATCTGTCTTTTTCGACGTATCTTTCCGGTAAAAATCCGCTATTTTCACTGTCTATCTACATAAACGATATCGCTCTACAACTTGGACCGAAGGAAATGTTTCATACGGCCTTATTTAAAAAAGAACCAAAAAGGTGTTTACCCGAGTCTCATGGTGTATTCCGAAAAGTACCAAATAAGGGCCTCTTTCTTGAGAATTGACCATATATGGAGGTGTGAATGTGTTTATCTACAGACTTATCTCCTTATTTTACAGGCCGCAGTACTACTACCAGATTCCAAGAACAACCAGATGGGGGCTGGTGGATTTGAACCAAGACTACGGAATTAAAGGCTGGTGTGCCGCCGACTGTGTGGCACTCGTCCACGAACACTGGGCACCAGGGCCACCTCACACACCCTCACACAAACATTTTCCACTCCCTAACCCACATTACATAAACAGAACCCCAGATCCCCGGTCTGTTAAGGTAACTATTAATTGTAATGTCTTTGCTGCATTTGGGCCTCCTCAGCCAGGTACCTGGCAAGAGTGGGAGGAACTGCTAAAGATCATTCCAGCCTGTAGGTGGCTATACATACATAATCATGACTTCCACTCGCCACCAGTAAGTGGGCCTAGTTATGTCCTGCCTATACTAAGGGCCTTGAGCAGACTTAGACGCACAGATATACAAGAGGTTCAACTGTTTGGGAGTATAACCATGACAGAGCTGTCAGAGTGGGTAGACTCTCTCAGCAATAGCCTCACATGTAAGCTTGACTTATATGGGTTAAAAATAATAGTGGATAAAGAGGACATGAGCGATGCTGAGGTGAGGGAGAAGAAGGACTACATAGAAAAACGTTTAGGGACGTTTGGTTCACAGTTGTGCAGACGAGAAGGAGGGCTCCTATGAATTGAATCAGAATAAACCATCTATTTAATGGACCTAAGTTAGCTAGTAGCTAGCTAGTACTAGTCCCAGTAAGATTTGCCTTGTCTCTCTCCCTGTCTCATTCATTCTCCCCCTGTCTCTCTCCCTGTCTCATTCTTTCTCCCCCTGTCTCTCTCCCTGTCTCATTCTTTCTCCCCCTGTCTCTCTCCCTGTCTCATTCATTCTCCCCCTGTCTCTCTCCCTGTCTCATTCTTTCTTCCTTCCTCTCTCTCCCTGTCTCATTCATTCTCCCCTGTCTCTCTCTCCCTGTCTCATTCATTCTCCCCCTGTCTCTCTCCCTGTCTCATTCATTCTCCTCCCTGTCTCTCTCCCTGTCTCATTCTTTCTTCCTTCCTGTCTCTCTCCCTGTCTCATTCATTCTTCCTGCCTGTCTCAGTCTATTTTCGTGTCCCTATCTCTCTCATGGTCCCTCTCCCATTTACCCTCCCTGTCCCTCTCTCTGTCTTATTTAGTTCCCCTGTCTCTCTACCTGTCTCCTGCCCTGTCCCTGTCTCTACTGCCACCACTCTGCCTCCATACTCCCTATTCTACAATTCTCTCTATATCACCTTATCTTTCATGCAGAGATGAGCTTGGATATATATATAGTGCTTTTATTCAATATAATTCCCACAGTTACATAGGTATGAAAACAATGAATAGGGTTATGATCCTCTGCCCCCTCGCAGGTCTTCCTCGACCGCCCAAACTAAATATAAAACAATCATTGATTTTGCGACATAATATTACAAGTTATTCATTTTTATAATCATTTTGGTTCGTCGTTCGACTTATACATTCGATATTATGAGAATATTTAGCTTCAATTTTTAACATCAAAACCAATTACTTCGAGAGGACAATATCCTTATAGTCGTTAGTTAGACCAATATTTACACAGTCAACTTCAGAGTTAACAACATATCAGTAACAACACGCCTCAGATACAAATGTACAATTAGCAGCTGTATACATTTAGTAAATTCTCCTAATTTTCTGAAAATCTGACCCGCATACAGACATTAATATACTCATTAAAAGAATCAATATATCCATACACACCTCCCCATCTGTTCCTGCTGCCGCAACAACCAAGCCACCAGGCCTATACTCTCCATCCTTCCACAGGACATGTAGCAGGCATTGTGTAATTGTTGTTTTTATTTGTACTACTGTTTTTAAGAAATTAGCCTAATCTACTTAAAACTATCTGTATGTTAATCAGATAAGTACCCATTTGCATCACTGTACTACTACTAGAAGTAACAGTAAACTCAAATAGTTTGATCAGTCGCTAAGTAGGTATAATGATTAATTTAAAATTTAGTGTTGTAGAATTAGTTTAGACTCAGAATTTCTCTTATTATTTTTTATTTTTACTCTTTTTTCGTGTACTAAATTTAGGAGTTAACATACAAATATCTTGATGTAATTTAAAAGTAAATTTAAAACTCAGGCTATTCTGGGAATATTCGTACTGTCGTATGGAAATGTCTGTGTCCTGAATAAAAAAAAATTTCAAAATCAAAATCAGGCTGTGTACTCTCTGGTGTTTTATATCCAAAAGTCAATACATAGGTAGAACTAACCTAGTTTCTCCCATATTGCTTGTTTTCCACGTGTCGGAAAGCGTAGTAATCCATGAGGTGGAGCCGAGTGGATTGCGCATCCTGGAGACAAGTGGAGAACATGCACAACGGGAGAAATGTGCTTGGTTCAAGATTTATTTCACTTCTGCCCACTAGATGTATTACATTTTCAATTTTTCCTACCATTTATATGGTTAAGAGATTATCAAAATGTAAATTTTGAATGCCTCGAATAGAAACTACATTGTTTTGCGTCAAGGTGTGCATCGTTTACTATCAATCCACAACAACTTATCCAATCAAAACGCAGCATTGTGGACGTGAGAACGGATAACCAGCTGCAGACTCGTCTATGCATGGAGAACGAACTGCCTATGTTAATCCAATGGGCATTCCGTTCTCCACACGTTTAGAGGTGAAATAAATTGTATGACTAAATACAACACTCAGGTCATATGCTTAACCCTGTACCATTATATACTGTGCTCTGGTCTATAGATACTAAATGGGTCAGATTTTCAGAAAATGTACAATTCGACTTCACCAATCTTTTCAAATAACCCAAATTTCAGATGAAAATGAGCTTCAAAATACAGTAAATGTACAATTCGCCTTCACTAATCCGCTCCAATAACCCAGATTTACGACAAAAATGAGCTTAAAAAATGAGTTTAATATAACTAAACAGATTTTTTAAAACAACAAAATACCATATACTCAGATATACCCAACATTTGTTATTTTTTAGATGAATTCAGCAGGATTTACTAAATGTGTAGAGATGCTAATTGTACTTTTTTTTTAAGAATCTGACCCATTTATGTATTGAATGATGTATAATGTATGTTTATGATGTATCACCAGTACAGGGGCGGCGCTCTTGTCTACAATAAAAACGAATGTTATTACAATTTGAACAACTTGACTTCTATCTTCTGTCTCTCATCAGGAATAATTTATTTATTAAACGTATTTCCAGTAGATGAGTACATTTGAAAGTTTCCTGTAATATATATATATAATCGTTTTTATTTCTGTAAAACAACATACAAAGTACAAATATAACCTTCATACCATCGGCAAGCTGAGGAAAAGAGCTTTAAAACCATGTGCCATATGTGACGTGTTCCAGCAAAATATGTCACAAATCGCAAAATCGATATTTTTCAAAGTGTTCTTTTCACAATATCCATTTATTGAAATGCTCTGATATTTAGAGGGTTTAGCACCTATATGCATATGAATCCATCTCACAAATTTCGGGACATTGTATCAAATATATCTTTGCGTTTTGAAGGCCTTCATATGGAGTATATTTGGTTACTTTACTGCTAATGACCCATCCAGATACATTGCAAACTTTTCTTTTCAAAAATAAAGATATCAAACTTAAAATATAGAAATACTGTAGTGAATTACCCGGCCGGTTCGTGATCGCAGTTCGAGCAACAACACTAAACCCAGATCTAATAGTCCTTGCTAGCAGTCTCCTGTTTATTACCAATTATAATCACACAAGTCCAGGGCACTCTAATAACGCAGTATAGAGTTGCGTATATACAATAGCAGAATAACCCTTTAAATAAGAAACAACCCGATTCTACTGGGTGTTTAAACATAAGAACAAGTGCAAACAAATGAGACCAATACTGTAAAATACCATAAACAAGAGCCTCACAGGCACACAGCGCCACCTGTTATATAAATGCACTGATCCAATACCTTCCGGACAAGTCCGGCTATTACCCGGCTGTGTCAGCTGATACCCGGATCATGTTTAGAACATGCCCGGGTAGCACTGCAGCGAGCGGACAAACCTAACTCACCACAATGCCCCCTATCCTTTTTCTTTTAGGCGGGTCCAACCGACACAGACAAATACATGACTGTTACAAAAGGTTGCAAATAAGAATATATGCCAACACAATAAAAAACCCATACATGAGTTATGAAAAGTTTACCGGATACACAATATAAGATAGACATACAGTGGAAAACACAAGAATGAAACATACAGTATAAAAAGGTATAAATCACCGAACTTCGTCTGTCTATATCAGAAGAACAGGACGAAGAAAAATATATTTACTGTCTTTCAAATGATATTCCACGCACAATCCTAGGTATCTGGAACAAGTCCATCTAAAACGATGAAGTAAGGCACGCTCCAGTTAATCCTTTGTGTATTGTCTATAATGTCCGGTAAACACAGTCCAGGTAAGTCCAAGGAAGGCAGGAGATGGCAGGAGAAGAAAGGCATAGCACTGCTAGCAAGGTATCACCACATTCAGCATCCGTCCGGGTAGTCACATGGAGTAGTCACCCGCTGGGGAATGACGCTCCCACGCCGCCGTCAGATTTACCAGATATAAACGCTTAAATACCAGATATAGCCATTTATCAACCACGATATTTCCTAGTTAAACATATAAATTACATGGTTTTAAGCTCCTCGTCCTCATCACCAACCGAGAGCATCCCTTCACTACTACCCTCACCGAGCAACTTAGCCTCCTCGGCCGGGTTAGGGTAACCAGTGTCCGATTCGGTCGCACCATCTTGCTCCAACCGCTGAGCGTCCAGCGTGGCCGATCGAGTGGGAGTAGTCTCCACAACCCCTTGCGCGTAAGTACTGTTTACAAACACCATGTCCGGCCTACCTTGGTGTCCAGCAGGCGAACTACTCTGCAACGGGGGCTGGCTGCGAGGAAAACCAGGTGGAATGCTTCCGGAGGCACTCATACTCCCTATACCCGCTCCAATACCAGCAGCCGAAATACTGTCCACCAGATTGCTAAATGCTCCAATACCCGGGTGCTGAGGGGGTCTATACTGCAGGCCCGCCATCATAAAATTACGATCAAACACCCTCGATGGAGTTGGAGGAGGTCTAACCATTTGTGCTTCCCGGCTCATACCCATCTGAGACATCTCCATTTGCGATTGAGAAGCAGAAGGCTGCATCTCATCAACCATGTACTCCCGGCTCATATCCAAGGGATTGTATGCAGTAGACTGCAGTAAACTTTCCCTCATCATTGAACGGAATACATTCGCCATGGCATTCCGGTTCTCAGCTATCACCGAATTGAGAGTCTGCTGTAACACATGAGGCACAGCCGGATCTCTAGTGTCCAGTTTCTCAGCAGCCGGAGAAGCAGAGACAGAAGGCTCAATGACTCTATCAGTACCGACCGACTTATCAACTCCTGGTTCTACCTTCTTCCTCTTTGGAGCAGGAGATGCCCTTTCATTTTCTTCCATCAAAGCCAATTTTTCCTGTAAAGACAGAATTTCCTCCCTTGACCGGGCATCAACGTCCTTATAGAATTTGAGTTTTGCCTCTAATTCTTTCACCCTTTTCTCCAAGGCTGGGATCCTTTCCGCAGCAACTCTACATCTTTCCAAGTTCTCCAGTGGCCGACACGCAAAATCCACAGCTGACTGAATTCTCTTCATAGCCGTGCATGTAGCCGCCTGGATATCGGCAAAACCATCATCCATTGCCCCGGAAACTCCTTGTAGGGAGCGTTGCACCTCACCAGATTCAGGCAATTCCATGCTTGGAGAATAATCCACAGTCTCCTGCGAATCATTACAACCACCCGAATGATCCAAGTTGGTCGTTGCCGAGGTACTGGCAACTTGAACTGCAATTGCAGCAGGAGCTACAACTGAATCCATAGAACCGGGTACATTGTCCGGGTTAACACCAGTCGCAGCAGAGGGGCCGGAACCACCACCTCTAATCACCTTCCCTCTTGGACCAGCTAAGTCCCAGGCACCAAAGAGAGGGGGAGGGGCAATTGGGGCGTTGGAAATTTTCTTCCCAACCACTTTGCTACTCCGTTTTCCCAGTTCAATACGCTCCATATCCAAAACACCAAGTTTGCTATAGCGCTGACAGCCAAAATTAGGAATTTCGTCTGTCAGGACGCTAAAACCAACAGCATATTCCCTAGCCTTTGGTTTACCATCTTTATGTGCGACCATTAGATGTCCCACCATGTCAGAACGTCTATCCAAACGAACGTTACATGACATGGCGTGTGCACACGTTAACACCAGTACAGCCGGGCAGTGCTCCTCGCACAGATGCCTATAGAAACGCTCCCGGGTGCGGTACCGTTTCACTCCTCCTTTGTTCAACTCAGAACCAGTATAGCGGCAGTAGGTGAACGGGCACCTGAATCCGGGCTGCCACAACGAACTCACACCATCCAATTTGTTCTTAACCATGCCACTAATCACAGAATCACTGGTCTCAGCACGACCAGACCGGTTTTTTAGGAAATGGAACCTGGCCTCGTATTCTCCCATCATAGGCGCTTTATCCCAATAACCCTGTAAACACATCTTCATCCTCCGACTCCGGGCACTCAGGCACAATCAATTTTGAATCGTTATCCTCAGCCGGATCGATGTCTGCCACATTCCGCTGAGTTAACTTGACCCTTTCCAATAATCCCCTGCGTCGATACCTGTCAGCGCTCCTGATAGGAAAGTCAGTGTCGTACTGGCGTTTCGGCTGACCTTTCCAGTGAGTTCCCTCATGAGCTCGCCGAATATCCTCTACCGTTTGCAAGGAGTTGATGCTACTGCTCCTTGACCTCTTGACCTTAGGGGGGTTAGCAGCTTGCACCAACTTCCTTCCCCGACTAGTACCACTAGCAGCAGCGGCCGCCGCTACCGTAGGAAATTCCTCCATTTCGACATCACTACCCGGTTGCTGCCCGGAGGTAGTCGCGGCCGGCTTAGGCTTAGCCTTGCCGGACGTACCCGGGTTAACACTTCCACTTTTATCATCCGACTTGGACTTCCTCTCCTTATCCGATTTCTTTCCAGTTTCCTTCCTATCCTTCTTATCCTCGCCAGAACCAGTTTTCTTATCTTCCTTCTTACCCTTGCTGTCAGAAGAAGATTGGCGAGAACGAGACCTCGACTTGTCTCTGTTCTCCTTCTTCTTCTTAGACCGGGAGGTATGTCCAGTTTCCTTCCTATCCTTCTGCTCTTGACCGGATTCACGACCCTCGGCCTGAGCCGTTACCACTGTCTCCTCGACTGGGGTGATATCGCCACCACCAGTATCACCACTTTCAACCTCCATGTCGACCTCGGCGTCAGCCATGAGAATCACCAATATAAATCTGCAATGTACCTTGTATCTGTACACACAACCAAAAGGGACAAACTTTACTTTATCTGGGGCAAGGTTAGATTCAGTTTCTAGAGAGACACCATACACGTGTGTCCTGAACGTTACTCTGCCACTGACTGCCGACTCACGCTCCGTCCTCTGACCTCGATGCGCCAACCTCCAATCAGAGCGCTGGGACACATCTAAAAATAGTACTCTCTCCCTGTCACCGAGTTGGTTTCAACCGTAGCCCCCTCGTGGCGAATGCACCCGCCAACTCCAAGTTAAGTTATCCATATAACCGGGCCACCGAGCATGGCCATAAGAACCATCTTAATCAAGCCATTCAGTCCTGACACCCAACAGGTTGATTTAATCCCACTTGACATACAAACAGGCGTGTATGGAAGATACTACACCATGATCAAATAATTAGATGACAGAAAAGAATGCACATGAAGTATCCACGTATAGCTACCTGTATTTAGCGCAGAAAAGTGTCTACCGTAAACATTTTCCATGTATCAACCAATGTACTTCTCGTTGTGTCATTTTTTAGCACCAGTCGACGAAACAATAAACCTTATTTGAATCCCAATCTATCAGGCTGTCTAACATTTCTCTGAGGACGCTTTAGTAAATACTCTGATTTAACCAATTTGTCCAGAGCATTAGGTAATACCTTATCGACATCAGAAACCAGATTTACTCCTTCTACATCACTTTCTGAGCTCGACTCACCCGAAGACGGTGCAGCGGGTAGAGGCGGTTTATCCCCCACTGCTACAGCCTTAGCTTTGGGTGGCCGGCCACGCCTTTTTACATGATGAACAATTCGGTCGCCCGGAGTAACCTCAGGAGCTTCAGTACCCGGCATTACCTTCCCGTCTGGGGCAACTCGGATAATGTCTCTCCCGGCAACCAGTTGTTTCTGATACTCCGGGGCCCGGTGCAAGTTGGTTACTTGGACCGGTTTACCATCTGAATTGAAAGCTTTCTTCAATAAATTACCATTCCATCGAAGAAGACCATCTGTTGTTCTTAGTTCATAAGTACACCCTTGAACTCTCCTTACCACCTCAAACGGGCCATCCCATTTGGGTCCATATTTCTTCTGTGCTAATGGTGTTGCATAGCGCCATACCATATCACCAGCCTGAAACACCCGGGGTCTAGCCCGTCTATCAAAATATCTTTTCTGATAAACTGCAGCATGACCCAACCGTTCTCTAACAAATTTATGTCCCTTCCTCAACAGTTGCCTTATCTCCTCCACAAATGCAGTGTGGCAGGGAAAGTCAACATCTCCGGTTAATGTGCCGTATATGATATCAGCCGGAGTAACCAGCTCAGTACCAAACACAACACTATTCGGCGTGCAATATGTGCTTTTATGTACCGCACCCCTATATGCATGGGCAATACAGGGTACCAGCAGATCCCAGTTTACATCATCGTACTCCGTTAAGCAAGAGAGCTGCTCTACCAAGACCCTATTAAATCTCTCCACCTGTCCATTCGCCATCGGTCTATAGGGAAGAGTCATCAGCTTCTCAATATCCAACATTTCC
This sequence comes from Sthenelais limicola, assembly GCA_942159475.1. Taxonomy (NCBI): domain Eukaryota; kingdom Metazoa; phylum Annelida; class Polychaeta; order Phyllodocida; family Sigalionidae; genus Sthenelais; species Sthenelais limicola. The sequence continues at coordinate 9,582,897 of OW804094.1, read as the reverse complement.
AACAATTCCTTCAACAGAGCTGACCGGAATTCCGGAGCCCCATCTGTCTGCAGAGACACGGGCGGTCCATACCTCAATATCCACTCAGTGAACAATGCCATAGCACAAGTTGCCGCAGTATGATCAGGCAAGGGATATGCCTCAGCCCATTTTGAGAAGTAATCGGTTACCACCATTACACAGACATTACCTCTCGGAGTCTTTTTAAATGGACCAATTATATCCAAAGCGACCCGGCTCCAACGCACTCCATGTAATTCCTTTCTCAGTGGAGTAATGCCTTTACCACCTCTGCTTTTGCAAGAAGCGCAAGCTTCACAGCCTCTTACCCAGTCAGCTATATCCAAGTTCATCCGGGGCCAGATAAATTTCTTTAACGCCGCCTGGTATGTCTTGAATTCACCAAAGTGGACTGAGAGCTTGTTCCCGTGCAAAGTCTGAAACAACTCCTTCCTCAAGCAGAATGGAACAGCCGCTCTTGTATACACCACACCATTGTCGCTTTCCCATTTCACACACAATAAACCATTTACCAACTCCATTTTAGGCAGCAGCTTAGCATAGAAGCAATATTCATCATCCTCAGCCAACAGGTCTTTTTTCTCCGGGCAAGGGGCATTGCTTTCCAGCAAGGCTGCTATCCTCTTCAATATAACATCCTCAGCTTGTGCCTGTCTCAACCGATCACCAGCCAATTGCGCAAATATCTCATACTCCATTGTCATCACAGCTATAACCGCATCATGCTCACCGCAGTCAGGGCAATCTTCTCGCGGGCATTTCCGGACAGGTAATCTCGATAATGCATCAGCATTCGAATGATTCTTCCCGGCCCGGTGAGAAATCTGTTTAGCTGAAATACCATAGTGTTGAAGGGTAGTTAACCACCGAGCCAACATACCAGATGGGTCCTTAAAGGTCATCAACCATCGTAACGAGGCATGATCCGTTCTAAGAACGAAGTCTTCCCTCCCTATGATGTAGTGTTGGAATTTACCCAAATACGTTAGCACAGCCAACAACTCCCTTTTTGTAGCACAATAATTCCGCTGAGCTCGGCTCAGACTATTACTTGCATAGCTGAGTACAACCTCTTTACCCTCCTGAATCTGAGACAAAACTCCGGCCATACCAAATCCACTGGCATCTGTATCCAGGATTATAGTACCAGCCGGCTGCGGGTATCCCAGGACAGGAGCTTTAGTCAACAATTCTTTTAAACAACCAAATGCCTCGAGACATTTTTCATCAAAAACCACCCCTTTTGTCTTTGAATTAGCTCCTATCACCAGAGCTTGAATAGGTTCAGCAATCTCAGAGAATTTAGGCATAAATTCCCTATAGTAAGATGCAAACCCTAGAAACTGACGTACCTCTCGTACAGTAGAGGGCACTGGCCACTCCCGGACCCGGTCTAACTTAGAGGGGTCTGGCCGGATCCCCCCTTCAGACACTATCCGGCCCAGGTATTGCACTTCCAGTTTAAAGAATTCGCACTTCTTGGGTTTCAATTTTAGCCCATAAGACCTAAGTCTCTGCAAGACTAATTCAGTATTTTCCAAAGTTTCATCCAGGGTTCTACCAAATATAATTATATCATCCAAATACACCAAGCAAACCTTCCAGCGCAGACCCGACAGCATTTGTTCCATCATGCGCTCAAAGGTAGCCGGGGCATTACATAAGCCAAAGCTCATAACCTTAAATTGATACAAGCCCATAGAGGAGACAAAAGCGGTCTTCTCCCGGCTAGCTGGATCCATAGCAATTTGCCAATACCCACTTTCCAGATCCAGTGTGACAAACCATTTATTGCCTCCCAATGCATCGATACATTCATCAATTCTGGGAAGAGGGAATGAGTCCTTCTTTGTGACGGCATTTAATGGCCTATAGTCTACACAAAACCTGTCAGTACCATCTTTCTTCTTCACAATCACAATACCAGCCCCCCAAGGACTATTACTCTCTTCAATTACACCTTTATCGAGCATATCCTGTATTTGTTTTTCCGCCGCCTCCCGCTTAGCCGGCGGTAACCTTCTGCAACCGGACTTAATTGGAGCTGCATCTCCAGTATCAACCCGGTGCGTTACTACATTAGTATGACCCAATATTTCACCCGGTAACCGAAAACAATCCTTATAGGACAGCAATAATTTCAACAGTCTTCCTCGATCAACCGCCCTGACCAAATCTGACCCTATCACCAACTTCTCCAGGGGACAACTCTCACCAAGAGGCATTGGGACCTCCGGTTCGAGTAATTCCACATCCACGATAGGTGAATATTTCTCATTAGCCAACTCTCCCTCTATAGCCGTATGTAGTTCAACCAGTATTGGTTCTCCCGTCGGGTTAGTTACCAATAACGTATTTCCGATTTGTGTTTCCATAACCGGATCATTATATTCCAGGAAACTTCCCAATTCAGAGCCGTTTGGGGCAAAGATCTGGCCTCCACCAGGGGACCCAAGAACTCCACCTGAGCAAACAGAAGAGAAAGCGTCCACGAAAACACTCTCTGTCCTATCTACTACCAGAGATCCACTTTGCAATGGTCTGCACGCTACAGTGTGTTCACCATCTTCCAAGGTGAATTTGCCCGACCAGTCTGAATTACACTGGTGCAAAAATATAAAATCCATACCCAGTATTCCGGCCTCTACACCGACTAAACCACTCACAACCAGACAGTTGAGAGCAAACCATTGATCACCTACTCCTAATGCAACTCTTATGCAACCATGTGTAACCAGGTTATGTCCGGTGCCAGCATAACACGTCACTCTACACGGTATCAAGTGAGGTCTTACTGACAGCTGATCAAATACACATTTCTTAATCAGTGTGCATTGAGCACCCCAGTCTACCAAAAACTGTCCGGTTACATTCCCTACAGTTACACTCACATACCACCTCTCCTCTATTCTGGGACAATGCAGATCAGAGATTTGTATGCCATAGTCCTGAAGGTCACATGCCATAATCTTGTGTAACCTAGTACCCCAACAGCCACTTTCAAACCTCAAAATTTGTCCGGGTACACAAGAATAGCCCGGGTCTCCACCCCGGACGCTCACAGCCGAGCATAGCACCAGAACTGACCATTGTAAAGAACGATCTGTATGACTCGTTCCCCGAGAACTTTCCCGTCGGGCGTCCCCTAGCTTCCCGGGGCATACCTCCTGCTCCCCGCCGGCCAACTCCGCCTTCACTATATGACCAGGTATGGCGTGCATATAACTCGACCGGGCACTTCCTACGCCTGCTTGGAAGGCCCTAGCGCGTTTTCCGCCTCTTCTTTCTCCTTTAACTTGGCCATAAACCGGACCACCCCTTCCATAGCTGCAAGGTGCTGAACTTGCTTCTGACATTGTCGGAACAAGTGGCCTTCTTCTCTACAAAAATAACACATAGGTGGAGGCTTACCACCCGTAGCACCACTTTTGTATGGATATTTCTTCACAAACGGTTTATTTTTATTTTCTCCATTTCCTTTGTTTTCTCCATTTCCTTTATTTCTAGCTTGCCAAGCTTTAAATTCAAAGAAATCAGCCGAATCAGTAGAGACACCCGTTGCTCCTGTAGCCTCTACTATAGCCAACTCCCTAGATTGTGATTGGCCCAATCCAACTTCCATGGTCGATATTGGAACTAATCTAGTAGTTTCCTTACAAACATCCCGGTATCTAGTGGCACTAGCACCCGCTAACACTACATTTTTAGGATTTTGTAGCGCCACATATTTCGCCATTTCCGGATCCATCAAACCATCTAGGAATACTTTGATGGCCATGGAATGCAATGTCGAATCCCATTCACCAAATGCGTATAAAGCCTTTAGCGACACCAGTTGAGCAAAGTTTGAAGGACTTTGATTAGCCGTCTGACGCAGAGCAAAGAATTCCCTCTGCCTGGTATCAGCCGGTTTCTCATTTTCGTATTCATAATCCATCATATCAAATACTTCATCCAGTGTATACTTATCAGCTTTTAATACCGCTATATTCGGCATGTGATCGGACACCGCAGCCATTAATTGCACTTTATAAGTGTCATCATCCCAATTCATGGCTCTGGCTACCGATAAGGTTGACCGATGGTATTCCCGCCAATCCTTCTTACCATCCCATATCGGAAAATTCAATGGTTTGGGTTTTAATTCCGGTTTACTCATGTTACGACCAGGTTTACCATACGGTACTTTACTCTGCACCGGGTCATAAGCAGCTGCTGGGTCCATAGAGCGACGCATATTACGCCTCGCCACTGGATTACCACTCTCGCCCGGGTTTTCATCAGCACCGACGGTATTATCCGGAAGAGCGGTCACTCGACCAGAATCAGTATCGCCCCTTTTATTATACAACACTACTTCCTTCTTCTCGGGGTCCCGTGACCCGCCCCGATTAACCTCTACATTTCCACACCGGCGAGACTGACCAAATTCGGGTAACTCACCCATGATACGGGCATAGGTATTATCAGACAACTGGGGAGGCTTTCTATATGGAGTGCTACTGTAATTTCCCCGGCTAGCGGGTGAATCACACTCCTTAGCTGCCTTCAACTCTTTAACCAGTTCCTCCATCCTATCTGCCTGATCTTGGATAACCTGTCGTAACTCTCTATCCTCCTCCTGTACCTTAGCTAGATCCTTTGCTGTCCTAGCAGCAGCTTCTAGCGCATCTCGACTATGTCTAGCCGAAATAGCAACCGATTCATTCATTCCATCAATTCGTCGACGTTGCGAGCCAATAAGAGTGTCCATTTTGTCAAAAGTCATCCGCCTACCCGTTCCCCTCAACACATCATTTCTCCACATCCGGGTCAAATCCTGCTCTTCCTCATCAAACCAAGCCGGCTTTTCTAGAGGCGGAGAACATGGAGGAACTATAGGTCCAGGTTGCTTTTTGCGTTGACCAACCACTTTATCAAAACCAGGGCCAGGTGTTAAACCTACCCGAGAGACACCCCTACCTCGCCCGGCTGTCCTATAGACTGCAGGAGGAGTTGAATGAACCATAGCAGTAGCTCCACCAGATTCTACAACCACCTCCAGATTATCCCTGACTTCATCATAGTCAGTCCAATCTACCATTTTATATCCAGATGATAACCAATTAGGTCTACCAGTTTCGTCTTCATACTGGACCCGTCCTCTTCCTCTTCCAAACATAAGTTTGGCGAGTCTCACCCCACCTCCAGCAAAAACTAGTGGTCACGGCACCAAATTGTAGTGAATTACCCGGCCGGTTCGTGATCGCAGTTCGAGCAACAACACTAAACCCAGATCTAATAGTCCTTGCTAGCAGTCTCCTGTTTATTACCAATTATAATCACACAAGTCCAGGGCACTCTAATAACGCAGTATAGAGTTGCGTATATACAATAGCAGAATAACCCTTTAAATAAGAAACAACCCGATTCTACTGGGTGTTTAAACATAAGAACAAGTGCAAACAAATGAGACCAATACTGTAAAATACCATAAACAAGAGCCTCACAGGCACACAGCGCCACCTGTTATATAAATGCACTGATCCAATACCTTCCGGACAAGTCCGGCTATTACCCGGCTGTGTCAGCTGATACCCGGATCATGTTTAGAACATGCCCGGGTAGCACTGCAGCGAGCGGACAAACCTAACTCACCACAATACTTATTATATGTCCTAGTGTTTACTATCATTGGAATCACCATGATCTCCTCTTTTCAAATATGGTGATATCTCAACATCCATATTTTGCGACTTATGACTCATTTTCCTAAAAACGGATCACATATGTGATGTGTTTCAGGGAAATGAGTCATAAGTTGCAAAAAATAGATTTTGAGATATCATTATATTTGAAAAGAGGAGATCAAGCCGATTCCAATGATAGTAAACAGTCTAATAAAATAATAAGTATTTCTAGATTTTAAGTTTGATATTTTCGTTTTTGAAAAAAAAAGTTTCCAATATTTCTGGGGGTCACTAAACAGTAAAGTAACTAAATGTAGTCCATATGAGGACCTTTAAAAAGAATGAATATATTACATAGATTGTCCTGAAATTTGATACATCGATTGACAAAACTACAAGTGACACACTCTCCAAGAATCAGAACATTCCAATAATGTGATCTTGTGAAAAAAACAATTTGTAAAATATCAATTTTGCGACTTATGACTCATTTTCCTGAAACACATCAAATATGTTAATGTGTGAAGGATGTAACCATTCATTTGTAGCCTGAGAAATCTATGAGAAAGCGCAGAATAGGGGATTTGCATGTCTCACTGCGCATGTCTACTGCAGTGCATGCTGGGATGGATTCAGTTGAAATCTGACATTTGGCAACATTTATATCGAAAATTGCAAGAATGTTTTCACCAATATCACAGCTTGTATAAATGATCTATGAAAACGAAATGCATGATGGGAAAGATGGGGACTTGTGTCATGGAAACATGTAAAACACATGTATATTGACATTAGAACATTGATAATTATTACATGCTGAACATGGCATGTTTTCTGTAGATTTTTCACTGTACCATTAGTCCCATAATTCAACGCAAATTAAGATTCAAAATGGCGGCTATGCAAGTCCCCTATTGTCAGCGAGATTGTCTGTATGGATTAGGCCTACCAAATGCTGTAGCTTTTGGCCATGTTCGAAAGGCTGAATTAAAATGAACTAATATTTGTAGGATTATATCTTTGTAGGATTATAAAAACGATTTGATAGAACACTTTCCTCTTAGAATCTGTTTTCATTTCGTAAATCACATTGGTAGAAGTTGGATTACAAGTGAAAACAACCGACAACTTTTTCGAAAATTCTTTATCAACACGAATGCTGGCCAGGACGCAATATGTGCCCTAAAGTAAGACATCTCCTAATTTATGCTACGTTAGCAACGCGTCCTTCACAACGCTTTTTCCCACGTTGAGAAATGTAGTCCAAAAGTGATTTTTAAAGGGGCTAAGGGAAGATCTTAGAATGGTTTAAGATGTATAATAATTATTATCATATTAACATCGATTTATTGTTCTTTTATTTAAGTCAATTTAATTTGACCCTTTGTCACTAAGTCAATTAGTTTAGCTTTAGCCATTCAAAATTCGGGTAACAGCTGGAAGAAATGGTGCCTCGTTGCATCATATTGGCATGTCGACCTATTTATCCTTTTTACTTACTTATTCTCAACCGTACCTACCTTGTACCCTTGATGAAGACAAATAAAAAACTTTTTATCTTATCTTATCTTATGTTATATTTAGGACATATTAATAACTCCTGGAATCTCATAAATGTCATAAATCATAGCTTCTTGTGCAGTGCCTCATAATTTGTTTAACCCGAGGGCCTTTCAAACCATCCTGAGGCGAAGCTGATACATGTTTGAAGGACTATAAATAATGTACTGTAATCATATTAATGTTCGCGCAGTATTTATTTTCGCCCACACCCACCTTTGTGCGTGAAAATAAATCCTGCGCGAAAGTTATAATTATTGCATAAACAAGATGATAGACTTCCTTGCTGCGCGAATTTAAATCCGCGCGAAAAGGTGTCAAAGTATTTAGTGCGCGAAAATTTATCCGCGCGAAAATAAATGGGTCAGATTTTCAGAAAATGTACAATTGGTTAGACTACACAGGTAAATTTGGCTGGAATTTGGTCAATACTAGGTAAATTCGAGTATATTCGGCATTGCATTGATTCTAGCAATCTGTTTGGTTAGGTTAAACTGTATTTTGAACTTTATTTTCGTCTGAAATTTGTGTTATTTGAGAAGATTGGTGAAGTCGAATTGTACATTTTCTGAAAACCTGACCCATGTACTATTCCCCCACCCCCACTTCCAACTAGCTGTCCACCCCCTGTTCTACCCCCCACCCACTCCTCCTCGCCTAGACATGGAGTAAAGTACCTGAAGATTCTGCCAGCTCCTAAACACACAGACCACTGAACCCTTTTAACCCTTACTAGTAATAGCCGTGGTCACTCAGTGGTCAGCCACTGGTCAGTCCGTGGTCAGTCCGGCCACTGGTCAACACCAAGGTCAGCAAGGTCCCCCTCACCAGGGTCACTTGTCCATCAGTGGACTCTCTCTCCCTGTGCCCTTCCCTTGTGGGTCAGATTTTCACAAAATGCACAATCTACATTTCTACACATCTCTCAAATTCTGTTAAATTAGAGTGAAAAATGATAAATACTGAGTATATCTGTATGTATTCTGTATAGTATTCATTCAATAAATCTGTCTGGTTATGTTGAACTGTTTTTTTAACCTGATTTTTGTCTTAAACTTTGGTTATTTGAGAGGATTGTTGAATGTGAATTGTACATTTTCTGAAAATCTGACTCCTGTGTTTCCTGGGGTAGATGGATGGAGCCGAGCATGCAATAACTCAGAGCTACTCAGACATGGCACGAGCAGCAGACCTAAAATTAGATGGAATGTAACCAGCAGGAGACCATTGTGATGTGTTGCAGGAAAATGAGTCACAAGTAGCAAACAAGTGGATTTTGATATATTCCAATGGTAGTAAACATTAGAATGTCTAATATACATACGTCTCAGTATATTTTAGGAATAAACAAATAGTTTATGGCCAATCACTAGTAAATTATGTTCAGGATGACCTCAGGAATGCATGGATACATTCAGCACAGAAATGTGGTATAATGAACACTAAACTGACAACGAATTAAAACATTCATATAAAGGGTTTTTGTGATAAAGACAATTGAAAAATACCAACTTTCCGTATTGTGACTCATTTTCCTGAAACACATCACAAATGTGCTTGGCCTATAATGAAATAACATAAAAACTTATCAACGAGGCCATTAAAGTTATTGCAACTGCTATTTCAATTCCAACAAGAGTTTTCCGAGTGAAGAAGAAGATAATCTAATCAATCTAGATGGAAATTCCTCAGATTAACGTCAGGATTGTGTGGCATAATTTGCCTTCCAAAATAATCTTATTTTTGTCAAATGAAAATTCGATCTTATTTGGAGCTGTTTTTTCGGTGGCATTTTTACGGAGTTGGAGTTGAAAAGCTCAACTTTTTATCACTCCCCATTACACTTTGATGACGAGAATGAAAGGAGTTTTTAATTGAGGATCGGTGGGATTATTGAACGCATCCAACCTTGATGATAACGGATTTTGTTTTAGTTTGAGATAAGATGAGAAATATGATTTAAGTTTGTTCAGAATTTTTTTTAAAGACTTTATTTCGACAGCGTCTCTCAATTTCTAAGGCTAACTTTAAATGATAAAAAACGGTCGTTTTTCAGACCGACCTGGGGACAAAAGGAGTACCCAGTAATTAGCATAATCAAGCTGCACATGTTGCAGTTGTGGCGAAATTACAACCTGGCAGCTCAACAAAAAGTCCTGAATTTAACTCGAAATTCTACACTAGATTTGACTCTATTGTACTGAGTTCAGATCCAATTCACTAGGAGCAATAATTACTCTTCATCAAACCGACCACACCGTGGGATAATGGGCGCAAATGAAGCCATTCCATTGCACCTGCTCACTACTGGGACTTGAGCAACTCGTATCTGGTATTAATTGCTCAATAAGACTAGTAGCATCATTGTCATGTGTTACAGGATAACGAGAGAATATCTTCCATGTAGCTCATTCAATAGAATCCGATCAGAGAAATCCTTTACTACTCTTTTTTGTCCCATCATATGTTTATAATATATAGTAATAATATGTGATATAATAGTCATGTTCTATGGATAATAGTTGCTCATAACATTTAACATAATGATATCGGTTCTAAATATCAAACCAAGATGCATCAAGTTCTTGTGTGCACCATTCCGTTCCCGTCCCTGTACTGTCCCGTCCCATCCCCTCCTGTCCCCGTCTTATCCTGTCCCCTGCCTGTCCCCGTCTTATCTCGCCCCCTGCCCGTCCCTGCCCGTCCCCTGTCTGTCCCCTGCCTGTCCCCTGCCTGTCCCCTGCCTGTCCCCTGCCCGTCCCCTGCCTGTCCCCTGTCTGTCCCCTGCCTGTCCCCTGCCTGTCCCCTGCCTGTCCCCTGCCTGTCCCCTGCCTGTCCCCTGCCTGTCCCCTGCCCGTCCCCTGTCTGTCCCCTGCCTGTCCCCTGTCTGTCCCCTGCCTGTCCCCTGCCTGTCCCCTGCCTGTCCCCTGCCTGTCCCCTGCCTGTCCCCTGCCTGTCCCCTGCCTGTCCCCTGCCTGTCCCCTGTCTGTCCCCTCCCCTGATGTCCCCTCCCCTGATGTCCCCTCCCCTGATGTCCCGTCCGTCCCCCGGTCCCCCCTCCCGTTCCCTCCTGCCCCGTCCCCTCTTGCCCCCTCCTGCCCCTTCCCGTCCCGTCCCGTCCGTTCCCGTCCTCTTCCCTTGGCACCTTTCCTCAGGCAGACACTGCACTGGGATATTCATTATACAGAAGTTAGAGGTAAATGTAAAATGAATGTAAACAAATTTTGAATCACATATACATGTACTACTTACCCCAGAACTAAGGACACCTAATGTGTACTGCACTACAATGATTATACATGCCAAACCCCTTATTGAATGTTAAGAACCTGATCTCACTCACTCAGTGTGTTAATGACCTATGTGAGGGAGCTAATGGGTCACGCAACATACTGCTTCTGGCTGATAGGACATCTCTGTCCTTATCTCCTCCCAAGTGACAACGACTTAATTGAGGCAAGAGCTACAGGTCCTTGCCTGTCTATGGCACGCGACATCATTCTATGGGGGGTCAGATTTTCAGAAAATGTACAACTGGCAGCTATACACATTTAGTAAATTCTGCTAATTAGGCTGCTATTTGGTCAATACTAGGTAAATTCGAGTATATTCGGCATTGCATTGATTCTAGCAATCTGTCTGGTTATGTTAAACTGTATTTTGAACTTTATTTTTGTCTGAAATTTGGGTTATTTGAGAGGATTGGTGAAGGTGAATTCTACATTTTCTATAAATCTGACCCCCATGTTCCACGCTGAACAATGGCTTTGGGTTCACGTAACAAAAACACCAGGTCACGGTTTTAACTCTGCAATCAGGGAAGACAAGGTGAAACTCACAACAATGTTGTCGTTGTAAGATTCCCAAGCAGAAGTCTCAGGTCCCTAGAATATTTTTTTAATAAACCAAACAGCAAAACCGTAAGAAAGACGATGTCAAGTTGATTTTTGCTTGAGATATCTTATTTTGATGTATTTTACTGCCGTTTCGGAGTTATTTACTCCTTCTTTTTTTTAATTGATTTGCGTTTCTCCGTGGACTAATTATGCACAATACTAATCATTTTAATAATGTTATTGTTGCAAGTTGCATTGCCATTTTGTGTAATTAGTAGTCATCCTGCCCAATTAGTGAGTGAGTGTTTAAACCCATCAAATGCATTAGTAACAATTGCAGTAATTATTCATACCAAATGGCACGATGTAGGTTCATAATCAGGTCAAGCTCGAAGAACGGAAGTTCTTCAGCTCGTTGATACTCGATTACAAACTGTACAGAGTGCCATTTGTGATGTGTTTCAGGAAAATGAGTCATAAGTCGCAAAAAATAGATTTTGAGATACTATTATATTTGAAAAGAGGAGATCAAGCCGATTCCAGTGATAGTAAACAGTCTAATAAAATAATAAGTATTTCTAGATTTTAGGTTTGATACATTCGTTTTTGAAAAAAAAGTTTCCAATATCTCTGGGCGTCACTAAACAGTAAAGTAACTATGTAGTCCATATGAGGACCTTTAAAACGAAAGGACATATTAGATAGATTGTCCTGAAATTTAATACATCAATTGACATAACTATAAGTGACAAACTCTCAAAAAATCAGAACATTCCAATAATATGATTTTGTGGAAAAAACACTTTGAAAAATATCAATTTTGCGACTTATGACTCATTTTCCTGAAACACATCACATTTGGTATATTACATATTTTGAATTTGAATTTGAAAACTTTTTATTCAATTAATCAATCACATAAAGGGGGTGATCTCCGGCTTGTGGGAGGATTTCAGACCCTCTTGTGGTTTTACCGGTAGTTACTTTAAGTGGTCGACAATACTCGTCTCCGTTGATGACTGGAGACGACCAACCACTAATCTAACAGTTTTCTTAAAATTTTTATGATGTAAGTTAGCTGTATAATATGGGGGTTTTCCCGCAGCGGGATAGTTAACGATTTATTTTTTACTATTACATTTACATATGTTAGTCCAGTTGCCAAACTCGGATTTGGGGGTCAGGTGTGTTTCGTGGTAGGGATGAAGTTTTATTTTTGATTCTGGTAATATAACATGTCTTGAACAAGAATCAGCTGGACGAAATGGCGCAGTGGGTTCCCTTGGAATCCTGATTCTCCCATAGGCACAAGAGCGCGCCACCAGCCACCTGGAGCAACGAAATTAGTCTATAAAAGTTGGCTCGCTGTCCCGATTTCTTATGTTTTCATCATCCAGGTGAAAAACCAATGCCAGATTTGACATCCTCAACATTTTTAAGAAGCCAAACGTCGGGGTTCATAGTGTCTATATTGTACTCATAATGCACATACCCTGATTTTCCAACGCATGTCTAGCGATCTCCAGTGCTTAAGCTTTCTTCCTCGCACTCGGCCATACTCGTGTAAACTTCGGGTGCGCTACCTCCACTACAAGCACTGGGTACTGCTGCACTATAGGAGCAGCAGTACCCAGCTTTTAACAGCAGGGCGTGGAAGGGGGGGGGGGGGGGTAGCGTTATATAGCCTACTATAAATTTAAAACAAAATAATCGAGAAGTAAATAGCCAAAGAATCACCTCTAGCACCCCACACTCTCCTGGATGCCACTTTGTATCCTTGGGAAAAAATTAGTACGGGCCAAAAACAAAATGGCTGCCGAGCGTCCAAGTTGGTGATCATCGATACCCCATGTCATCCTTATTATTGGTGCTAGAAACATGATTTTTGTGTCTACACCTAGGTTTTTAGGGTCTAGGAACTCAATAATGCACAAAGATTGCCGATATCTATAATATAAATGAACAAATCTGAACCCAAGATAAAGAATTGTGAGAAAAATATGAAACTTTATTCAGCAACTCAACCCTTCATATAAAATTTGTATGTAGGTATATATTCCCACCTTATTAACTGTCATGCAGCCAGAGTTATGAAGCCAGCGCTACGCAGCCAGCGTTACAAAGCCAGGGTAACATCATAAACCAATCAAACTGCGTCATTTTGGTCACGTGTTACCATGACAAGCGTAAAGGTACATGTGTGCGATTACAAAATCCTGAAAGCAGGCCTGGACGGCCCAGTAGTTACTGAAGAAGTATGTAATAGATATATCTAATAGCCCGATGGAGATGTCAAATCGATCGAGACGGAGGGTCAAATCGCACGAAACTCCGAAGGGGTTGAGTGCTATTTGACCCAACGTCGAGATCGATTTGACACCAACAGAGGGCTATTAGATATTTATTACATACCTATTTATCAATTTATTTGTTTTATTTACCTTATTATTGCTGTATTTCTTGCCAAATTATCGGAACTTAGTTTGAAAACTTTCGAAACGGGCAAGGCAGCGCTACACAGCAGAGCGCAACGTCACCAAGTGCGCCACGTTGGCAAACCAATGAAATTGCGTCATATTGGTCACGTGTTAATGCCCCGCTTAAATAGCACATGTGTGTTATTTGACATTTTGAATAGCACCCCCGAATAGCACCCGTGAAATCGCACACATATGTAATAAAGCTTGTAATGGCATCCATGGATTGTGCCAACCATAAGTTGAGTGATAAATTGTTTGTGGCTTGTTATGTTTGTACACATCTTATGTTCGTAAACTGATATTTTCGTCACTAACCTCTGATAATCAACTACGTTTTCCATTAATAGAACAGATCAATAATATTGAAATTTAATGTGGTACTCAAACTAAATCAACGGGCATGTATTAAAGTACTACAAAATATAGGATGTGTTCCCGGAAAATGAGTCACAAGTCTCAAAATTGATATTTTTCAAGTGTTTCTTTCACAAGATCTCTTTATTGAAATGTTCTGATTCTTAGAGGGTTTAACACTTATAGTTACATGAATCCATGTACCAAATTTCAGGACATTATATCAAATATATTCTTGCGTTTTTAATTACCCATCCAGAAACATTGCAAAATTTCTTTTCAAAATAAAAATATCAAACTTAAAGTATAGAAATACTTATTAGGTGTCCTAGGGTTTACTACCATACGAATCGGCTTGATCTCCTCTTTTCACCGGGTGATAGGGTGATATCTCAAAATCCATATTTTGCGACTTATGACTCATTTTCCTGTAACACATCACATATAGTATGATCATACATGTAGTACACTCACTTTTCCCCAAGGCTTGCAGAAAATGTGGGCAAAGGTTCGCCGGAACAAACAGGAGAGTTCCATCCCATAATGCTTCACTTGGGGCATGCGCAGACCATAATGAAAGGTGTGACTGGAGGACAAGGGAGGATAGATCTGTCTTATCTGTCTTATCCTCTGGTATCCCGTCCTCAGGGTCCTATACAACACTATACAACTGAAGCTTAGCAGACCATGTAGAAAGAAGTCTATCCCTAGTGTCAAGGGAACATATTTTGTATTTTATTTTGTATTTTATGTTCTCACATTGAGTATTTTATATCCTATATTTTATACAATGTATCACGCAACCAAACTATGTAGAAGTCTATCCCTAGTGTCAAGGGAACGGCCGGAAGATCTGGGTATAAATCCTGAATGGTACCCAGAGGCCTGTCGACCTGTTGGACAAAAGTTTGTAACCCCTTGATGAATAAAAGATTGCTCTTATTCTATTCTATTCTAAGCATCCATAGGGTGGGGCAGGGGCAGGGGCGGGGGCAGGGGCAGGGGCAGGGGCAGGGGCGGGGGCAGGGGCAGGGGCAGGGGCAGGGGCGGGGGCAGGGGCAGGGGCAGGGGCAGGGGCAGGGGCAGGGGCAGGGGCGGGGGCAGGGGCAGGGGCAGGGGCAGGGGCGGGGGCAGGGGCAGGGGCAGGGGCAGGGGCAGGGGGCATACAGGTTTCCTACCTAAAGGCTGGGTTCCACTGCTACACTATATATATATATATAGTTCTCCCGCTTCTCCTAACGTTAAGCTTGGGTTCCACTGCCCTGCTGCTTCTGACGCTCCTCCCATTTCTTTGTTCCAGCAACTTTTAGAAGCGGGAGCAAACTGTAGCAGAATGTTCCCATTCAATTCAAACATGTTTGATTTGAAACTGCTATTGCCTGTTAGTTCCCTTACTTCTAAAGTAGCAGGACCAAAGTAACGGGAGGAGTAGTGGGAGAAGTAGCGTGGCAGTAGTACTCAGGCTTTACTTTGACAGCCTACTATTGCTCCTGTTTTTTTGGAAGCAGGAGCAAGGAACAAAAAGTAACCGGAATGGGTGCCATAGGCATGTAACTTCTACCACTACTCAGAATATGAGCAGACAACATTTTGTTTTCACATGGAAAGGGATGTGTCAAGTAACAAGTATAAAACATTGAGCAGTGCCAGTGCTTCAGCTCCCGCTACTTCCCACTACTTCAGCTACAAGGTAGCGGCTGTTTCAAATCAAACATGTTTGATAGAAGCAGGAGCACTCTACGCTTCTAAAATTGGCCAAAAGTAGCGGGAAGTAACACAGGTATGTAGTAGGACCCAATAGCACCCGTCCCCTTTACGCTCCCACTTCTTTAATCAAGAAGCGGGAGCAGAAGTGGGAGAAGTAGCGGGCCAGTGGAACCCAGGCTTAAAGTTGGGCAATAGGGTATACATATCCTTTGGTTGACAACAAAAAAAACTTCCTATGTGAAATTCCCAGCTCGTCGAAACAGCTATAGATGCAATGATGAATAGGAATTTCTTTTCCTACCTACCCATCAAAGGAAGCAAAAAAACCCACAATCAATTTTCCCCTTCCTAGCTTATAAACAGGGTTCCTGTCTAAGTTTACATTTACTTTAACTTAAATCCTGTTATTTAGCAACATATATTATGGGTGAAATCGCCAAAAAATGTACAATTTGCCTTCATCAATCCTGTCTAATAAATTTAAGAACAAATAATTTTCAAAATGCAGTTTAACATTATCAAATAGATTGTTTGAATATCGTATATCTGTTGATTTACCTGAATAAAAATGTTGAAAAAAAATACTTTAGTGACTCATCCTAACTATAGACCACGCTATTTATATGATTTACAGAACTGTGTGCTGATGAATAAATAAGATGAAATTAGAGGCTAGTGGCCAGCCCCTTGGCCTGCCTGATGACAAGCCTGTGTGTGTATAGGAAGCCATGGAGTATGGGGGTCAGATTTTCAGAAAATGTACAATTGGCAGCTCTACATATTTAGTAAACTCTGCAAAATTAGGCTGCAATTTGGTCAATACTAGGTAAATTCAAGTATATTCGGCATTACATTGATTCTAGCAATCTGTTTGGTTAGGTTGAACTGTATTTTGAACTTTATTTCTTTCTTAAATGTGGGTTATTTGAGAGGATTGGCGAAGTTGAATTGTACATTTTCTGAAAATCTGACCTATGGAGTATGGTTTAGCGGACACACGGAGGGACTAATGGACTCAGCTTGTTATTGAGTCACAAAGTCTGCCCTAGGGGGAGCCGCTCTCTCATCTACAGTGTTATACACAGTGGCTCTGTGTCTATATCGCTTTACTCTGGAGGCATCTTAGGTGAAAAGGTGGACCAAGATTCACTTTGAAAGTAGAATTGCCTTAATATTTTGTTAACATTTTCATGTTTTATTTCAGTGTGGTTAATACATACGGCCCATTGAGTAACCACTGAAAGCGCACCTCAGTCCTGCAGCTGATACGACGGCCCTATCGGGCTTCAGGCTGATATGGAATGAATATTAATAAGAAAGTTTATTTCCATTTTGTTATACAGACAGTGATAAAAGCTTTCTACATGGAAATCGTTTTTTGTTCTCTCTCCCAGAGAGCTCTTCCGAACAAACCTTCTGTAACTACATCTCTAACTACACGTTTATAGAAAAATAAAACAAAATATTACGACTCTTGTACAGTGTACAAAATTTCAATCCACTTTTGGAGGGCTAAGTGTCCTTGCAGTTTTTACAGTTTTTGGACCAGGACTTACACACCTGCTTTTGGTTTTGAGGCTTGTAGCCCCTTGCCCACCTATACACAAATAAATGCGTAATACAGTAAACAATTGACAAAATAAAAAGTAAATAAAAAGAGTACAGGAAACGCCGGAGGAGGTCGAAGGAGGGCAACAATTAGTTCTCTAAAGATCATAGTATCAGCGCATAGAAATGAGCTGCAAAATTAAAATAAATACTTG
Source organism: Sthenelais limicola (assembly GCA_942159475.1). Taxonomy (NCBI): domain Eukaryota; kingdom Metazoa; phylum Annelida; class Polychaeta; order Phyllodocida; family Sigalionidae; genus Sthenelais; species Sthenelais limicola. The sequence goes on along the minus strand of OW804094.1, from coordinate 9,565,507 downwards.
AATATATTTATTAAAGTAATTTATTGCAAAACAGTAAGCAAAATAAATGTACATTACAGTACAGAACTAACTAATTTTGCGTTCTAAAATAAAGTCCTGACGCTTGCGGGTCGGAAAAACGGTGCGTAGAAATATAATTGTGTCATGACGGGAGTCATCACAGGCGTCATGATGTAAACAAGGACATTGCTGTCGCCCAAAACGAAAGCAAGTTTAAGTTTATCACTAAATCTGTTAGGCCAAAAAAAAAAATAGGTGTGTTTCCGATTTATCTGGCTGAAAACTAGGTTGGGGGGGATGGTAACTTTGTTTTTTTTGCTATTTTTTTTTGTTTGGAAACCTCCTCCCAGGAACTGAAAAAAATGTCTTTTTCATAACAATAGTTGTTTTGAACATGGGAAATGTGCCTTTTGACAGTTCCAGGTTAGGAAAACCCGCTTTCCTGCTTTTATAAGCTTTTTTTGTCCAAAAACCCCAAAAAAGTAAGATATGATGGGGAAAAAATCAGGTATGGTAAAAAATTTTTTAGGTAGGGTAAGGTTTTTCTAGGTAGGGGGGGGGGGGGGTAAATCGGAAACACACCTATTTTTTTTGGCCCTATGTTTAATTACATATTAAAGACTGACAGTGAAATAAATACAAACAAATCTGGGCGGGACATAGCGGGAAATCCGTATCGTCCCTTGGCTTTGCACGGTTGGTCAGACACCTCCGCCCTGCGGCGATACGGATTCCCGCTATGTCCCTTGGGCATTTTTGTCTTACTATGACAGCAACGTGGAGTAAATATAGAACTACAACTCGTGATTGGTATGACTTATCTTATTGGACGAGTGTTTTATTAGGAAAGAATGGATGAAGGTATATGTGATGTGTTAACGGAAAATGGGTCACAAGTCACAAACTATTTTTCAAAGTGAAGTATTCACAAGATCTCCTTGTTGGAATGTTCCCATGTTTTGGTGTCTAGTCCTTGATCTTGTATGACAACATGTATCAAATTCAAAGACAGTTAATCCACACTAATTATTAGTCGTGTACAACATTGAATGCTGTTACACAAACCCTTGAAAGGGTTTGTACTCACTGTATGTGCAGGGCTCTAACTTTTTGGATGGCTTATATAGATCTCAAATAAGCTTACCTGGGTATTGACCTTTCCTAAATATTTTTTTAAAAGAAGTTCAATTCGTTTCTGCAATGAACCGATTTGCGGCAGGCACAAGAATGATATTGGAACTCATTTTTTTTTTAAAGAAATTTTATTGAGCTGGTTTCAATGCAGATACATAGATAATCTCACAGACTCAAGGGAAAAAGAATTTTTAAACAGTAAACAATATATCTTCGATCTTTCTATTATAATATTACACTTTTTGTTTAAACTTTTATCAAATTACATAACTTTTCGACACGAATCAGTTGGCTGACATGTTGTTGTAGTGAGAACGATTCAACAATTTATATACAAAATTAACATGTTTTCGTATTTTCTTAATGGACCTCCTCTCATCAGAGCAAGATTTTCTTGTGTATGATTACATTTGTACGAGTAATAAAAGCAACGTTGTCACAGAGAATTTTTGCTTACCTAGTGTTGTAAATAATTAAATTCCATATCATGACATTTTCTTAACGAACTGGTCATTTTTCACATCCAGTCATTTCTGTTTTTCAAGTACGACTTGAGAGTGGACCATTTACCATTTCTTAAACGGTGATCTAGCTTATTCCATAGCTTAGGGCCTTGGTAGCATGGACTTCTTTTGAATTTCTCGTTGGTAGGTTTTATAATTTTGAACACATAACCAGCATATTGTCTGGTTTCTCTTATATTCACCCTTTTATCTACCATCTTTTCTTTCATACAATTCATGATTCTAAGCAGTGATATGTTGCTTCTTTTTTCAAGCTTTTCTATCTTACATATTCCACTGAGTTCCTCTGTACTCATCTGTGCCCTAAGAGCAGCCTGTGTAGAGAGGTGGAGATTTGCTTCTTCTTGCACCATCCCTGGAAACTACATTATATAATTCCTACCCGTGATACACGGAGGGGTTCAAGTTAAATATATATCCTTGCGTTTCTAAGATCATCCTATGGAGCATATTTAGCTTGTTTACTAATAATTGTCCTCCCAGAGATATTGCAAACATTTTGTCAAAAAGAAAAATATCTAACTGAAAATATAGAAACACTTCTTAGATGTCCTAATATTTAGTAACATTAGAATCGATTTGATCTCTTTTCAAACATGAGTGTTATGTAACATTACGTAACATTGTGTAACCTCATTAAATATTAATTATCACCCATTAATTATATTATCTCATTACTGTTTTACACCTCTAGCGCAGATTTATGCAACACTTGCTATTCAGCAATCTTCAAAGATTTAGCCTCAGAGATAGCAAAATTATGTACCTTTAATACGTTTTTGACTCACAAAACACCATTCTTACATTTGGCGATTAATAATATCCAGCATTTGATAATAGGCAGAGAAACCAAAGCTGTTCTTTCTTGCCTTAGGCGACCCAGGACGAAAGTTGCAATGAGTTTATTGGCTATCGTTAAAATTCCGTGCGATTTTTCTTTAATCTCTGGATCAGTTGTGATATCAGCCCCTAGAGATGGGTGTATTAAGTGGAACGACACGAATATTTTTGTCGAGTCAGGCTTTAATTTGGCTAGTGCGATATCTCTTAATCCATTTTTGCGACTTGTGACTCATCTCCCTGTAACACATCATATATTCGTTAATATAAGCCGTGCCACACACTTGTATGGTTAATTCATAGTCCACCTTGCACGGTCTGGATCAAACATTGGTTCAACCATTATTTGTTAAACCTGTCAATGTATTTAAAAAGTATCTAAAAATGTTTTAGATGACTTTACCTGTTAGATAGTCGAGAAGCTGATGCTTCTAACGTTTATTATACCTCTTGGCGGGATGGTATGGTATTCCATAGGCTACAGCCTAGGAAAACCATATCTCCCACTTGGCGATATTTGCATATCATATTTGCGGATTTTTTTTGAAAAAATAGGCCCATGTTTGCATCCTTATTTTCTGTATTTAAATAATTATTTTCGGGACAAAAATGCTTGTTATACATCATATGTAATGATATAACAATAATTATAATTATAATCAGCTGTGAAATTGCATATTTAAATAGAAAAATAGACCCGAAAATGAGTGAGGGGGACCGGAAGTAGAAACTTTTAAAAAGTAAACAAAAGAGTGTGGTGTAGAGAGCTTGTTGTCTGACTTGTCTTTCCATCGAATTTTCACTATTTTTTCACCTAAAAAATCGGGGGAGGTATAATAAATACAAAGTAGACTTCAATTTTGTCTATTTATTAATTAACCCCAGTGTGCATAGATCAGAAGGAAAGTAGCCTTTAAAATAATGGCCTGTCACTGTAAATCTAACTTTTCGCAACATTTCCAAGTAGTCAGGGACATTCTGGAAGACCGTTCAGATGGGTGTAACCTTTTCTGTAACCTTCTGTATGAATACAAAAGATACTTGAATTGAAATATAGCATTCTGTCATCGGAGCTACCAGGGTTTCAGGACTAATGGGAATGTTTTGAATAAGATATTACTGAATACATTTTTCATCCCATTTATCAGCCATTATGAGACGATTCCTGCAATAACAAAGAGCCCTAATTCAAACTAGCTTGTGCCTGAGCAAACCTTGACGATGGCCCGAAGCAACGCACATGGCTGCCTTACCTAAACACTGACAGGCGCATTAATACATCCACCTCCCGCTCACTGTAGGTGTGCTGGGGCGGAAGTAAATAGTCCCCTTACTGTGGAGGAGTTAATAGTGGCATGTCAAATGTTTGACATGACCTGGGGCGGGGCTTAATGTAACCTAGGGCCGGGGGCGTGGCCTAATGTAAGGAGAGGGAGATGTGGGAAATGTCTTTCTCCAGTAGTGTAGTATAATGCACTTGTCAATTGCAACACCCACTGCCAACCCCCGGGGGTATGGGGGAGTGTTCTGGGCATTTGGGGAGATATGATGAAATCCCCGAGCCCCCTGGGCAAGAAATTTGTCCATTGGTAGTAAACAGTCTAATAATTTAATAAGTATTTCTAGATTTTAAGTTTGATATTTTCATTTTTTAAAAAAAAACTTCCAATATTTCTCAGGGGCAAAAAACAGTAAAGTAACTAAATATATTCCATATGAGGACCTTTAAAACGCAAGGATATATTTAATACAATGTTTCGAAATTTGTTACATGGATTCATATGACTATAAGTGCTAAACACGCCTACAATCAGAACATTTGAATAAAGAGATTTTGTGAAAAAACACTTGAAAAACATCAATTTTGTGACTTGTGACTCATTTTCCTGGAACACATCACAAATGTCTTGTGGAGATTTTGTCCTGGATTCTATTTCTGCATGCAACCTACTCCCCCCTATTTTCTTTCGGTTCCCTTCCTCCTTTTGTGTAAGCGACAAGGAAGTTTAAATGACAAAGTATTGGTTACTCCAGCCATTATAACATCATTTTATTCTCTTTAGTCACTCACATAATTACACGTGCAATATTTCAAAATCCTTGCAATTCCAAGAAATGAAATATTTCCTTTCTCCAGCAAGGCCCAGGTCCCCAGGAGCTAATATGGGCCATATTTTCAGAAAATGTACAATTCACGTTCACCAGTCTTCTCAAATAACTCAAATTTCAGACGAAATTAAAGTTAAAAATACAGTTCTACCTAACCAAACAGATTGCTAGAATCAATGCAATATCAAATATTCTTGAATTTACCTAGTATTGACCAAATTGCAGCCTAATTTAGCAGAATTTCCTAAATGTGATGTGTTTCAGGAAAATGAGCCATAAGTCGCAAAAGATAGATTTTGAGATACCATTACATTTGAAAAGATGAGATCAAGCAGATTCCAATGATAGTAAACAGTCTAATAATCTAATAAGTATTTCTAGATTTTAAGTTTGATATTTTCATTTTTGGAAAAAAAAAAGTTTCCAATATTTCTGGGGGGCAATTAACAGTAAAGTTACTAAATGTAGTACATATGAGGACCTTTAAAACGAATAATATTACAACTTCGCTTAATATAAGATATATTACATACATTGTCCTGAAATTTGATACATCGATTGATATACCTATGAGTAATAAACCCTCCAAAAGTCAGAACATTCCAATAAAGTGATCTTCTAAAATAAACACTTTGAAAAGTACCATTTTTGCGACTTGTGACTCATTTCCCTGAAACACATTCCATTTTATTCTCTTTAGTCACTCACATCATGACACGTGCAATATTTCAAAATCCTTGCAATTCAAAGCAATGAAATATTTCCTTTCTCCAGCAAGGCCCAGGTTCACGGGAGTTAATCCCAAAGGGCACAGCCTCCCTGTGCATCTATTGAGCAGCAATACCTGTTGTTCTCGTATTCCACTCATCTCCCTCTCAACCTGTCCCCTCCTTTTCCCCCATCTCCATTGCTCCCTCTCACCTTCTCTCTCTCAGGGTCAGATTTTCAGAAAATGTACAATTCGCCTTCACCAATCCGCTCAAATAACCCAGATTTCAGAAGATAATAAAGTTCAAAATACAGTTCAACCTAACCAAACAGATTGCTATAATCAATGCAATGCCGAATAAACTCGAATTTAAAAAAAATGATTTTTTTGGGGGAGAAATTACGAAAGAATGAAATATTAGAAAATCAGCAAATTCTGAGATATAATGTACTTGTACACAATGCTTTTGTCTGAATAAAAATCTTTAACTACAAAAATACCTAGTATTGACCAAATTGCAGCCTAATTTAGTAAAATTTAGTAAATGTGTACAGCTGCCAATTGTACATTTTCTGAAAATCTGACCCTAATCCCAAAGGGCACAGCCTCCCTGTGCATCTAATAGCAGCAATACCTCTTCTCTTGTTCCATTCATCTCTCTCTCAACCTCTCCCCTCCTTTTCCTCCATCCCCATTGCTCCCTCTCACCTTCTCTCTCTCGGAGCTCTCTTCTGCCGTTCGTTCGTCTCATATCCCTAGTTGACTTTTCAACACCTAGATCCTCTGTGCCTATCCTTTACCTGCCACGAAACTTAATTTCATCTCTGATCCCCGTTCCTTCAATAAGGGCTAGTCCACCAAGCCGATTCTCATGCGATTTTGCACCACAGAGGACGTTTTTGCACTAAATTCTGTTAGAATCGCATGAGAATCGGCTTAGTGGACTAGGCCCTTTATTTGTGATGTGTTACAAGTCCCATCATGCATTTGGATTTTAAAGACCATTTACTCAAGCTATGATATTGGTGAAAGCGTTACTGCAATGTTAGATAAAAAATCTTGCCAAATATTTGTATGTCAGATTTGAACTGAGACTATCCCAGGATGCAATGTAACAGGCATGCGCATTGAGACATGCAAATCCCCTATTGGAGTGCTGCAATTCAATATGGCTTTCATACAATGCTGCCCCTCGCTTCAACTAGAATATTTGTCCAAACCACATTTATTTTTAGATTCCTTGCACTTACAAGTATCATAGAGGTGAGAGTTTATATCTGCAATAAAGCTAAAATTTGGGGATTGTTTATTAGATTGATGAGATAACATCAATCTAAGTATATTGGGGTGATGTCTGTCAATCATTGATAGCATCTTGGCTCCTCCCATCCTGGATATCAGTGTGAAGAATCTCTTGATTCTGATATCAGCAGATGGGATCAGAATCATGCTGGTAATGGCTGGGAGGGGGAGGGGATGGCGTTTAGGTGTGAATTAAAGGGTAGACCATGTGTGAATTAAAGTGGCAATGTAAACTAATCACTGTTAACTAATTCTTGTTTGTGTATGGCAAGATGTGGGCCTTTATATGGGTCAGATTTCCAGAAAATGTACAATTTGCCTTCACCAATCCTCTCAAATAACCCACATTTAAGGCAAGAATCAGGTTCAAAATACAGTTAAACACAGCCAAACAGATTTATTGAATGAATACAATACAGAATACACTCAGATATGCCTAGTATTCATCATTTTTCAATCTAAATTAACAGAATTTGGGATATGTGTAGATCTCTAGATTGTGCATTTTTTAAAAATCTGACCCATATACCAGCGAAATTTAATAATGTCACTATTTGTATTTGCATGACTTCCATCTCCATCTGGGACGGTGGAGAAGGACATTCAGTCTACATAATTCCATGTGAATCAAGATTCAAAATGGCGGCTATTCAAGTCCCCAATTATTTCAGATGGGTATACATAGATTTCACATGACGTCACATGACTGGCTGGGAAATCACAATGGCCGCCAACTCAGGGGTCACCGCTACCCTTGCGTCTATAGGGTGTTTATAAAAACAAAGCTGATAAACCCAACAATGTTGGATACTTAAGTAATAATTTACTAAAGGAAGAGTATCTATCATATCAACAAGGGTCATCATGGGTTCATTAAAACTGGTAATGGTTAAAACGACCGGAAAACAGTATTTTTGAGTCTTGGACATCTAACGTTTACACGGGGTAGCCCCCTACAATGGTGACACTCTCCTCGGCCTGTGACGTCAGTGGAACCTATGTATAGTAGGAAAGGAAGGAAATAAAAGTCTTATTAATAATAATGATAATTAAATGAGACTGGAGCTGTAATCATCCAGTAATTACTACATCTAGTTATGACATTTAGTATGTTTTACTGCCGAGATCATATTTCCATAGAGGCTATAATTCGCTTTTCATTGTGCCAATAAATTACACTTAATTACATTTAAATGTTAGTTGTTACACAAGTAATTATCGTTTCAGGTTGTTGCTCCTTTGTCTCTGTAGTTACACATGTTCTATTTAGATCAGATCTTCGGAAAATGTACAATTCGTCTTCACCAATCCTCTCAAATAACCCACATTTAAGAAAATATGAGCTTCAAAATGCAGTTTAACATGACAGAACTGATACTTTAAATCAATGCCATACTAAATATACTCAGATATACCTGGTATTCATCATTTTTCAGCCTAATTTAGCAGAATTTCCTAAATGTGTACAGCTGCCAATTGTACATTTTCTGAAAATCTGACCCATTTACTCCAACCCTTATGGGGGATGTCTACTAAACAGGAGATGTTTATTACATATCAAGTCCAAGGTAAATTTATTATTATTTATTAGGCATTTGACCTTATGACAATTATTTATCTTGATGGTGAGACCTTGTTCACTTGTGTTATTCCAGTTTAAGCCTAAGACAGTCCATATGAGAGTGAGCAGGACGCACCATTAGTTAGCAAGGCTTGTTTATTGCTGAGGCCAGCATAAATCACTCCTTCTTTATTAAAAATACATCCACTGCCTGATTTACATTGTCTGAACTTCATCCTTCTCCTTCGTCTTGTCCTTATGTTATCACTTAGGGGATCAGTCAAACAATGGCCTGCATTAGAAAAGTGTTCCTTCGGAATGTGGTTAAACATTTTTTTTATTATTCATTTAAGGCCAATAGAATATTTAGATAGTTCACATGAAAACACGCACTGTCCACCATGGACTAATTGAGGCGTTGCCTTGTTAATAAAACTATATTCGAGTAAATCTCTACTTCATTTACCTTAGAAATATAAATAGTGGATAAAATACTTTAGAAAATATCAATTTTTCGACGTGTGACTCATTTTGCTGAAACACATCACAAATGCTGCTTGCTCGCACATGTGTGGGTCAGATTTTCAGAAAATGCACAATCTACACTTCTAGACATCTATCAAATTCAGCTAAATTAGAGTGAAAAGTGATAAATTCTCGGTATGTCTCAGTGTATTCAGCACTTCATCCTTCGTCTTGTCCTGCTCCTTATGTTATCACTTAGGGGATCAGTCAAACAATGGCCTGCTTTAGAGGGGCAGATTTCCGGAAAAAGTACAATTGTGATCCGTTTTAGGAAAATGAGTCATAAGTATCGATTATATATCGATTTTGAGATATCATCATATTTGAAAAGAGGAGATCAAGCTGATTCCAATGGGAGTAAACACTAAGACAATAAGGATTTCTATATTTTAAGTTTGGTATTTTTATTTTTGAAAAAAAAAGGTTTGCACTGTTTCTGGATGGGTAATCACCAGTAAAGTAACTAAATATACTCCATACAGAGGACTTCAAGATGCAAGGATATATTTAATACAATGCCCCGAAATTTCGTACATGGCTTTAAATGACTTTAAGTGCTAAACCCTCCTAAAATCAGAACATTTCAATAAAGAGGTCTTGTGGAAAAACACTTTGAAAAATATCAATTTTGCGACTTGGGACTCATTTTCCAGAAACACATCACAAATGCTGCTTGATCACACATGTGGGTATTGTAAAGCTTGCCCTTGGGAAATAACGTTAAGATATGTCTTAGAAAGGACTCACTTGTAGTAGAGATTAATAATGAATGATCTGCTATGATAAGCAGGGTCCTCAGGGCCTGCTTGTAACTACCATGTCTCAGTACATTGTGTTTGCCATTCCTTGGTCCTCCCTAGAGGACATTATTCCAGGAACTGTCCTGCTGTCCTCGTTCCTCTGAGAGACTAGGATATTGCAAGCATTATTTAATAGTATTCCCATGGTATCTTACTTCCGTATCCCATGCAGTCTACTTATTCCTATGGTCTATGTTTGCCAGTCTAAAACCCTGCCCACACACAGCCGATTTGCCTCCCGATTGTCCCCCGATTTGGGTCTCCCGATGAATCCTAGGGTTTCATTTCTAGTCCTGGTTGATTTCATTTAAAAAACATTAACCAGGATTTGAAATGAAATCATAGGATTCATCGGGAGACCCAAATAAGGAGGCAATCGGGGGGCAAATCGGCTGTGTGTGTGCAGGGTTTAAGGCTGTGATTTCACTGGTTTGCTCTTATTATTTTCCCCAGCATCTAACGAGCAAAGTTAAAGCGAAACAAGAGCGGTCCAATGGAATCGTTTATTGCGCTTTCTATATGCTCTTAAAATATGATGTTGGCGCTTCTTTTTGACGTTGCGCTAATATTTGATTTGAGCATAGCAACACAAGGCTCTTTCTGCCTGTTAAAGAAGCGGTCCAATAGCGGACCAACACTCTAGCCATTGATTTCATAAGGAAACAAGTGCACCAGTAGAATCGCCCTGCGCTTCAATTGCACTAAATATAAAAGCGGACATAGAGCGAATGACAAGCGCACTATAAATAAGGGAAGCAAGAGCGAGCCATGAGCGCAGATACAAGCGATCCAGTGGAATCATACCTTAAAGGGTCAGTCAACGGGTTCCTGGTCACTTTTAGGACAACAAACTTCATGGAGCCATAAATACAACACCCAAGTCTCAATTTTTTTTACTTCCATTTATGTCTAACTTATAGTCACTTACAGGCACGAATTGGGAAAGCTTAGTTGAAAAGGTCTGTTTAGCACAAGAGGGCACTGAGAGTGCTGTGTGACATCATAAAGGTGCGCCAGAAATGAACATAATATCCCTACCTTTCCCCCCAATATCCCAGCAATTGAAACAGTTCACTGTCACTGCTTTCAGCCATTGTTTTGACCAGAGAACTATATGTAACACAGTGTTGTTTTGGTCTGCACAACTGCATTGATCAAACACCTTCCTCCCACCCCACCCTCCTTCTTTCTAGCAGCAATTATGAGAGTTGTTTGTTATGTTCATTGCATGTAACATTTCAAGATTGGTGCACCTTTATGATGTAGGCAAACAGTGGTGCCTTGAATGGAGTGTTAAACTGTGGAACTACGTTTTCACTCCTTTAAATGGGTAAAACTCACTAAATAATAAGTTGAATTAAGTAAAACCGGGGTGTTTACATTTCAATAATAGCAAGTAAATGGAATTGCTCATAATATTTGGGGGTTTACTGACACTTTAACCTACCTCTTGTTCCTAATCTTTGATGTGCTTTGTTTGATTTGTTCCCTTTCTGTTCACTCCTCGTCATAATGATGTTCATTGTACGGATTCATGTATTTCACACTTGATTATCATTGTTTGACTCACTGTAAAAAAACAACCTGAATAGAAGAAAAACTCCCTCCTTCTATGTCTCCTCCTCCTCCTCCTCCTCCTCCTTAATCTCATCCGTGTATGGGAAGCTATAAATCACTGGCAGATTATGCAATTGAGTTTATTACTTATGTAGATCAGTACGAGACATAGCAAGGAGGCAAGCATCTTGCAGCCTTGCGAGTTCATCAACTCAAGCTAAAGGTTTTAGGGGAAACAAGGAAAACTTAAACGACTACCTTATTTCATAAACCCATCCCATAACTTAAGGATAAAGTGATTGATTTATAACGCCCAGATGCAAGTGCTGTTAATAGCGACCCTTGACCTAGATGGATTTACTTGACCTATTTAGGCAATTACGGTAGGGGGAGACTAAACAGATTGCTAGAATTTACCTAGTATTGACTAAATTACAATTCAACGTCACCAATTCTCTCAAATAAAACGAATTTCAGACGAGAATAAAGTTCAAAATACAGTTTAACCTAACCAAACAGATTGATAGAACCAATGCAAAGCCGAATATACTCGAATTTACCTAGTATTGACCAAATTACAGCCTAATTTAGCAAAATCTACTAAATGTCTACCGCTGCCAATTGTACATTTTTTGAAAATCTGACCCATACAGTCATTAAAACATCGTTTGGCTTTGGCTTTGGCTTTGGAAAAAGAGATAGATAAGAAGGGAGAGAGAGACAGAAAAGAGACAGAAAGGCAGTTTATGATCATACCCAGGATATAGAGATAGAGAAGAAGGGAGAGAGAGACATAAAAGAGACAGAAAGGCACTTTATGGTCATACCCAGGTATTAGAGATAGAGAAGAAGGGAGAGAGAGACATAAAAGAGACAGAAAGGCACTTTATAGTCATACCCAGGTATTAGAGATAGAGAAGAAGGGAGAGAGAGACATAAAAGAGACAGAAAGGCACTTTATGGTCATACCCAGGATATAGAGATAGAGAAGAAGGGAGAGAGAGACATAAAAGAGACAGAAAGGCACTTTATGGTCATACCCAGGTATTAGAGATAGAGAAGAAGGGAGAGAGAGACATAAAAGAGACAGAAAGGCACTTTATAGTCATACCCAGGTATTAGAGATAGAGAAGAAGGGAGAGAGAGACATAAAAGAGACAGAAAGGCACTTTATGGTCATACCCAGGATATAGAGATAGAGAAGAAGGGAGAGAGAGACATAAAAGAGACAGAAAGGCACTTTATGGTCATACCCAGGTATTAGAGATAGAGAAGAAGGGAGAGAGAGACATAAAAGAGACAGAAAGGCACTTTATGGTCATACCCAGGAAATAGAGATAGAGTAGAAGGGAGAGACAGAGAAAAGAGACAGAAAGGCACTTCATGGTTTTACCCAGGAAATAGAGATAGAGAAGAAGGGAGAGAGAGACAGAGAAAAGAGACAGAAAGGCACTTTATGGTCTTACACAGGACCAAATATGTGTATGACCATGAAGTGCCTTTCTGTCTCTTTTCCAAAGCCAAAGAGTACATTTTATATGGGACAGGCTTCAGATGCTACACAGCACCCCACCCGCCCACCCCGAGCACAATGAAGGAACCCAGAATACTGGAATATTGGAAATTGGTATGGATTCATACAACTATAAGTACACCTTAAACAAAATCAGAGCATTTAAATAGAGAGGTCTTGTAGAAAAAACACTTTGAAAAATATAAATTTTGCGACTTGTGACGTATTTTCCTGAAACACATCACATATACAGTCCATTAAAGCATCCTTTGGCTTTGACTTTGGCCTGTAAAATATCCCTTGTGTCCTTCATGCCTTGGTCCTTTAGTGAATACATAATATTCATTAGCTTCATTCTACATCAGAGTACATTTTATATGGGACAGGCTTCAGATTTTTTTTTTCTTTGTAACGACATGTTGTATAGTGATCTTTATGTCATCAACAATGGTGTTTTGTCAGAACGATTTGTGAATATAATCAGTAAACCCACGATTATTAATGGTTACTCTGTAAGAGCACGGCGTCTGTTTCTTTTTTTTGTTTTTTTTGTAGAACTTTGTAAATAATATCTGTTTTTAACACTCTCCGTCTCTTGAGACTGTGAAATGTCTTTTACTCATTTGTATGCCTCTATCTTCTTAGAATAATTGATTAGATATCTAAATATTGTAGATTAGAGTAATCAAATCGAATGTACTTATGTCACTACTCTTGTTAATGTGCTGATATCTATTCTATTTGTCTTAAAACGAGTGAATGTATAAAATCTAAACCTTTTTCTATTATTTAAATCAGGCTGTCCTGAGAATATTCATGCTCATTTGTGTGGAAATGTAATTGACCTGAATAAAATATTTTCTAAATCTAAATCATAATCATACTACACAGCACCCCACCCGCCCACCCCACCCGAGCACAATGAAGGAACCCAGAATACTGCCTGCAGAGCCTGGATGAGGCAAGATGATCCCCTCCATGCACCGCCCACTCCTTACATGGGGATGCAGCATTGTGCAGGATAGCTGGATGATGCACATGGGTCAGATTGCCAGAAGTTGTACAATTCGCCTGCACTGATTCTCTCAAATAACTCACATTTAAGACAGAAATGAGCTTCAGAATGCAGTTCAACATAGCAATAAACATACTATAAATCAACGCGACACCACATATAAGAAAATGTACAATTCGCCTTCACTAATTCTCTCGATTAACCCACATTGAAGACGAAAATCAGGTTCAAAATACAATTCAACATAACCAGATAGATTTATTGAATGAATACTATATAGAATGTACTCAGATATACTCATTATTTATCATTTTTCTCTCTAATAAAGCATAATTTGAGATTGAGAGATGTGTAGGACTGTAGATTGTGCATTTTCTGAAAATCTGACCCACGTGGGGATGCAGCAACTGCGGGATAGCTGGATGCACATGGGTCAGATTACCAGAAAATGTACAATTGGCCTTCACCAATCCTCTCAAATAACCCACATTGTCACACAATCAAAATGACTCCTCTCATTATATCTGTGTAGTCCCATTTCTAACTCTATATCAGATGTTAAAACCGGAGATCTGTTGTGTATGGGAGCAAGGGATTCTGTAGCATTCAGAGTTTGATGTAAAGGGAAGATCGGAGTGCAAGGTCATGAAAAGAAATGAACAAACAACAGGGTCAGATTTTCAGAAAATGTACAATTCGCCTTCACTAATCCTCTCAATTAACCCACATTGAAGACGAAAATCAGGTTCAAAGTACAGTTCAACATAACCAGATAGATTTATTGAATGAATACTATACAGAATACAGTTCAACATAACCAAACAGATGTTTTGAATGTTTACAGATCACACTTAGATATACCTAGTAGTTATCGCTTTTCACTCTAATGTAGCATAATTTGAGAGATGGGTAGGACTGTCGATTGTGCATTTTCTGAAAATCTGACCCACATGGGGAGGCAGCAATATAGCTGGATGCACATGGGTCAGATTACCAGAAAATGTACAATTGGCCTTCATCAATCCTCTCAAATAACCAACATTAAAGACGGAAATCAGGTTCAAAATACAATTCAACATAACCAGATAGATTTATTGAATGAATACAATACAGAATATACTCAGATATACCTAGTTTTTATCCATTTTCACTCTAATTTAGAAGAATTTGAGTGAATGATGTGTAGAACTGTAGATTGTGCATTTTCTGACAATCTGACCATCATGTATGCAGCCCGTACACCTCCCAGGTCCCTAACAGTGCCCTTATATGGAGATTGGAGTTGAAGTAAATTGCTTAAGTGCGTTAAGGAGCAGCAAGAGAAGATATTGTATGAGGAAAAGGTCGTTTGAGATGGTTTTATTAACGTGTGAGAGTATGGCGCTTGTGGATGGGTATCGGGGATGAGTAATAGATGGAAGCTAGCTAGGGTTTGGTGAGTTGATTTTTTATCCATCGAGGTTGCGGGGGAGACAGAGGGGCGGAGCGCAGCGTTGCCCCAGGTCTCCCTCCGCAACTGAGATGGATAAAAAAATCAACTCACCAAACCTGTGGTTGATTCCATATTTGTTATGTGTTTCAGGAAAATGAGTCATAAGTCGCAAAAAATGGATTTTGAGATATCATCATATTTGAACAGATGAGATCAAGCCGATTCCAATGATGGTAAACAGTCTAATAATCTAACAAGTATTTCTAGATTTTAAGTTTGATATTTTCTTTTTTGAAAAAAAGTTTCCAATATTTCTGGGGGTCAATAAACAGTAAAGTAACTAAATGTAGTCCATATGAGGACCTTTAAACTGAAAGGATATATTACATAGATTGTCCTGAAATTTGATACATCGATCGATATATGTATAAGTGATAAGCTCTCCAATAACCAGAACATTCCAATAAAGGGATCTTGTACAATAAACACTTTGAAAAATATTATTTTTGCGACTTATGACTCATTTTCCTGAAACACATCACATTTATTTCACCCCGTACATGGTTTTAATGAATGTAATATATATGATTATTCGATCGAACTTTTCATTTTAAGTTCCTAGCTGTAGTATTTCCAGAGAAAATCGGTAAAACGATCGAGTGGGCGATAATATGAGTTCCGCAAAATCAAAACAATTTGTTGTATCAGTCGGGGGCGTGGTAATTTTCATGTTATCACCCGCTCCCACTGAGCGGGAGATACAATGTTGAAGGTATGGGCAACTCCCAAGAGGGGTGAAATAAAACATCTTGTGTGTAATCAGAATGATAAACCACCAAAACTTTTTTCTAGGGCTGATATCCTATTTTGATTCATGACTTGTGTATTGTAGATATTGAATTCTCAAATAATGTTTTCTAGGGAGAAATGAAATCAGACTTAACTGATGTAAATGCAATTTGAATGCTAGTTAAATGGCTAATATAGCTCAAAATATGGCCAGTGATGACATTACCGAATAATGATGAATATTAATGCTTGGTTGGATGCCATGGTTACATCAGTGATTTCGATTTTCTGAAAAACAAATTAAATTTAAAGTTTGGCTCTAAAATTATAAGTATATCAAATTATAACTAACATATTCTGAATAAACGGGTAGAATTTAATATGTCTGTAAGTGTTCTCATCATGGACCCTATTTAATGCAATTACCTATAGACATGTCTAAACTCTAAGCATATCTTTAATATATGTCGTCAGAACTGACGTGAATAATTTTTAGCTTCAGGTTTAACCATTAGATCTTATTTGTGATCCGTTTTAGGAAAATGAGTCACAAGTCGCAAAAAATGGATTTTGAGATACTATTATATTTGAAAAGATGAGATCAAGCCGATTCTAATGATAGTAAACACTAGGACATTAAATGTGCATTTCTATATTTTAAGTTTTATATTCTTATCATTGAAAACAATGTTTGATGTATTTTGGGGTGAGCAATTATTAGTAAAGTAGCTAAATACATTCATTACGACAACCCTAGAAACAATAAATATATTGATTACACTGCCCTGAAATTCGGGACATGTATTATAAACATAATAACAGCGGCAGAATATTGATAAATCCAGTCCTATAAGTCATAATATGAGTACCTCTTGTATAAGCATATAACAGCAGCAGAATATTGATAAATCCAGTCCTATAAGTCATAATATGAGTAACTCTTGTATAAACATATAACAGCAGCAGAATATTGATAAATCCAGTCCTATAAGTCATAATATGAGTAACTCTTGTATAAACATATACCAGCAGCAGAATATTGATAAATCCAGTCCTATACGTCATAATATGAGTAACTCTTGTATAAACATATAACAGCGGCAGAATATTGATATATCCAGTCATATAAGTCATAATATGAGTAACTCTTGTATAAACATATAACAGCAGCAGAATATTGATAAATCCAGTCCTATAAGTCATAATATGAGTAACTCTTATATAAACATATAACAGCAGCAGAATATTGATAAATTCAGTCCTATAAGTCATAATATGAGTAACTCTTATATAAACATATAATACATAATATCACAACCCGAGTTTTTATCTTTCTGGTTCACAAATGTGATGTGTAACATAAATGGATTTTGAGATACTATTTCAGAGAATATGCAATATTAAGACTAGCAAAGTAACTAAATGTACTCTATTATATAAGATGGCCTTACAAATACATGGATATATCTAACTGTCCTGAAATTTAGTAAATGTATTCATGCTACAAACCGCATTAAACACCCCAAACATGAACATATTCCCACAAAGACATTTTACAAATAAAACACTTTAAAAAATATCAATTTTTCACACACCACAACACATCACAAGTGCATCAAATACAGCAATTACAACAAAACGCAGAGGATTGAAATTTTACATTTATTTGTCTCATGCATGGCGATAAAACTTTCTCCTGGCTTTTGTCGTACATTGAAGTAATTCTTGATGGAATACATATATGACAAGCATGTACATATAAGCAGTGCATAACAGGAATTGTATAGGCCTATGAAGAGAAAGTTATATAAATGTAGAAATGGTAAAGTTGGGAAGGTGGGCAGTGAAATTGCTTGAATCGGAGAACGATGGAGAAAAGAGAGGACGAGACGCCGACGTCCGAGAACGTTTACAGGATATTACGTCACCTGGGAGGAGAGAGCTCTGCGTACGCAATGCCCCCCTCTTCCGATTTCTCGAAAGAGAAGAAAATTAGCAGCGGCACCTGGGGAAGCAGTTGTCATAATCACACAATAAGTGCCTAGTGCAAGACGTAAATGCATCTTGTTTACACATAGGGATACATTGTTATTGCTATTAAGGACATACCTGATGTGAGAACTATAGGCCTATGCTGAGAACTTGATATATTTATGGACTTGGCAAAACCTTATATGGGTAAGATTTTCCCGAAGAATTCGCCGTCACCAATCCTCTCAAATAACCTCAATTTAAGACAAAAATGCAGTTTAACATTATCAAATAGATTGTTTGAATCAAGGCAATATCAAATATACTCAGATATACCAAGCAGTGTCCATTTTTCAGTTTAATTTAGCAGAATGTGCAGAGCAGCCAATTGTTCATTTTCAGAATATCTGTCCCATATAGAGAGAGAATGGGACGAGCCGGCAATAATTGAAAATTTATTGGACGAGATTCGTCCACATAAGCACGATGTATTTGCTGGTGAGTTCCATTCTATATTTATTATATGTGCATACAATTTGATCATATGTCATCAGATATCACTAAAAAAATGTAATCTACTTATTATTGTTGACTTAAAACGTTCATATCGCAGCCATTTCTTGGCCTACATTAATGAATCTTATATCATTCAATAGAGAATTTAATGCTCTATTTAATGATTTTATTATGTATTTCTATAATCATAGTACCAGAATCACGGGTTGATTACCAATCGCGGGCATTTGTTTACATGCTTCGCGGAGAGCCAAAGCTCCGCAAAGCATATATCAACAGAGCTATTTTTAGACAACTACATTTTCATAGGACGCGTCCTATATGAATATTTTTATAGCACCCCACTTATAGCACCTCCCATATAGCATGCGCATATAATAAATATCATTTCAGTATGAGTGACGTAGGTCTGTAGACATTGGGATGAATAATTGTTATTAGATAAATGTCTGTTTTCATAACCATTCCAAGGAACCAAGGTATTCTTGTCATCATAACATACATGGGTCAGATTTTCAGAAAATGTACAATTTAACTTCGCCAATCTTCTCAAATAACCCAAATTTCAGACGAAAATAAAGATCAAAATACAGTTCAACCTAACCACAGATTGCTAGAATCAATGCAATGCCAAATATACTCGAATTTACCTAGTATTGACCAAATTGCAGCCTAATTTAGCAGAATTTACTAAATGTGTACAGCTGCCAATTGAACATTTTCTGAAAATCTGACCCACATGGGCAGCTGATGAGTAGACGGCCACATAAGTGCGCATCACTCACTAATAAGACGGGAATGCATTAATAACATATGCTCGTCATTGCCTAGGTGTAATTAATGTTCATGGACATGTCACACGTTGTTATGTTGCTCAGATATTCAGAAAATGCACAATTGGCAGCTGTACACATTTAGTAACTTCTGCTAAATTAGGCTGCAATTTAGTCAATACTAGGTAAATTCGAGTATATGCATTATCGGCATTGCATTGATTCTATAATGTTTCTAGATGGGTAATTACCAGTAAAATAAGTAAATATATGCCATACAAAGGCCTTCAAAATGTTAGGATATATTTAATTCAATGTACCGAAATTTGCTACATGCCTTTATATGACGATAATGCTAAACCCTCCTAAAATCAAATATCAATTTTGCGACTTGTGACTCATTTTTCTGGAACACGTCACATATTGCATGTAAAATAGGTATTTAGGAATTGAACACTATGTGCTAATACAAACTGTATATAGAGAGAATGGGACCAGCCAGCAATAATCGAAAATTTATAGGACGAGATTCATCCACATAGGCATGATGCCGTAGGCAGAGTGCTTATGTGGACGAATCAAGTCCTATAAATTTTTGATTATTGCCGGTGAGTTTCATTCTATATTTATTATATGTGCATAAAATGTGATCATATGTCATCAGATATCACTGAAAAAATACTAAAGAAGTCTCAGAGAGTCCACTGCCCCGCTGACAGCCCCACTGACAGCCCCGTTAGTATATTATTGATGAATTAAAATGTTCATATCATGGCCATTCCTTGAGCTACATTAATACAATTCATATCATTCAAAAGAGAATTTAATGCTCTATTTAATGATGATATGTTTTTCTATAATTATAGTACCAGAATCACGGGTTGATTACCGATCGCGGGGATTTCATTTACTTGCTCTGTAGAGAGCCAAAGCTCTGCGAAGCATAACAACAGAGCTATTTTTAAACAATTGTAGTGATTTCGGGTTCTACGCTTAGCTAGAATAAAGACAGAACGAGATATTTAACCTGTTGCATCCATTTATTCTCTATACTCCTCTGAACCAACCACGACCACTTGCAGTGGTGAGATACATGAATCCCAGGGTAAGCAATAAGAATAGGTGTTAAAAGGAAACTGATAAGATAACTAAAAGATTCATCGGATATGACATACTGAAATCAGCACCAGTAAAGGACTAGATACAATACAGATTTATGGTGAAAGAATGTACGCGATCAAAGACATGGATAACGAGTTATCAGGACTAAATACAATATGAAAGGTAAGAAATGTAATAAGCCAATACACATTATGTAATGGGTGCTGCTTCGGGCGACCCAAGCCCTAACTGCCCACTAGCGTGGTTCCGAGGAACCACTTCCGCGGACAGCTCGCACTCCGAACTTACATAAAATATAATACCAGAATGCGAGATATATAAAACCACCACACAACTACATTTCATATAGGACACGTCCTATATGAATATCTTTATAGCACCCCACTTATAGCTCCACTTATAGTCTCATATAGAATGCGCGTATAATAAAAAATCATATTAACCGCTTAGGTTATGTACGTTTCGGACCGTATGTAAAAAAATGTATCTGTGCAAGGGGGCAAGTGAAAAACCCTTTTCTGGGATTTGTTTACCCAGTATAACTAAAGTTTTAAAAAATGATGTCAACACTGAACACACAAGCACCACCTTGATCCTAGCCAGCAAGATGTAACTTCATCCACCCCCCCCCCCCCTCCCCTCCTATCTCAGCTCTATGGACAATCTTGTAGATGGTGCTGTGCGGCCTGGTGCAACATTTGGGTCAGATTTTCAGAAAATGTACAATTCGCCTGCGCCAATCCTCTCAAATAACCCAGATTTGAGACAAAAATAAGCTTCAAAATGCAGTTTAACATTACATAACTGATACTTTAAATCAACGTGACACCAATTATACTTAGATATACCCGGTATTCTTCATTTTTCAGCCTAATTTAGGAGAATTTCCTAAATGTGTAGAGCTGCCAATTGTACATTTTCTGAGAATCTGACCAATTTGACAGGCCGTGGCTTCAGTGTGCTTGTCAGTATCGGGTGGCATTCTCATTAAGGTACAGGATGAAACTTTATACAACAGACACAGGCTTCCAATACACAACATATAGAACATAACAGGAAAATAAGTCACAAGTCGCAAAATTGATATTCCTCAAAGTGTTTTTTTCACAAGATCTCTTTAGTGAAATGTTCTAATCTTTAGGGCGTTTAGCATGGAGTATATTTAGTTAATTTACTGGTAATTACCCATCTAGAAACATTGCAAACTGTTTTTCAAAAATAAAAATATCAAACTTAAAGTATGGAAATACTGATTAGGTGCCCTATCATTGGAATCACCTTGATCTCCTGTTTTCAATTATGGTGAAATCTATATTTTGCGACTTATGACTCATTTTCCTGATGAATATTTAATATGTAGAATAAGAATGAACGTGACCCAAGTAGCATATATGTACAAATGAACAATGTTTATCATTCATAGCTGCAAGGGGACAGTCTGGAAGACCTGTGAATGCAAATCCAGAGATGGAGAGCAGTCCTTTTTCAGAATTTAATATGTACAACAAAGAGAAATAATACTATTACAAACAATTAAACCTTAAATTGATGTTTCTTGAGCACTGTAATATGTTCCCTGACAATAACAACAACAGTTGGCCATGTTTTGGGCTTGGTGTATTCTGACCTGTATTGTCATCTCAGGGACCACGGCTCATATTAATCCATTAACCTTCTCCATATCAGAGCCATGGGTCGCTTTGATAAAACATACATTGCTTTTTCTCTATTGTTCATATGTGATGTGTTTCAGGAAAATGAGTCATAAGTCGTAAAATACGGATTTTGAGATATCACCATTATATGAAAAGATGAGATCAAGCCGATTCTAATGATAGTAAACACTAGGACATTTAATATGCATTTCTATATTTTAAGTGTTATATTTTTATTTTTATCATTGAAAAAAAATGTTGATGTATTTTGGGGTGAGCAATTACTAGTAAAGTAGCTAAATATATTCATTACAACCCTAGAAGTACATAGATATATTTATGACACTGTCCTGAAATTCGGTGCAAGTATTCAGGCTACAAGAGGCTTTATGCATCCCAAAAATTAAAACATTCCCAAAAATATATCCTGTGAATAAATCACCTTGGAAAATAACAATTTTGCGACTTGTGACTCATTTTCCTAAAACACATCACATATTAATCCATCAGCCTTCTCCATATCAGAGCCATGGGTCGCATTGATAAAACATACATTGCTTTCCTCAATTGTTCATATGTGGGTCAGGTCACCAAAAATATTGAGTCAGCGTATCATGGTTGTATATGGGTCAGATTTTCGGAAAATGCACAATCTACAGTTCTACACATCTCTCAAATTCTGCTTAATTAGAGTGAAACATGATAAATACTGAGTAAATCTGAGTGTATTCTATATAGTATTCATTCAATAAATCTGTCTGATTATGTTGAACTGTATTTGAACCTGATTTTTGTCTTAAATTTGGGTTATTTGAGAGGATTGGTGAATATGAATTGTACATTAATTTTCTGGCGATTTCACCCATATGGGTCAGTTCTTCAGAAAATATAAAATTGGCAGCTGTGCACATTTAGTAAATTCTGCTAAATTAAACTGAAAAATAGCCACTGTTTGGTATATCTGAGTATATTTGATATTGCCTTGATTCAAATGATCTGTTTGATAATGTTAAACTGCATTTTGAAAGTCATTTTTGTCTTAAATTGAGGCTATTTGAGGAGATTTGTGAAGGCAAATTGTACATTTTTTGGCGATTTCACCCATATAGGTGAGGTATACCAACAACGTTACGTGTCTTGAGGCAATGTGTGAAGTGTTACAGGAAAATGAGTCACATAAAAGGAATTTGATTATGGATTTTTAGATATCATCATATTCGCAAAGAGGAGATGACGCAGATTCCGATGATTTTTTTTCTTTTTTTTAAAAAAGATTTTATTTAAACTTGGTTACCGACTCCCCTTTTCGGGGTTAGTTCTGTCGGGCCAAGCCATTCAGAAACTGGTACATTGTTCTCATTTCTACTTTTAGATATATAGGCCCATGCGAAAAGTAAAATGTGATGATGAGAAATAATGTAATAGTGTAAAAATTATAATTTAACGAGAAGTGGAATACTCAACGGTCAATATGTAAGAGCACGACGCGGAACATTGTGTAATTGTTGTTTTTATATGTACTACTGTTTTTAAGAAATTAGCCTGATCTATACTAAACTATCTGTAAATTAATCAGATAGGTACCCATTTGTATCACTGTACTACTATTAGGAGTTAGGGGTAACAGTAAAATTGTATAATTTGATCAGTCACTAAGTAGGTAAAATGGTTAACTGTCGAGTCCAAGCTCTATGGTTGAAAGTGTCTAATACATAAATCCGTATTATTTTGTAATAAGACTATCTTGGAATGGACTTCACTGTGCCACTCGCACCATTGTGGAGTGTTAGTGTTGTCCATATGGTAATAGAATAATAAAAACAATGCATAATAATAATTATAAAGTAATGATAGTAAACATTAGAGCATAAAATAATTACTTCCATATTTCTGTATGCATGGAAAACAGTTAGTGGAAAATGGTTAGTAATGCTCAATCACTATAGTAAAGTAGCTAAATTTATACACAGAACTACCCGGAATTCGTAGGACATAATGAAGAATTCAATTATTGGTCTTATGAAAGTCTGATGCACTCATGAATTCCTGGTAACTGATGTAGGGCCCTGGTAAAGTACATTCTTTGGTTCATTTTCCATTCCTGTACAGAGAATTGACGTCAAGCGTTCTGTGCCTTCTACGGAGTTTGCAAGCATAATATGATGTGTTACAGGAAAATGAGTCACAAGTCGCAAAACTGGTATTTTCCAAAGTGATTTATTCACAAGATGCCTTGCTTAGAATGTTTTCATCGTTGGGGTTCTTTGAGCTGCTAGTAGTATAGAGAAATGTGCCATATTTCGAGACAGTGTATTAAATATATCCACCATGCATTTCTAAAGGCTACTGGATCTGGCGTCCCTTGGGGAGGCCCAGGCGTTACGTAACATGACGTAACATTATCCTATAAAAATATCTATATAAATATATTAAGGATTATTAGATGTCCTACTGTTTACTATCATTGGAATCAGCTTGATCTAATCTTTTCAAATAATGATATCTCAAAATCCATTTTTTGCGACTTATTTTCTTGAAACACATTAGTGAGGATTGCTCTTGACATGATAGCGGGAGGGGGGGGGGGTCGGGGGTGAAGTGTCATAATACATATATCTTATTAATATTCCATGTACTACGCATCCATATAATATATTAATGATATAAATAATGGCAATGACAAAATTCCGTCCATATAGAATGTAGTACATAATATGTAGCCATAATATAGGGAATATCCCCCCCCCCCCCCCGTAACTACTACGGATATGTTGTTATTAATGAATTGTGATATACCTATTATAAAGATGCTATGAACATAAATGGAAAGGTCTTAGAGTATACCAAGACTTAACTATTACCAAAGTACTTACTGTATGTAAATTGGAACCAATAGAGCGTAACTCAGATATGATTGTATATGTAAATCTCGAGACATGTAGGTTATTAAATTTTATTTTAGGACTCAGTGGAAGACCTACTCTGTAGAATTGTACGCCTCTTTCATGATTTTGTAACTGTTGACGAAACATAAATACAAATTCAATATATGGGTCAGATTTTCAGAAAATGTACAATTGGCAGCACTACACGTTTAGGAGATTATGCTAAATTAGGCTGAAAAATGATGAATACCAGGTATAATTGAGTATATTTGGTATCACATTGATTAAAAGTATCAGTTCTGTTATGTTAAACTGCATTTTGAAGCTCATTTCTGTCTTAAATGTGGGTTATTTGAGAAGATTGGTGAAGGGGAATTGTACATTTTCTGAAAATCTGACCCATATATATATATGTATACAAGGATTGCATTGTACCGCATACATCGGTCAGACTTTCAGAAAATGTACAATTGGCGAAGTGAAGTGTAGTAAAGTAGCTAAAATAATATACTCTATAGAATGGCCTCGGATATGCATAGCTATATTCAGTACAGTCTTGTGATTTAGTACTTATATTGATGCTACTACCAGGGCTAAGAACTCTAAAATCAATTCAATTTCCAACCAAGAATTAAAAGAATTAAAGTTAAGGCCCAAACTTTGAGAAACACAACTAATTGGGATGTGTTTCAGGAAAATGAGGCACAAGTCGCTAAACATGGATTTTGGAAATTGATTTCTAAGTTTGGTATTTTTATTTTTGAAAATAAAAGTTTGTAATATTTCTGGGTAGACAATTACTAGTAAAGTAGCTAAATATATACTCTATGGGATGGGCTCGGAACTCTAAAATCGATTCAATTTTCAACCAAAAATTAAAGTTAAGGCCCAAACTTTGAGACACTGATTACAACATGGGATTTCAGTCTTCTTTTTTTTTAAAGAAATTTTATTGAGCTGGTTTTAATGACAGATACATTAATAATCTCACAGACTCAAGTGAAAAAGCAATATCAATGACATAAGAAGCAACTAGAGTAATTCACAATTTTCGATTGATTTTTTAAATTTAAACATTATTCGAATATTATCACAATTATTAATAATCAGTACCTGGGCCTTTTTTCATGACCATCAGATCAAATATATACAAGTTTACATTTTTTTGCATTATATTTTTATGGACACCTCTCATCAGGGCAAGAGTTAGTTGAGTTCAACATTCAGTATGACTAATAAAAACGACAGAGTTTCATAGATTTCTGACCATCCTTAGACGATGTTACAATAAATTAATTTCAGTCTAATGACATTGTTCAGACATCTTACCCGCCCCTTCAAGGTCTTGCCTTGATTCCTTTGAAACTCTAAAGCTGGCGTGGAGTAAAGAGGATGTAAAATAGCGGACTTGCATAGCCGCCATTTTGCATCTAGATTCGCATTGAATATCCCTGAGGAGACCAAGCGAATGGCCTGCGGTGACCTCCCGCGTGGAGAGATGATGGTGGTCATGATGAGGTCAGTGTGTGGTCTACGTGACCCTGACCATGAGGGGATGGCTGCTGGTTGCTTAAAGCGGATTAAAACCTTCGATGTTAATCCCACCTTAAACAACAAGGCGCAGCTGGGGTTTGAGATATTTATTTACCTCAGCTAAAATGCAGGTACATCCAAGTAATCATTTGAAACAATTCAACAATTGGAGAAATACAATTGCAACAATTCGAGATATACAATTCAAGAAGTAATCGGAATTAATCAAGAATACAAGTGAATATCAAGAGATGATTACTATTACAGATGTACTAATTGATAAGGAAATTTAATTGATGAGTCTTATAACGACAATGCCTTCATTGTCCACGCAGCTGCAGTAGTAGTAGTAGAAAGTTTTTAAGAGGAGACAATAAATTTACTGAATGTTCGCAATCATAGCAGCAGCCACCTGTTTTCTCTCTTCCCTGTCTGGCACAACATAACGCTGATAGCAGTTTGAACGCCAGGATCCAATTGTTCTTATCATGTCCGCGGAGGCCCCGCACCTGTGGAGCCATGACTCGCCACCTTTTCTAAAACTGTGCCCCGCGATGTCAACTGTCTCAATCTTTAACCCCTGGAGGGCTTTCCTTACCTCTGACACAAATAACTCGGGAGTTATAGGGGACCATTTCACCCCACATGAAAACCAAATGCTGGGTCCTTATCACAGCATTGAGCCCTCTGGAGGGCTAGAAATACCGCCCTGGTAGGGCACAAGGGGTGGACTTTCCTTCGAGGCAAGAATGCCACCTGGTATTTTTTCCTCAATTGATTGGTTTTTGACCACTTAATCACTAAATATGAATTTATCATTTATATGATCAAATCAGGAAGGCCAAGGGTAAAGGTGGGTCCATAATATTGAATAGCAATAACTTTAACCAAACTCACAAAATTGCTCTGCGATTGGCAAGTGGCACTTTAACAGACATGTCCATAGGCGCATGCAACTCCCCTATTGCCCTCCAAAGCTGGCGTGAAGCAAAGAGGATGTAAAATGGCCCTGGCCCTTCACTCTCCATCTCCTCTAATTAGACAAGGCCTCACATTCAGCCAGGCATTAAAGTGATGGATTAACATTTGCAATAGGGGAGTTGCATAGCCGCCATTTTGAATCTTGTTTTTTTTTTTTTGTCTTTTAAAAGGTTTATTCAAATTTCCTGCCATCGAGGCTCTTACATTTCTAATGGTAGAATCTCTGTGTCCCTTTGTATTTTATAGTTTTTTTTGGTTTTGGTATTTTCTTACTCACTGTATAACACAATAAACGTTTGTACATAAGAACCAGAAACTTCTTAACATGTGAACAAGTTATTTGTGGCAGTCAGGTTTCTTTAAACACTCACCACACCTCCTACTTCCTTGGAGAAAGTTTGCCACATGTTGTTATTCCCTCTCCCTCTACCTTGTACCGACATGATATATTCCTGTGTCCTTACATTCATTCTTAACTCATTGACAAATGCCTTTCCATTTTGAATCTTGATTACCATGGAATTATGGGACTTATGGTACAGTGTAAAATCGATAGAAATCATGTCATGTTCAGCATGGAATATTTACCAGTGATCTAATGTCAACATCCATGCAATGAAATATTGCCAAATATTTGTATGTCACATTTCATCAGAATCCATCCCGGCATGCACTGCAGTAGGCATGCGCAGTGACACATGAAAATCTCCTATTAAATAAAGGGGAGTTGCATTGCCTGTCACAGTGCATGCAGGGACGGATTCCGTTCAATACAAATATTTAGCAACATTTCTATCAAAGATCGCAAAAGTGTTGTATATATGATCAATGAAAACCAAATGCATGATGGGAAAGAGGAAGTGTTGTGTCATAGAAACATGTAAAACACATGAATATTAGCATTAGAGCATTGATAAATATTCCATGCTTAACATGACATGTTTTCTTCAGATATTATACTGTACCATTACTCCCATAATTCCATTGAAATCAAGATTCAAAATGGTGGCTATGCAATAGGGGAGTTGCATGTCTCACTGCGCATGTCTACAGCATTGCATGCTGGGATAGCTTCTGTTGAAATATGACATGCAAACATTTGGCAAGATTTGTATCGAAAATTGCAAGAATGTTTTCACCAATATCACAGCTTTTATAAATGGTCTATGAAAACCAAATGCATGATGGGAAAGATGGGGACGTATGTCATGGAAACATGTATAACAGACGGATATTGATATTAGACCATTGATAAATATTCCATGCTGAACATAACATGTTTTCTATAGGTTTTATACTGTACCATTAGTCCCATAATTCTATGCGAATCAAGATTCAAGATGGTGGCTATGCAAATCCCCTAATAGCAGGCCTCACATTTAACAAGACATTAAAGTGATGTATTAACATTAGTGAGATACAGATGTAACGTGTACGTGTACGTGGCTAGGACGTCTCCCATTACGTGTGTCTGCGTGGGCGGATTATTTGTGATGTGTCTCAGAAAAATGAGTCGCAAAATTGATTAGATTTTAGATTTAGAAAATATTTTATTCAGGTCTTCAACATTTCCACACGTATACAGTATGAATATTTTCAGGACAGCCTGATCGAGAAAAACAGATGGTGACAAGAGATTTATACATCTAATTTACAGAGAACAGCACATGATACGTTTAGATAATCTAATTTAAGTTAAGTTAAATTATATAATACTCATGTTAGATAAGGTATAACCAGAGTAAAGTGTAAGAAGAAAGTTAAGAACAAGGATTCCAACTCATTTCACCTTATCAATTGATATTTTTCAAAGTGATTTATTCACAAAATCTCTTTGTTGGAATGTTTTCAATCCTGGGATATCTAGTACTTAAGGATGTATGAATACATGTGCCACATTTCAAGACTTTGTTTTAAATATATTCTTGCATTATCAAGGTCATCTTATATATAGAGAGAGGATGGAACGAGCCGGCAATAATCAAACATTTATTGGACAAGATACGTCTGCATTTAAGCATGATGCCGTAGGCAGTGTGCTGATGTGGACAAGTCCAATAAATTATTGCCGGTGAGTTCCATTCTATATTTATGGTATGTGCATGGTATGTGCATGGTATGTGCATACAAATTGTCATTGTCATACAAATTGTCACATATATGGGTCAGATTTTCAGAAGATGTACAATTCAACTTCGCCAATCTTTTCAAATGACCCCAATTTCAGACGAAAATAAATTTCAAAATACAGTTCAACCTAATTAAACAGATTGCTAGAACCAATGCAATGCCAAATATACTCGAATTTTCCTAATATTGACCAAATTGTAGCCTGATTTTGCAGAATTTACTAAATTTATATGTGTATACTGCTGCCAATTGTACATTTTCTGAAAATCTGACCCTTATATGTCATCAGATATCACTGAAAAATATTGGATAGTTTTTGAAGGACGTCAACTGAGAGCTTTAAATCTACGTTCCCTAATTCTACCCAATATTTTTTTGTTAAAAATATTTTCATTGGCCTTAATATTAATAATAACAATACTACTTCTACTAATAATAATAATGGTAGTAGTATCTTTTACTTGTGAAAGATCACAACAAATTTTGATTGTTCTATAGAATGGACTTAGAAGGTTGTGGTTTGGAGGGAAGAGTCTTATGGCATGTGATAGAGGACAAGCGATAGCGAGTTCTCTATCACATGTCCATAAGGCTATTCCCTCCAAACCACCAACCTTCCAAGTCCTTTAGGGGTTGACCACAGACTCTATCCGCTGTTAGGATTGTCCGTTACAAGGGCAGTTTAGGGACAAAACTGGACCAGAGACCCCTAACGTTGATTATGGTTCCAATACTCATTAGGTGTCCTAGTGTTTACTATCATTGGAATCACCTTGATCTCCTCTTTTCAAATATGGTGATATCTCAAAATCCATATTTTGCGACGTATGACTCATTTTCCTAAAACGGATCACATTTTATATTACGTTCTAAATAATTTCTGAGTTATTTTCTAGTCTCCAGGTCGGACGTTGATTATGCTTCCAATAGAGGTTACATGAGTGGGAGACAGATGTGAACAAACATCTTCCAGGCATTAGACCACCTGTGTGCAGTATCATATTATTGTTTACGCTGGTAACCATATATTGGTGCCAGACTTTCGAAAAATGTACAATTAGCAATTCTACACATTTGGGAAATTCTCCTAAACTAGGCTGAAAAATGATGAATACCAGGTATATTTGAGTATATTTGGCATCGCATTGATTCAAAGTATCAGTTCTGTTATGTTAAACTGCATTTTGAAGCTCATTTCTGTCTTAAATGTGGGTTATTTGAGAGGATTAGTGAAGGTGAATTGTACATTTTCTGACAATCTGACCCACTGATGTTATTGTCAATACTCGCTCCCACTTAGTAATTATTACTTGTCACTTATTGCCTGTAATTCAATAGTCACGTTTACCTGCACATGGCAGTAATTAGACTTCCATCACTAATGGGTCAGACTATCAGAAAATGTACAATTGGCAGCTCTACACATTTAGTAAATTCTGGTAAAAAAGGCTGCAATTTGGTCAATACTAGGTAAATTCGAGTATATTTGGAATTGCATTGATTCTAGCAATCTGTTTGGTTAGGTTGAACTGTATTTTGAACTTTATTTTCGTCTGAAATGTGAGTTATTTGAGAGGATTGGTGAAGGCGAATTGTACATTTTCTGAAAATCTGACACCTATGTCTGCACTGCATGATATTTGGCGACATTCTTTATGACATCGTACATCTCTTGGTATCCATAATAGATTTTCTACGATGCATCAATAATATTGTTGACATGTGAGATATTTTGATTATTCTTTTTTAATTATTCTTTAATTATTTTGGTAATTTATTTCATTGAAAAAATATTGGCATCCATGATGGATTTTCTACGATGCATCAATATTGACATGTTGGATATTTTGATAAGTTTCGTAATTGTCTAGCATTCTTTTGTCCATCTACCATAGTAATATAACACATGTGATGTGTTGTAAGAATCTAAGAGCATTTGCCCAGAGGTTCGGTGTTGTATCAAGGCAAGTAGAAGTCGGGAGTTGGTCATCAATCAGCCAGGCAGCAAGGTCTGTCTATGGCATGGCTTGGCCTTTATTTTATACTCTACACAAATAATTAATTCATTACAGACAAAGGATTCCTAGAAATATTTCCTGGTGTTGTCTCCCTCTAATTGGCTGAGAGGTACCCCTCCGTCAAGTGGGTTGACTGACCCGCTCTCCTCCACGCTAACACCAGCCTTAGTCCATGTGACAGAATGATCATTGACCTCAACCCCCCCTCCCTCTCCCTTACCCAAATCCCATGCAACAGGTTTCTCCCCCCTCCCCTATTCCCTTCCCCCCTCCCACTGATTAGATTAGTGCCAGGAACAATGGTCAGGATCGGGTAGGTTGCTAAGACCACAAGTATACACACAACCGTGTCCAGCATTCGGCCTAGAGTGGGTCGGGGAACCAACCCAAAAGAATGCAGTTCTTTACAGTGTTTTAGGGAAATGAGTCACATATCGCAAAAATGGTATTTTTCAAAGTGTTTATTTTACAAGATGACTCTATTGCAATGTTATCAATTTTGGAGAGTTCATCACCTATAGTTATATCAATTCATCAAATTTCAGGACAATGTATCTAATATATCCTTTCCTTATATCCTTTCGTTTTAAAGGTTCCCATATGGAGTATATTTTGTTACTTAACTGTTTATTGCCCCCGAGAAAAAATGGAAACTTTTTATAAAACAGTACTTAAAATCTAGAAATACTAATTAGATTATTAAATTGTTTACTACCATTGGAATCCGCTTGATTTCATCTTTTCAAATGTAATGATATCTCGAAATCTCTATTTTTTACGACAAATGATTCATTTTCCTGAAACGTATCACATATAAATTAGAACTACGGCTCTATGTGACCAAAGGTAATAAATACTTTTTTAACTGCATTTTGAAACTCATTTGTGTCTTAAATTGAGTTTAATCGAGAAGATTGATGAAGGCAAATTGTACATTTTTTGGCGATTTCACCCATGGATATATATATACGGTATATATATATAATACTTTTATTCAAGATTCAATATACAGTTACAATCAATTGATTAGAGTATGAATTCATTCATTGTTAACAGTAGTAATAAGATCCAGGAAGTGGGTTAGGGCCTCTGCATCAATGCAGGTCTTCCAACGACCTCCCATGAAACAATATGATAATAAAATAGTAATTACGTTTTCCTTTCTTAATGCTAACATGCCAAATGCTCCGTCTCGCAGGTTGGATACTTAAAGCCGAAACACCATGGGTATCAATGTACATATTTTCTAAGCGGGTAAATCATATATAATAATCCTGCATATGTATTTTATGTAATACTCATCTGATAAGGAAGAAGAGAGCTATTTTACATAGCAGACACCTTGCATGGTCAGCGCCATTGCTATAAGTCACGTGACTGGGAGTGACGTCACATACCCTCATACCCACAACATAAACAATAGCCTGCAGTACCTGAATGCCCGGCTGAATGCACACACTCCTATCTTTCCTCAATTGATTTGAGCCACATTCATATGTAAATGAATGCTGCATTATATAAAATGTTAGGCTGGAAAAATATATGCCATTGACAAATGCAGGGAAAGGTGTTAAAGCTACTGAGGGTCAAGACAGGGAGTGGAATTGTAAAAACAATTGCCGTTGCCGACGCCATATATAGCTTGCCGTATATATAATTATTCAGTTTCAGGGTAGCAGGGGAGAGAGGGTGTACTTATAATCTATTTATACTGCATATATACTTCTCACTGTATATATATTCTATATTTATGTACATATCAATGCCTGAAATAAACCTGTTGTACTAAGATCAATGTTTGTTTACATGTGGCAATCCTGCATATGTATTCAGACAGAGAGGGACAGTGATGTCATCAATAATTGTTATTTCCCACCAGTGGCGCTGTTGCTCACCAATATGTCTGCCTCCTTGTAAGAGGGAAGGTGACCTCTTTTCTTATGGTTTTGTTGGTAAATAATGATACGATTACTATAATATGCTGCACAATTACTCCTAAGACTATAATGTTTCTGTTATTTGCAAAAAAAAATCTTTGGATTTCTATATTGTGTTTCGGCTTTAACAAACATAGTAAAGTTAGCTACATATGTTCATGTTCATATTAAAACAGTGCTCACATGATCTACTTCATGTGTTTTAAAGCATTTGTCATAATAATCTACTTCCTGAACATCATTTATTATTATTGACTGAGTAGATTGAGTTTAGTCTGATTTTTTTCCACTCAACCCCCTTTCTAATTCAACAAGTACTAAATTAAGAAATTATCAAGTTAAATTTGGTTTATCTAATTAATATTACAATTAGTGTCAACTTAATTTATATACCTGGCGTTTCCAATGGAAACGATTTCTCAGCCTCAATTACTTATGTCAATTACTTATGTTAACCAAGTTATCAAGATGTAGATGCAGTATCAGTGATTGGCACATTTCATAGTGACTCATTTGTTTTCTCCGCTATGAATAGCTGAGAAAACAAAAATTCAAACCCCTCGTTTCTCTCCCCCTTCCCCTCCTAAACTGTTGACTGACATCTCCAATAA
This sequence comes from Sthenelais limicola, assembly GCA_942159475.1. Classification (NCBI taxonomy): domain Eukaryota; kingdom Metazoa; phylum Annelida; class Polychaeta; order Phyllodocida; family Sigalionidae; genus Sthenelais; species Sthenelais limicola. Next base: position 9,531,565 of record OW804094.1, on the reverse strand, counting down.
CAGCATAACATAGTAATGTATTTCCCTCTTCCTTTCCCTTATTCTTTCGAGGTTGCAAAATAGGCTGTCCAGTGTCACCGCTGCCATCCAAAAAGCACCTTTATGTGGGTCAAATTTTCAGAAAATGTACAATTGGCAGCTGTACACATTTAGTAAATTCTGCTAAAAAAGGCTGCAATTTGGTCAACACTAGGTAAATTCGAGTATATTCTGCATTGCATTGATTCTAGCAATCTGTTTGGTTAGGTTGAACTGTGTTTTGAACTTTATTTTCGTCTGAAATTGGGGTTATTTGAGAAGATTGGCGAAGTTGAATTGTACATTTTCTGGAAATCTGACCCATATATGTAACTTAAGCAGATAACCTCCGGCTGTATGCCAGTTTCCATAACAACACATACTCTCCCCTGGAGAGGTGTGAATGACATGTGATGGTTAATGAGATAAGGTTGCTATGGTTACAAAGGGGACCTGACATGGGAAGTATCAGCAGTACTGCGGTGAGGGGTCAAGTCAGATACACCTGTAGCGGCATTAATAGCTATTTGTAGTCAGACCTGTCAGTGTGGATTACTGGTGCTACTAGGGAGAGAACTGGGAGGAGGAGTTGTAGAAGCAACTGAATAGAGGAGGAGTGGAGTAGAGTGGGTGAGATTGGTTGCTTTATGCCCTTATCAACACATTTATTATGGTTATATCAAGGGCGGGAGAGCTGAGAGGGAAGGAGTGAGTGAGATTGGTTGCTTTACGCCCTTATCAACACATTTATTATGGTTATATCAAGGGCGGGAGAGCTGAGAGTGAGTGAGTGAGTGAGATTGGTTGCTTTACGCCCTTATCAACACATTTAATATGGTTATATCAAGGGGGGGAGAGCTGAGAGGGAGTGAGTGAGTGAGATTGGTTGCTTTACACCCTTATCAACACATTTAATATGGTTATATCAAGGGCGGGAGAGCTGAGAGGGAGTGAGTCAGTGAGGTTGGTTTACGCCCTTATCAACACATTTAATATGGTTATATCAAGGGCGGGAGAGCTGGGAGTGGGTGAGTGAGATTGGTTGGTTTACGCCCTTATCAACACATTTAATATGGTTATATCAAGGGCGGGAGAGCTGGGAGTGGGTGAGTGAGATTTGTTGCTTTACGCCCTTATCAACACACTTAATATGGTTATATCAAGGGCGGGAGAGCTGGGAGTGGGTGAGTGAGATTTGTTGCTTTACGCCCTTATCAACACACTTAATATGGTTATATTAAGAAAATAGAGATAGAGAAGAAGGGAGAGAGAGACAGAGAAAAGAGATAGGAAGGCACTCTATGGTCTTACCCAGAAAATAGAGATAGAGAAGAAGGGAGAGAGAGACAGAGAAAAGAGACAGAAAGGCACTTTATGGTCTTACCCAGGAAATAGAGATAGAGAAGAAGGGAGAGAGAGACAGAGAAAAAAGACAGAAAGGCACGTTATTCATGATCATACCCGGGAAATAGTGATAGAGAAGAAGGGAGAGAGAGACAGAGAAAAGAGACAGAAAGGCACTTTATGGTCATACCCAGGAAATAGAGATAGAGAAGAAGGGAGAGAGAGACAGAGAAAAAGAGACAGAAAGGCACTTTATGGTCATACTCAGGACATAGAGATAGACAAGAAGGGAGAGAGAGACAGAGAAAAGAGACAGAAAGGCACTTTATGTGTAATCATGTGTGTAGGATTACATGCAACCCAGCAGCATGTTTCCGGTTTGCTACCATGCAAACTTCCTCCCTCCTTTTGCATGTTGTTACATAGCATCTCACTGATACACCGGTGGAAGGGGGCAAGCTTTTAGGAAAAGCCATTTGTTCTACTTCCGGTGAAATGAAGTTTTGTTTCACGGAAACCTTGGCCGTTGTTTCCACTGCTTCTCTAGCTCCTAGGTACATCAATTATTAAATGAAATTAGATTCTAAAAGGGGATAGTTTAGTCTACAATAATTATAAGTCCCATTATTCTGTAGTGATAATTGTTTACATAGAAAATCGATCTAAGACAGGCCGAAAGTTACATCAGGTCTACCTGTCTCTCCCGGCCTGTCTCCAAGCTGACTATTAAAGTTAGGACAGGCATATTTCCAATCTGTCGACTGTTGATTTTCTTTGTCAATAATATATTTTGACATGTATTCCTTTATCATCATGGAGTAAAAACAGACCCCCAACTCGTAGGTATTATTAGCAATAGGATTGCATGGGTCAGAGTCAAATCCTTTCACATAACAGCACTTACCCTATCGGGCTTGTGCTGCCATGGAAAAGATTTGACTCTGACCCATGCAATCCTATTGCTAATAATACCTACTCGTGAGGTCCTATCGTATTGAAGCTCATTTTTGTCTTAAATATGGGTTATTTGAGAGGATTGGTGAAGGGGAATTGTATATTTTCTGAAAATTGGACCCATATATACGACCGCCCTAGTGCATGGCAACACCGGGATTTAGCGCTTTGCGTATAAAAACAAAACAAAGAATCTCTTGCTATACGTGGCGGACGCTATAATGAGACCAGGCAATACATGTTCTATTTGATCTATCTCTCGACAAATGTAGAAGTAAAACCAGACACAGAGATTCTGTTTCCGTTGTTTTATTCTCCACTCAGATCTTCTGACCAGGTCATAATCAAGTGGTCCTAAACAGGTAGAAGCGGTTTTGATGTGTTCCAGAAAATAAGTCACAAAATTGATATCATTCAATGTGTTTTATTAACAAGATCTTTTTGTAGGAATGTTTTCATCTATGGGGTGTCTGTAGGTCGTATAAGGGTCAGATTTTCAGAAAATGCACAATTTACAGTTCTACACATCTCTCAAATTCGGCTAAATTACAGTGAAAATTGATAAATACTAGGTATAACTGAGTGTATTCTGTATTGTATTCATTCAATAAATCTGTTTGGTTATGTTGAACTGTATTTTGTACCTAACTTTTGTCTTACATTTGGGTTATATGAGGGGATTGGTGAAGGTGAATTGTACATTTTCGATTTCACCCAGAAGTAAATGTACCAAATATCTAGGCAAGTTTTACTTTAACGTCGCTCCTACCAGGCTCATCGAATACATATCATTTATGATATGTTACAGGAAAACAAACGAAAAAACGATGGCAACATCGAGATGTACCTGTCAGAGCTAAGAGCTGTAGAGCTAATTCTATAATTTTTGGCAAAAAAATGTGTATGAAAACTTATCTCGTGAGGAGAGGAACTGTATGTAATCATGTTTAAAGATTAAAATGATTGTATGTAATAATACTTAGATATTAAACTGATCTGCTAAACGGTATCCTAGCATATAATGAAGTAAAATGTAATATACAAATGACGATTATTGCTCATAAATAGATTAAATGAATATCCTGTAACTATTTTTGCTTGACGTGAAACGATCACGAATGTGAAATCTGTCAATAAAAGTTTATAAAAAAAAGAGCAATAGAAACGTTAAAAACAACAACAAAATCATTTTCGATATAATGTTTATCACAGTTTGCTTTGGTACAGACCTGTTTTCGTGCAGGAATATGGCAAGTAGTATATGGAAAGCTGCATTGTTGTCTGGTTATCATCTGTTATGTAAAATGAGTCACAAATCGCAATAAATTGATTTTGAGATATCATCATATTAGATGGTGCTACTAGCACATCTAATAAGTATTTCTATATTCATTAAAAATAGTTAGTAATATTTATTATTAGGCACTCATAGTAAAGTAGGTAAATTTAGTTAAACATATTCCTAAGTTAGGGTAACCTCAGAAATGCATAGATACATTCAATAGTCTTCACATCTTGAACATATGTGATCCGTTTTAGGAAAATAAGTCGTAAGTCGCAAAATATGGATTTTGAGATATCACCATATTTGAACAGATGAGATCAAGCCGATTCTAATGATAGTACACAGTCTGATAATCTGATAAGTATTTCTACATTTTAAGTTTGATATTTTTCGTTTTTGAATAAAAAAGTTTCCAATATTTCTGGGGGTCAATAAACAGTAAAGTAACTAAATGAAATCCATATGAGGACCTTTAAAACGAAAGGATATATTACATAGATTGTCCTGAAATGTGATACATTGATTGATATAGCTATGAGTGATAAACCCTCCAAAGAATAGAACATTCCAATACAGTGATCTTGTGAAAATAAAAACTTTGAAAAATATCAATTTTGCGACTTATGACTCATTTTTCTGAAACACATCACATATATATTCATACTACTAGAAGCACTAGACACCCCAAGAATGAAAACATTCTGAGTAAGGGTTCTTGTGGATCAAACTTTTTGACGAAATATCGATTTTGAGATTTATGACTCATTCTCCTTTAACACTTCACATTAGTCGTACAAGTGCACGTCATACCAATCCTTTCATTTTGCATAAAACGTCACAACACAGAGTTTCAATGGTATGACTAAGCTACTACTGCTAAAGATCTCTCCATCTCATCTCAGGGGACATGTAAAGGCAGCAGGTACCTCGTACAAAACACTAGAAAACTGCCAAAATCACTAAGCTACTGCTGGGTCAGATCATCAGAAAGTGCACAATAGGGGATTTGCATAGCCACCATTTTGAATCTTGATTCGCATGGAATTATGGGAGTAGTGGTACTGGATAAAATCTATAGAAAACATGCCACGTTCATCATGGGCTATTTATCAATGTTCTAATGTCAATATCCATATGTTATACATGTTTCCATAACACAGCTCCCCATCTTTCCCATCATGCATTTGGTTTTCATAGATCATTTATATAAGCTGTGATGTTGGTAAAAACATTCTTGCAATTTTCGATAAAAATATTGCCAAATATTTGTATGTCAAATTTCATCAGGATCTATCCCAGGATGCACTGCAAGAGACATGCGCAGTGACACATGCAACTCCCCTATTGGCAGCTCTATACATTTATAGAATTTTGCTAAATTAGGCAGAGAAATAATGAATACCGAGTATATCTGAGTATATTTGGTGTTGTGTTGATTTAAAGTATCAGTTCTGTTATGCTAAACTGCATTTTGAAGCTCATTTCTGTCTTAAAAGTGGCTTATTTGAGAGAATTGTTGAAGGCGAGTTTGAAAATCTTATCCTACTGCCAATGATCTCTCCATCTGGTCTCAGAGGACAGGCACCTCGTACAAAACACAAGAAAACTGCCAAAATGGCAGAAATAAAATGTAACCTTTGCCTCAGATGTCCACCAAATGTAAGGGATCAGACAGGATTTAACTTTGCTCCCAATCCTCTAAAGTCTAATGTCAGTATTACTTTGTCTAAGGATCAGGATTATTATTAAATGTCACTCTCTTCCCACCCCCCCCATCTAGCCAATCATTGTTCAAAACTTGTTTCACTAAGCCTCTAGAATCATTGTGTTACAAGAGTCGAGTTTTATTAGCTTCTGCGCATGTCACTACTGAAGAGCCGTGTCATTGCTTGTAAGCTAATAGGGGAGTTGCATGTGCCACTGCGCATGTCTATTACAGTGCATCATGGGATAGATTCTGTTGAAATCTGACATAAAAATATGTAACGACATTTTTATCAGAAATTGCAAGAATGCTTTCACCAATATTATATATAAATGATTTATGAAAACCAAATGCATTGTGGGAAAGATGGGAACTTGTGTTAAGGAAACACGTATAACACGTGGATATTAACATTAGAGCATTGATAAATATTCCATGCTGAAGATGGCATGTTTTATATAGATTTTACACTGTACCATTAGTCCCATAATTCCATGCGAATCAAGATTCAAAATGGCGGCTATGCAAATCCCCTATTTGAGGATGGTGAAGGCAATAAAATAGGTATAAAATAACATGTGATGTGTTCCAGAGAAATTAGTCACAAGTCCGAATGAATGGATTTTGAGATTTTGTCATCATATTTGAAAAGATGAGATCAAGCCAATTCCAATGATAGTAAACAGTAGGACATCAAATAAGTATTTCTATATTATTATAAGTGGGATATTTATATTTTTGAAAAAGAAATTCGCAATATTTTTGTGTGGACATTATCCAGTGGCTAAATATATTCTATGAGATGACCTTAGAAATGCATGGATATATTTAATACATACAGGTTAACTAACGAGTTGTTTGAAGGAGCGTGAATATTGCACAAGTTGCGTAGCAACGAGTGCAATATTCTAAGCGACTGAAACCAACGCTTTAAATCATGAATATAGAATGAATATAGAAATATATCTTAGTAAGAAAACCAGATTGAATGCATTGACAACCCCGTGTAAATCACTAGTGAAATACGCACTATGCATAAATCACTCTAGTTTTCAGAGCAATACGTGTATAATAAAGTCTTGAAATTTGATAAATATATTAATGCTACAAACAGCATCAAGCACCCTAAAAATAAAATATTTTCTCAAAGTTATCTTGTAAATAAACAGTTTTGCGACTTGTGACTGGTTTTTCTACAACACATCACAACTGCTCCACCTGAGACCATTCATATCGAACACAACTCCTGCAACACCTTCCCTTGTCTCTCCTCTCTCTCATACTTTGAATCAATTCCCTCTCGTCCTGTCTCTCCTCTCTCTCAGATTCTGTTTCAATTCCCTCTCGTCCTGTCTACCTGTCGTCCTCCTTCTCATCTCCCTTTCTCTCCTTCCTCGATTCCCCTCTCTTTGCAAGTTAATTACGGCTTAACATGTCTGCTTTAAAGAACCATTTGAAGGCTGATGACAACTGGATGATATCATTTTTCATCATATATGTCACATGATTTTTCCTCCTGATGTGCAGAAAAGTACATTGTTTATTCAGGCTGATAAGCTGAGATGAAACGAAATAATTTGTATTATAAAAATCGTTGTATATTATTAACAAATGTTTTTTTTCTATCAAAAAGCGAAACTAATATAGGTATTGAATGTGTTTTCCTTTCAATGAAGGGCCTACATCACAAAAAAGAATGTGATAAATTGATTTTTTCCTCATGTAAATGACTAGAGAGTTTCTATAATATTGATGTCCTTTGTCGTTAACTTAAATTGTACATATCTTTGTAGGAGATGAGACCTACCACACTGTGGAAATCTTCCTAATAAAGATGTCTAAAAATAAAAAAAAAAAAGATTTATTTAAGCTCCAGATTCTCTTAGACAACTGTGCACAATGCCTTCGTTGACAGTTCATATCTCATGGATGATGGCCTATTAGGGTCAGATTTTCAGAAAATGTACAGTTGGCAGCTCTACACATTCTGGAGGAAATTCTGCTAAATTAGGCTGAAAAATGATGAATACCAGGTCTATTTGAGTATAATATTTGGTATTGCATTGATTCAAAGTATCATTTCTGTTATGTTAAACTGTATTTTGAAGCGAATTTTTGTCTTAAATGTGCGTTATTTGAGAGAATTGGTGAAGGCGAATTGTACATTTTCTGAAAACCTGACCCATAAATATGGAAGGTGGAATAGGAAGTACTTGTACCGGTATTTTCATTATTACTATAGACAATTCGGCAAAGGCCCAGTCGAGGTATTAGTTTTAGCATAGATATTAAAAAGCAATGATAGGTCGACATTTGGCTTTCAGAGAAAGAGAGTTTTGATTAATGGTTAATACCAGCTTCCAATGAAAAAAGAAGGAATCTTTCTTAAACTTTGCCTTGCGAAGGAAGATGGTTGGGGAATCCAGAAAGCCAATAAGAACCATATGTCATCGAATTAGTTTTTATTTCAGGGACCACTGAAATTTACTAATTTTCCTTTAAAATTTCTATATGCATAGCTGATATATTGCGAAATAATAAAAAAGGGGGTTACCGGATTCAGAAACAAATTATTCAGCTGAACGTGTACCATGTAGAGTTGATAAACCGGTAGATTTTTAGCGGGTTTTTTTTATTTGTGAGGACAAAACAGTATGTCAGCCATGTTGGAGAAATTTACAAGAAACAAATCACATTCTTCTGTCTAAAATCTGGTAAAAACTGACAATAAATATGCCTTTCCCCACATTGACAACCATAGTGAATGATAGTAAACTTCATAAAATACAAAATATTACAACATCCTGTTTTTTGTGGCTTTTGTATTTACCCAAACATGTGATGTGTTTTAGGAAAATGAGTCACAAGTCGCAAAATTGTTATATTTCAAGGGATTTATTCACAGGATATATTTGTGGGAATGTTTTAATTTTTGGGATGCATAAAGCCTCTTGTAGCCTGAATACTTGTACCAAATTTCAGGACAGTGTCATAAATATATCTATGTATTTCTAGGGTTGTCGTAATGAATATATTTAGCTAATATACTAGTAATTGCTCACCCCAAAATACATCAAAATTTGTTTTCAATGATAAAAATATAACACTTAAAATATAGAAATGTATATTAAATGTCCTAGTGTTTACTATCATTAGAATCGGTAAAACGGATCACACATGTCTTGGTTAAGACGTAGTTTAAAAAGAATATTGTTACTCTTATTTGTTCATGCATTAGTTCCTTGAGTTCCCACCTGCAGCAGTAAAGACAACGCTGGTATTCACCTTTAAGAATGTCGTAATTTGTAAAATGTTGCTTGCCTAACAAAGCTGCAACCTATCAGAGAAACGTTTTGGGTCAGATTTTCAGAAAATGTACAAGTGGCAGCTCTATACATGTAGTAAATTCTGCTAAAAAAAATCAGGAATACCAGCGGGTATATCTGAGTACATTTGGCATCGAATCGATTAAAAGTATCAGTTCTGTTATGTTAAATTATATTTTGAAGCTCATTTTCATCTGAAATTTGGTCATTTGAGAAGATTGCTGAAGGCCAATTTTATGTTTTCTGAAAATCTGACCCTTTTAACCCATTCATGTTGAGGACAGAGAGTGAGATCGAAAGCGCGAGCGAGAGCGAGGGGATGATTTCCGCCGAGACAATGTGGTCCGTGGTATTGACCTTGGACAAACCGAGCTGTCAGGAACTTTGCTAAAATCTCCAGGACTTATTGTAAATTGTACCCAATAAAACCTCTACTATAGGAGCTATAACCTTCAAGGTCATGTATCAGACAGAATAGGATTAGGAAGAATTGTGTCAGCTTACAAATGGGTAAGATTTTCAGAAAATGTACAATTCGCCTTCACCAATCCTCTCAAATAACCCACATTGAAGATAAAAATGAGCTTCAAAATGCAGTTTAACATAGCAGAACTGATACTTTAAATCAGCGCGATACAAAATATACTCAGATATACTCTTTATTCTTCATTTTTTAGCCAAATTTAGGAGAATTTCCTAAATGTGTAGAGCTGCCAATTGTACATTTTCTGAAAATCTGACCCAAATATGCGAATATCAACCTAACCAAACACATTGCTAGAATCAATGCAATGCCGAATATACTTGAATTTACCTAGTGTTGACCAAATTCCAGGTTAATTTGGCAGAATTTACTGAATGTGTACAGCTGCCAATTGTACATTTTCTGAAAATCTGACCCATCAATAAAATGCAGTGGTCAGTTTCATATTGATTAACTTTTTCAACAAGGTATTATATATGCAGCTTGTACATTAGTATTTATTGCATTGACAATTTATAATTGACAAGCGACATGTAATACAGATCTATACAATACTGCCAGGTGGGAGCGACAAGTAATTTTTTGAAAATCTGACCCATGTATATAAAATAATTCACGGGTCTGTTTTTTGATAAAACTCCTTACTCATAATATTCGTTGCTATTTTTTTTATAGAAATTTTATTGAGAACATTTCCATGCAAACATAGCAATCTCATGCTACTCAAGTGAAAAAGGATATAATGTACATCAAGATTAATAATAATGATTTAAATTTTTAAAGATCAATATATGATTTCATGAAAATTAATCAGTTCGAGATTATATAAATCAGCGGAAGGTATTACACCCATGTAACAACATCGACACACTATAATGACAGTAATAAGGTTGCAAGACGACACTTATATGGTAGAAAATAATAAGTTTCAGAGGCTTATTGCCTGATGTTTCTGACATATGGGTCAGATTTTCAGAAAATGTACAATTGGCAGCTTTACATATTAGTAAATTCTGCAAAATTAGGCTGCAATTTGGTCAATACTAGGTAAATTCGAGTATATTCGCCATTGCATTGATTCTAGCAATCTGTTTGGTTGGGTTGAACTGTATTCTGAACTATATTATCGTCTGAAATTTGGGTTATTTGAGAAGATTGGCGAGGTTGAATTGTACATTTTCTCAAAATATGACCCATATACATACATTTTTTTTATATTTTTTTTCTCCAATAATCATAGACATAATAATAATAATAATAATAATAATAATAATAATAATAATAAAGCCCTTAATGAACTGATAAAAACAAATATTTCCAACTAGAGAGAGACTAATATTATGTAGTAGAGGTTATTATTTCCACCACAGCTCGTCCCTTTTAGGTAGTTTTCTCTGCATGTTATATTATTATGTTTTATATAAGAGGAATAGTAATGACAACTGTCCACACCTGAGTCCCAGTTCTTAATACTCTTTAATCATGTTGTAAACGGGGGCGTGTCCTATCGGACGCACCCGCTAACGCTCCCATGGTTACATAGATAAGGGTAGCGTTGTATCAATCATGTGGGAGTATACCACCTGCTATAGAGATAGTGGGGGGTATACTACCGTAATTACAAAAATAAACTTAGACATAGTAAAATACCGTATCAATATGTAACATCTCCTGCTGTAGTATTTATATATTGTATTGATTGTATCAATCAAGGCAATACAAAATAATTATGCCCAAATATACATAGTATTATTGACCATTTGTCCAGTCCAATGTAGGACACTTTATTAAATGTGATATGTTCCAGGAAAATCAGTCACAAGTCGCAAAATTGATATTTCTCAAAGTGTTTTATCACAAGATTTCTCTATTGAAATTATCTGGCCTTTAGAGGGTTTAACAATAATAGTAATGTGAATCTATTTAACAAGTTTCAGGACATTGTATTAAATATATCCTTGCGTTTTGAAGGCCTTTGTATGGAGTATATTTAGTTACTTTACTTGTAACTACACATCCAAAAACATTGCAGACTTAACATTACAAAAATAAAAATATCAAACTTAAAATATAGAAATACTTGTCCTAGTGTTTACCATCATTAGAATCAGCTTGATCTCCTCTTTTCAAATATGGTGATATCTCAAAATCCATATTTTGCGACTTCATTTTCATAAAACTGATCACATTAGTAGTACTTATACATCAGTTGTGGCCATTCATTCCTTGTTCTTGGGGGTCACTCAGTGCACCATTCATTCCTTAATTGTTCTTGGGGGGGTCACTCAGTGCACCATTCATTCCTTAATTGTTCTTGGGGGGGGGGTCACTCAGTGCACCATTCATTCCTTAATTGTTCTTGGGGGGGTCACTCAGTGCACCATTCATTCCTTGTTCTTGGGGGTCATTCAGTGCACCATTCATTCCTTGTTCTTGGGGGTCACTCAGTGCACCATTAATTCCTTAATTGTTCTTGGGGGGGTCACTCAGTGCACCATTCATTCCTTGTTCTTGGGGGTCACTCAGTGCACCATTAATTCCTTAATTGTTCTTGGGGGGGTCACTCAGTGCACCATTCATTCCTTGTTCTTGGGGGTCATTCAGTGCACCATTTATTCCTTGTTCTTGGGGGTCACTCAGTACACTCTATCTATGACGTATGTGACGTCACATGTGTCGTGCACAGGTCACAAGCCAAAGTTATTTTAGTAGTATCCATCCACACAACAATATCGCAAACTATCAAAAAGAAATATCAAACAAAATTATGGAAATACGTATTATATGTCTTAATATTTAGCATCATTGGACTCTGACATCTACTGAACGTCCTTCACCTTGCCCTAGTGACAAGCTAAAGAACAATCAGAGACAGGAGCTACGTGTAATTAAGACCTGTCAATTACCAGGCTGGTGGGCGGGGACAGTGCAATATCGCACCAAGTGACAGCTGCTGTCACCGTCCATGGCTATTCGCTGAATTAATACGTTGTTTGCTTCATCAGCGATTTTCTTCCAATTCCAGTATTTAAGAGAATAATTTGACAAGAGAATACAGGATCTGTAGAAATTCTGTCAACATATAAGTAATAACTCCATCTATTATCATTGTTACCTCTCTTTTTGTATATTGGAATTTTTCTGGAACTAGATGCGTAAAACATGGCCTGTCATGAATCTGACACAGTCCCTGGTGTCTGGTTTTAATTTTTATGCTTATTTCTTTATTACTGAACTAAATGGCGAAATAACCTTCTGGTTAACAATTATTATTATTATTGTGTAATTTTCTATTATTTTTCTAACATTTTCTATACCTGTTTAAAGCAGCTTTTCTGTGAATAGTGTACCTGATGCATAATGTCTAGCTGAATAAAAATCTTAAAACAAAACATGTACTTTGCCTTTATGGGTGAAGTTTCCAGAAAATGCACAATTCACCTTCATATACCCTTACAAATAACATAATTTAATGCTAAATGAGACCCAAAATACAGTTCAAGATAACCTGTTTGAATCAAGGCAATACTAAAAATACTCATATATACCTAGTGTTGACGATTTTGCGGTCTAATTTAGCAGAACTTGATAATGTGTTGATCTGCCAACTGTACGTTTTCTGAAAATCTGTCCCTTATGCTTTTTTGTATTTCGTCCAATAGAGCCAGATCCATTCCATGGTACTAAGGGGTCGAATTTTCAGAAAATGTACAATTCACCTTCATCAATTCTCTCAAATAACCCACATTTAAGACAAAAATAAGGTTCATATAGTATATCATATCAGAACATAATATATTAAACCAACACGAAATCAAATATACTCAGATGTACTCGGTATTCGATCTATGATCTCCTGTTAACTCTTGATAATGTCAGTCGATCTCTCTTATTTGATTAATGTCTCATTATGTCCATCAATGTAATTACTCATCCCATAAACTACTATGCATGTTAGCGTTAAGTTTCAAACATTTTACTGTAACAAAATTCAAGGATCATACGATCAAAAATTTGTTTAGTGAAATATTTTTTTATTTCGTCCAGTATAATATTTCAGTTCTAACCAAACTATAGAGGCCCTAAGCCTAGCATATAAGCTAAATTTCCCCTGCGTTTGAACTGGCTGAAAACCACCGATACGAAAAACGTTGATACGAAAAACGCTGATACGAAAAACGCTGCATGAATCGCCGATACGAAAAACGCTGCGCGAATCACCGATACGAAAAACGTTGATACGAAAAACGCTGAGACGAAAAAAAATTGTATCAAAAGTGCGTACAAGAAATTCGTATCCATTTTCGTATCGCGCGAATACGGTGACGCTTACAGTGTGGGAAGACCTGACTAGCAAGGTTCAGAATTGACCGACCCATTGTAACAACACCCGCAATAAAGAATTTTTTAATTGAATTGAATATACTACATGTGTAGAGCTGCAAATTGTACATTTTCTGAAAGTCTGACCCTAAGGCACATTAGGGGAGATATTACCCATCCCATGGAGTGTATTTAGCTGGTTTACTAGTAATTATCCCCCCAGAAATACGGCAATCATCCTTTTTCAAAAATAGAAATATCAAACTTAAAATATATAAATACTTATTATAGACGTCCATTTACCAACATTAGAATTGGCTTGATCTCATCTTTTCAAATATGAATTTTGCGACATGTGATTCATTTTTCTGTGAAAGATCATTTTTATTGTATTGTATATTGTTTATTTCCGAAAACAGTACATAATAAAAATATAAATAATTAATATCGGAAATGGTACTTAGATGGAATGCAACGATAACTGATCTACGAGTTGGGATCACATGCACGAGTAGTTGAAATGGTTGTATCATCACGAGTGGCGTAGCCACGAGTGATGATACAACCGTTTCAACTACGAGTGCATGTGATCCCAACGAGTAGATCAGTTTGAGTTTGCATTCAATATTTATATCACAACTGTTAAAAAATGATTTATTTACCTCGCATGGCTTTCCACCGAAACTTGTTTATCTTATGCATTCCAAACACTTTAGAAAGACTCAATCTCATTGGACAATACAGCGGACGTGACTGGTGACCCACTTTTCCTGAACCAATCAGAGCCAAGATAACAAGCGCCTTCGTTACAAGGCGGAACACACGTGTACTTTTCCGAAACATTATTCATAGTGCGGATCATCGAGTTGCGAGGTTGATAACAAGCCAAGTTGTGATATAAATGATAATAGGTATACGATAAGTTACACCGGAAATGGGTCCTCCCTCTTCTGTGGCAGCAATAGCTCTTCCAGAGGGTCCCTTAGACTAGACTTTTAAGTTACATTTTACGATGTATAGAGGTATAAAGTGACTAGTTACCTACTCTATTGCAATGGGATGCACTAGCTATAACTTTATCAAGGTGGAATGACCAATGTTTCTACTTTCTACGTTCCCGGTATTAACCCTGGGAGACTAGCAAAGGGCAGAATATAGAACGCTTCTAAGGTTAGTCACCAGAAAATGTACAATTGTGATCCGTTTCAGGAAAATGAGTCATAAGTCGCAAAATATGGATTTTGTGATATCATTATATTTGAAAAGATGAGATCAAGTGGATTCCAATGAGAGTAAAAACACTAGGACACCTAATATGTATTTCTATATTTTAAATTCGGTATTTTTATTTTTCGAAAAAAAGTTTGCAATGTTTCTGGGTGGGTAATTACCAGTAAAGTAACTAAATATACTCCATACAAATGCCTTCAAAACGCATGAATGCATTTATTACAATGTCCTGAAATTTGGTTCATAGCTTCATATGACTATAAGTGCTGAACCATCTAAAAATCAGAACATTTCAGTAAAGAGATCTTGTAATAAAAACGCTTTGAAAAATATCAATTTTGCGACTTATGACTTATTTTCTTGAAACACATCACAATTGGCAGATCTAAATATTTAGTAAATTCTGCTAAATTAGGCTGAAAGCTGGTCAAAACTAGGCATATCTGAATACATTTGGTATTGAGTTAAGTTAAAGGATGTGTTTGGTTGTGGTAAAGTGATTTTTAAACATCATTATTGTCTTAAATTTGTGTTATTTGAAAGGATTGTTGAAGACAAATTGTACATTTTATGAAAATCCGACCTATGTAAGCCCGTTGGTAAATCCATGGAGGGTTGAATGGGGTGAAAATTGATTGCGCTTCAATTCAAAATTTATAAAATATTATTCTTATATTATTATGTACTTCCTCTGCAATTGTTATTATTACTTTAACAATTTTGTCTTCATCATCTTTATACCTAGAGTAAAAGAAACATCTAATATGGGTCACATTTTCAGAAAATGTACAATCCACCTTCACCAATTCTTTCAGATTTTCATGAAATGCACAATCTACAGTTCTAGACATCTCTCAGATTCTGTTAAATTAGTGAACAATGATAAATACTAGGTGAATGTGAGTGTATTCTGTATTGTAATGATACAATCTGTTTGTTTGTGTTGAACTTTATTTTGAACCTGGTTTTTGCCTTAAATGAGGGTTATTTGAAAGGATTGGTGACGGCGAATGTACAATTCGCCTTCACCAATCCTTTCAAATAACCCTCATTTATGAAAATCTGACCCAACAATTCAAGTCTCGCCTAACTTCCAGAAAGTTTGTTACTGCAATTTGTTTAGTTCTATGACCTTCAGTATCAGTAGGTATTAGTATTTGGAACAGATTACCTGAAGCTGTACGAACAAAATTGGACCCTAAACGATTGAAAGTTAGATTGAAACATTTATATCTGACTGACTTCATGAGGTCTGGTTTTGTGACATAATGCAAATATCAAAAAAAATAAAAAAATAGAAAAATGTGAGAAAATTGCTTGATTTGGTATTTATTGGAATGTTACACTGTATTTGTTATAGGTTGCTTCTTTTTGTTGATACCTGTCACTGAAGTACAATTCCCTAACAGCACCAGCACTGGCACGTGGCCTTAAATGCAATGTAAAGATATACGAAGTTTGTACGATTATTGTTGGGTAATATGTAAGAGCACGGCGTCGGTTGCTCTGTATAACATATGTTTTTTAACTTACCCCGTCCTCTCAAAAAACACATTATTGCCAAGGTGATTTGAGTTGGAATACTTGTTTTTAGTTTCCAAAAAGCTTATCTTTTTCTTATTAATTTATTCTGTAAATTTGATATTACTACTTAATTAATTCGAAAATGTAATCATAAATTGCACTGTCCTAAACAGAGTTGATGTATAAGATCTAATCTTTTTCTAATTTTAAATCAGGCTGTCCTGAGAAAATTCATACTTGTACGTGTGGAAATGTAGTAGACCTGAATAAAATATTTTCTAAATCTAAAAAAAATCAACTTCCAGAAAGTTTGTTTAGAGGGCCAGGGGTGGAGGGGATAATGAGAGATTGGGAAGGTAAAGGATTAGAAGGTGTCCCGACCCTGCACAACGCTCAAGTAGTTTAACTTCCAGCCACTAGGCATCTGTTACTATTATGGGATGTTGGAAAGGTTACCGCCCCGAGGTAAATCCTGCTTTCTGGTTGGTTGATGGATATTGGAGCGGCGGCCATGATGGGAAATGTCAGTGCGCATGCGGGCTCAGATACAAGTATCTTCAATGTGATGTGTTCCAGGAAAATGAGTCACAAGTCGTAAACTTGATATATTTCTATTTTAGTTAGGAACGTGTTGGGAAAATTCTCGATTTATTGGTGAATTAGTCCAAAATGTTCAGTCCCATAGGCTGTTGTTGTTGTTGTTGGTACTTTTATTAAACGTACGTTAATCTCGGCGGGTCTAAGCTCCCTAAATTTAGGGAGGATTTCAAGCCCTGCCGGACAAAGTGGTGGAACATATGAAGGTAATATAAGGGTAACAATCCACCCACACGTCAACGACCTGAGAGTGGCCCTTACTTCTTATGGTTTGTGATATAATAATTCATTTTTTATAGCAAGAAGGGGCTCCAGCAATACAACTAGCAGGTCAGATAGATGCCCTGATAAGAAGGCAAAGGGCCAAGGGGCCAAGTGGTCAAAGAGTAGTATAAAAAAATAATTGAAATTATTGCCTTCCCATATTGCGTTTGGTTTTATCATATTGGCAAAGCTTTTAGATGTATTGAAGGTAGGTATTGAGGTGTAGGTACCAGGGTTTTAAGTCTGGAAATCCATCTCTTGTCTTCCCGATTCCTCGCTTCTCTGGCATTATCGCTCATTGCGCCTGCCTTGATTAAAGTGAATATGTGATCTGTTTTACGAAAATATGTCATAAGTCGCAAAAAATGGATTTTGAGATATTATTATATTTGAAAAGGTGAGATCAAGCCGATTCTAATGATAGTAAACACTAGGACATTTAATATGCATTTCTACATTTCAAGTGTTATATTTTTATCATTGAAAACAAATTTTGATGTATTTTGGGGTGAGCAATTACTAGTAAAGTAGCTAAATATATTCATTACGACAACCCTAGAAATACATAGATATATTTATGTCACTGTCCTGAAATTCGGTACAATTATTCAGGCTACAAGAGGCTTTATGCATCCCCAAAATTAAAACATTCCCACAAATATATCCTGTGAATAAATCACCTTGAGAAATAACAATTTTCCGACATGTGACTCATTTTCCTAAAACACATCACATATAGAAATAGTGATGTTGTTTCCTTTCTCTTCTGTGTCAGGATGTGCCTGTTTTTGGTGCCTGGTGACCCTGGTGTCATTGTTTTTCTCAATGTCGAAGAGATGTGCGCCAAATCTAGACACAATATTGCTTTTGGTTTGACCAACGTATTGAATTTTGCAGGTTTTGCAGGTGATAATGTAGTTTAGGTTGTTGGTTCTGCAGTTGACATGCCTATGGCAGGGTATGTTGTGTTGCAGTGTTTTGATGAGTACATCTACCATATATATCAAATATATAGATCTATGCATTTTTAAGGTCATTCAATAGAGTACATTTAGTTACTTTACTAATAACCATCAACACACAAATATTGCAAACTATCAAAAAGAAATCTTATAAGTTGATATGACACCAAAACCAGAGAGTCGGCGATTTTTGTAAGGTGGTTTTTATTTTTTCAAGTTGTAATTCGATGTACGATTCCAACGTTTCGGTACTAGGGTGTACCTTCATCAGGGAAATATTGCAAACTATCAAAAAGAAATATCAAACAAAAATATGGAAATACGTATTATATGTCCTAATATGTAGCATCATTATTATTTATTATTATCATTATCATTATTTATTAATGGTTATTCTGTAAGAGCACGGCGTCTTATTTTTTTTCTGTATAATACTAGTTTTTAACCCACTCTGTCCTATCAATACATATTAGATGGTATGTGACATGAGCGGGATATTTGTTTTTAATTTATTGGATGCTTCGGCTATTTTATGTTATGTAATTTAGTGTGTAATGATAGATAAATATTCGCGAAATATTTCAAAACTTGTACATGTTAATATGTTTTTGTCAATGTAATCATAATAGTATATTTATAAACAGAGCGAATGTATAAGATCAAACTCTTTTTCTAATGTTTAAAGCAGGCTGTCCTGAGAAAATTCATGCTTGTACGTATGGAAATTTAATAGACCTGAATAAAATATTTTCTAAATCTAAAATCATTTGACTCAGCTTGATCTCATCTTTTTTTTTTTTTTTTTTTTTTACAAACTTTATTCAATATGTCAACAAATAACCGTCTCCTCTAGGGGTAGATCACATTTAGGTTACATCTTACCCTCTCTCCTTGCCATATCTTTTCTGTGCTGACGAAATGGGTTCAGCCATGAAAGGTTTTAAAGCAAAATACATGAGCTGAAATCAGAAAACAGTATTTCCGCTAAGGAAAAATGAGTTGAAGGTAATAAACCATATGAACCATCTTGTATCTTGACTCGCATGGAACTATGAAGTGTATGTGGGTCAGATTTTCAGAAAATGTACAATTGGCAGCTGTACACATTTAGTAAATTCTGCTAAATTAGGCTGCAATTCGGTCAATACTAGTAAAGTATATTCGGCACTGCATTGATTCTAGCAATCTGTTTGGTTAGGTTGAACTGTATTTTGAACTTTATTTTCGTCTGAAATTTGGATTATTTAAGAAGAATGGTGAAGTTGAATTGTACATTTCCTGAAAATCTGACCCATGTCAGTGTAAAAGCTATAGAAAAAATGTTCTGTTTAGCATGGAATATTTAACAATGGTATCATGTAATTATCCACGTGTTTTACATGTTTCCATTAACAAGACTTCATCTTTCCCATCATGCATTTGGTTTTTATAGATCATTTAAACAAGATGATGATATTGGTGAACAAAATCCTGCAATCCTCGGTAAAAATGTTGCTAAATATTTGTAGGCGTATAGATGTTAGATTTGAACTGACCCCATCCCAGTATGCACTGTAACATACATGCGGAGTGGTACATGCAAATCCCCTATTTCGGATTTGTAACAAAATGAAACGAAAATAGTTAGCAATATCGATAATGTTATATATCTTTTTATATAATCGCATGGATAGTTTTCTGCACTAACGTAATGAAGTTTCCGATTCAAAGATCCGGATAAGCTATTACAATAACATATCTAAATAAATGTTACGCCAGTTTCTTGCCTCCTAAGTGATAGGAACTAAAAAATTAATTGCTATTAGGTGTTATTTTTAAAGGATTATCTGTTAACAAATTGATGTTTACATACAATGTGATGTGTTTCTGGAAAACGTCGCTAGAATTGGATTTTGAGATATCATATTCGTGTAGCCAACGGCAGAGGCGAAAAAACAAAAATCATAATAGTCCTAGTTCAAATGTACAAGAAAACATGTCTATTTCTTCTCTGATTACAATCAAATGAACTGTATATTTTGTTATCTTGACTTGAATGAAAATGGTAAAAACTTAAATGTATTTGTATGATAATGACTATGTTTTGAAATGGGTTCCATGAGATTACCCTTGTATTTCACTAAGGAACTGGACTCAATCAAATTTCTTTTAAAGAAATAATAAAATTTGAAAATATGAGATCAAGTCGATTCTAATGGTAGTAAATACTAGGACGTATAGTTTTTAGACTTTATGTTTGATACTTTTATTTTGGAGTAAAAGGTTTGCAATATTTCTGGGTGGACTAGGAAGGCCAAAAAAAAATAGGTGTGTTGCCGATTTATCTGGCTGAAAACTAGGTAGGTGGGGGCTGGGGGGTGGTAACGTTTTCCTGCTTTTATAAGCTTTTTTTGTCAAAAAATCCCCCCAAAAGTAAGGTATGATTTTTAAAAAATCAGGTATGGTAAAAAGGCTTTTAGGTAGGGTAAGGTTTTTCTAGGTAGTGCGTGTGTGTGTGGGGGGGGGGGGGGGGGGGTAAATCGGAAACACACCTATTTTTTTTGCCTAATGTAGCTTAATATACCCTAGAGGATTAGCTTAGAAATACATGTATATATTTGATACACAGTCTTGAAATTTGATACGTATTCATATGACCTAAGACGTTAAGGGCTGGCGCACACATGGCCGATTTGGCTGCCTAGAGCCTCACGATTTGGGTCTCCTCTTGAATCTTAGGATTTCATTTCAAATCCTGGTTCATGTTTCTGAAATAACATAAACCATGGTTTGAAATGAAATCTTAGGATTAATGAGGAGACCCGAATTGTGGGGCTATAGGCGGCCATGTGTGCGTCAGCCCTTAAATACCTAAAATATGAGAACATTCGTACAAAGAGATCTTGTGAATAAATCATTTTTACAAATATCAATTATGCGAACTGTGACTCCTGAAACACATCGGATATGATTCAGAGGTTGAAAAGTGTATCGAGTGTGAGAAAACATTTCCACTCAAACTATTTTAAGAAAAATGAAATAGTATTGGATTGGAATATGCTTTATTAATTAAGTGCGGGTAAAAAGGATGACGAATCGTTTAGCAGGTTTCAATTTTGCGGCTTGTGACTCTTGGAACACATTACACATATGAAATGATGCGTCAGGGAATTTCACTCCTAATCATGGAAAACTGATCTCACTAATTCGAAACCTTTGTTAATAACCGCTTAATATCAAGGGTATTTTAAGCAAGTGTGCATTACATTAATCTAGCTACAATAATCATCAATTTCTTAGGAATTGTAGATAATTGAAAGTAACGAAAAAATATGACAATTCCTCTTCATTAAGGCCCAAGTCCACTAAGGCGATTCTCATGCGATTCTCATGCGATTCTCAGGCGATTCTCATGTGATTCTCACAGAACTTAGTGGAAACGAGTCCTCTGCGGCACAAAATCGCATGAGAATCGGCTTAGTGGACCAGGCCCTTTATACTTTAAAATGTGATGTGTAACAGGAGAATGACAGTATATATAGCTTGGCCTCCATAATGAAAGGATATATTAATACACAGTCTTGAAATTAAGTAATTTATAGAGGGAATGGAACTCGGTGCTAATATTTATTGGACGAGATTGCGTCACTATTCCTCATATTATTCAGTTGACTATTCCATATTATACAGAGTTCCATTCACTATTAATTTATTATATGCCCCTAACATAGACAAATACTGACATATAAACCTTTCTGTTTGATTTTGAATCGTCATAAAGTATCTAAAAGCTAAAAGAAAACCCGATTCGAATTTTTATTGTACACATACGATACAAATATTTTATTGGTTTTTATTTCCGGAAGCGCACACTTTCAATAACATATCAAATATTGACACCGAAAAAAGGGGTGGGTTTCCTCTATGAAACCATAGATCTTCCTGAGGGCCCCTGATTTAATTGAAATGTTTTTTTTAAATAAAAAGTTTGCAATATTTTTGGTGGACAATAACTCGTAAGGTAGCTCAATATACTCCTTAGGGAAACCTCAGCTATGCATAGCTATATTCAATACACAGTTTTCAGATTTGCTACATGTATTCATGCTATTAGCTAGGTGAACCATCAACCCTATACCCGGCTACTGTGTACGCGTGGGTCGAAGAGCAGCCTATGCACAATAATCCAGTCACTTGAATAGGTTGTATGTTGGTCAGATTCTCAGAAAATGTACAATTGGCAGCTCTATACGTTTAGTAAATTTTGCTAAATTTTGCTAAATTAGACTGAAAAGTGATGAATACCGAGTATAACTGAGTATATTTGGATTTGTGTTGGTTTAATACATCTCTTTTGCTATGTTAAACTGTATGTTGAAGCTCATATTTGTCTTAAATGTGGGTTATTTGAGAGGATTGGTGAAGGTGAATTGTACATTTTCTGAAAAATCTGACCTATGTACAGCTAGCCACTAGCAGCACTAAGCACCCACACATTGAGAAAGATAAGGGATCTTGTGAATATATTAGGGACATTTAGCAACCACAATGCTAACGCTAACGCTAACGTAAACGCTAGTTTCTCACAATAGGGTGGGCCGTATGTAATGGCAGAATTCTATCAGTTTTAGTGGTGGAGAGGTGTTTTCAGAGGGCAAAAAAACACACAATTTCATGAATGTGAGTAGTGTGTTACACCTGTATACAAAGAAAAACACCTCCCGCTCATTTGTACATAAAAATGAAATGATAATTGTCCATTATTTTAGCGTGAAATGGACATACGTTGGGAACGTATTGACCCACCTCTTAGCGTAATTGACGTCTGTATCTCAGGTAGGCACGCTAACAATAGCACACCTACTGATGACGTACCCCTCATGAAAGATATGTTAGCGTTAGTGTTAGCGTTAGTGTTAGCGTTAGCGTTGTGGTTGCTAAATCTCCCTAATACTAGTGACTTATTTTCCTGTAACATGAGTAACACATCCCGAAATCCATTGCTTTTATCGTAATACATCTGGGTGGATAATTTCTAACTAAGTAGCTCATTATACTCTATAGGATCAGCTTAGAAATGCAAGGATATATTTAATATATGATGTGTTTCAGAAAAATGAGTCATAAATCGCAAAAAATAGATTTTGAGATACCTTATGTTTGAATAGATGAGATCAAGTCGATTCCAATGATAGTAAACAGTCTAATAATCTAATAAATACTTCTAGATTTTAAGTTTGATATTTTCGTTTTTGAATAAAAAAGTTTCCAATATTTCTGGGGGGTCAATACACAGTAAAGTAACTAAATGTAGTCCATATGAGGACCTTTAAAACGAAAAGATATATTACATAGATTGTCCTGAAATTTAATACATCGATTGATATAGCTATAATTGATAATCCCCCCAAAAAGTAGAACATTCCAATAATGGGATCTTGTGAATAAATCACTTTGAAAAATATCAATTTTGCGTCTTGTGACTCATTTTCCTGAAACACATCACATATAGAGTCGTGAAATCTGGTACACGTAATCATGATATCTTGCCTGTACTGGATTGCCTAGTCCACCATCCTAATAATTTGTATCGACCACCCCATGTTTGAATGATATATCTCATATATTTTGTATTCTATACTCTCATATTTTGTATTCTATACTCTCATATTTTGTATTCTATACTCTCATATTTTGTATTCTATACTCTCATATTTTGTATTCTATACTCTCATATTTTGTATTCTATACTCTCATATTTTGTATTCTATACTCTCATATTTTGTATTTTATACGCATTTTTATGTACTGCATTACGCAACCAAACCATTGAAACGGATTACATATAGATATTTAGACTCCAGCTCTCATTGCTTTTATCACAATACAGTTATATCGGTGGTCTGGTGCCCTATACTGGTGCTCGCTGGAGCTATTTAAGTGGTGGTGAATAAGAATAAAACAGGACATAAAGACCAACAGAAGGTTAAGGCATTTGTGGGCTGCGGTCACATCATTCATTCCTCCACACTTGGCCGTGTGTTGGCATTTAACTCCCTGTGATTAGATCCTCACATCTCTGGCCTCTCTATTGGCTGTGTGTGAGTGTGAGAGTGAGTGTGAGGGAGGGACATAGTGGATCTAAGGGGAGGAGCTTAAAAACTGCACTGCACAGTCTAGGCCCGGAGATGAGAGAGTCCCTTCAAACAGAGGGAAAGCCTCTCGCCTGCAGCAGCATATTGATAAATACAGACCTATAAGTCATAATATGAGTAACTCTTGTATAAACATATAACAACAGCAGAATATTGATAAATACAGTCCTATAGTCATAATATGAGTAACTCTTGTATAAACATATACCAGCAGCAGAATATTGATAAATACAGTCCTATAATTCATAATATGTGTAACTCTTGTATAAACATATAACAGCAGCAGAATATTGATAAATCCAGACCTATAAGTCATAATATCAGTGAATTTGGTGAGATTTGTTTCATCGTTATAGCTGAGAATGCCGTTTTAAACACAATAGTGTCTTTTTTTGATTGATGTTGTTTATTTCCAGATCATCAGTTACATAAATTCAAAGTATACAATGATAATATGACTGGAGGTAGGAACTCGCATCTATGCTAGCCATAGATCTTCCAGAGAGGCCTGTTACGTTACCCTTAAATTATCTACAATATGTTCATATATTACATTACCTCACAGGGTGTCGACAGTTTCAGTTACATAAATAATTGAAGTACAGTTAGGCTTTTCTTCATTGGGTATACAGCCTTACATGGGATATCCTTCCCTTTATATATCGTGATTGTGTTATTTAGTATTTATTTCGTTTCTTCCTTTATTACGGAATAATTATATATGCAGACTTAACTAATAGACAATTCCAAATCGTATGGAATATCCATAGTAAACTGAAGGCCAAGGGAATCCAGTATGTTTCTTTTCTTTTTTAATTTCCGTCCGCATTAGGGCATTTCGGTCTACTGGTGGCCTTCTATAGAAACATATGAATGTAACTTCTGATTGCTTTACATAGTGACATATTGTGGTATTGGTTACCTAGTAACAATGATGTGGTGTATAAGAAGGAACTCAGTAGCATTAGAAATTGTATTTAGTACTATGAAATGATGGGAAAGGATTGTTATAAAAGAAATCATCGGTGTTAATTTTTTATCAACGGCGAATGTATTTCTTATGATGTATATACATACATGTAATCCGTTTTAGGAAAATGAGTCATAAGTCGCAAAATATGGATTTTGATATATCACCATATTTGAAAAGAGGAGATCATGGTGATTCCAATGATAGTAAACACTAGGACATATAATAAGTATTTCTATATTTTAAGTTGGATATCTTTATTTTTGAAAAAAAAGTTTGCAATGTATCTGGATGGGTAATTACCAGTAAAGTAACTAAATATACTCCATATGAAGGCCTTCAAAACGCAAGGATATTTTTGATACAATGTCCCGAAATTTGTGAGATGGATCCATATGCATATAGGTGCTAAACCCTCTAAATATCAGAGCATTTCAATAAAGGGATATTGTGAAAAGAACACTTTGAAAAATATCGATTTTGCGACTTGTGACTCATTTTGCTGGAACACATCACATATATGTTCAAGATGTGAAGACTATTGAATTTATCTATGCATTTCTGAGGTTTCCCTAACTTAGGAGTATGTTTAACTAAATTTACCTACTTTACTGTGAGTGCCTAATAATAGATATTACTAACTATTGTTCATGAATATAGAAATACTTATTAGATGTCCTAGTAGCACCATCTAATATGATGATATCTCAAAATCAATTTATTGCGACTTGTGACTCATTTTACATAACACACGATAACCAGACAACAATCCAGCTTTCCATATGGGTCAGATTTCCAGAAAATGTACAATTCAACTTCGCCAATCTTCTTAAATAACTCCCATTTCAGACAAAAATAAAGTTCAAAATACAGTTCAACATAACCAAACAGATTGCTAGAATCAATGCAATGCCGAATATACTCGAATTTACCTAGTATTGACCAAATTGCAGCCTAATTTAGCAGAATTTACTAAATGTGTACAGCTGCCAATTGTA
This sequence comes from Sthenelais limicola, assembly GCA_942159475.1. Taxonomy (NCBI): domain Eukaryota; kingdom Metazoa; phylum Annelida; class Polychaeta; order Phyllodocida; family Sigalionidae; genus Sthenelais; species Sthenelais limicola. The sequence continues at coordinate 9,505,447 of OW804094.1, read as the reverse complement.
CATATTCTGAAAATCTGACCCATATACTACTGGCCATATTCCTGCATGAAAATTTCGTCTCTACTAAAGCAAATTGTGATAAACATTATATCGAAAATGATTTTGTTGTTTTTAACGTTTTTATTGCTCTGACAGGTACATCTCGATGTTGCCATCGTTTTTTCGTTTGTTTTCCTGTAACATGTCACAAATGATATGTATTCGATGAGCCTGGTATGAGCGACGTTAAAGTAAAACCTGCCTAGATATTTGGTACATTTACTTCTGGGTGAAATCGAAAATGTACAATTCACCTTAACCAATCCTCTCAATCACATATGTGTTAATTTTTTAAAATAGAGGCCTAAATGCCAAAAAAGTCGTTGATGCATGGTACTGATATATATATCTAACATGACAATTTGTTTAAATTCTTATTATTGAGAATTAAATCTAACTCTGATTGTCATGTAAGTATTGAAGTTAATCGATAAACTTGTAAATACTTTTATAGGAGATGAGACATATCACATTGTGAAAATCTGCCTAATAAAAATGTTTTAAGAAAAACCCAAGGAACTCTGTTGGTAACAACAGAAGCTCTCTTTTATATGTGATATGGTCCAGGAAAATCACCAATCACATATATTATGAATAGCTATAAACTTACTGGTATAAAACTGTATAGCCAGATATCTAGGTTTAACATAACCCAGTTTACTGGGAAATGTCTTTCCCAGTGGAAAAAAACAACATTTGTACCTCCCCCTTCCTCTCCTCGTTTTAATTGGCAGATTTATGACAATCTGCTAATTATTTTATTGAGTAGACAAACATCCATTATTAATTAGAATCTGATATCAGATACCACATGGACGTATTGTCAATACGTCCATGTGGTATCTGATATCATTGCAGTTATTGGTTTTAATCTCAGATAAATCACAAATTTCGGGACATTGTATTAAATATATCCTTGCGTTTTGAAGGACTTTATATGGAGTAATTTTAGATACTTTACTGGTAATTACCCATCCAGGAACATTGCAAACATCTTTTCAAAATAAAAACATCAAACTTAAAATATAGAAATACTTACCAATACATTCTTGTTACCAATACATTCAACATATTTGTTTTGTAAACGTATTGATTATTTCATGAATACATCCCTGGCATTGAATATGTCATATTTTATATGTTTGATTTTGGAAAGGTTATTTTTTTTATTATGTATTTAATCACAGACATTACCAGTTTCTTATTTCATGTATCAATTATATGTCCAACGAATTCCAAATCCAAAAGGGTCCAAATGATTTAAAACGATTAAGAATTGAATGTAGTGATGTAATACCGATACTAAGAGTAATGTAATAGGGCGACTTCACTAGAGGAAAAACGGCGGCGCCACTATGGATATTTGTTGCAACAAATTAGTGGGCAACAAAATTTGTCAGTGCCGTTTTTCTCTCTAGTGGAGTCGCCCCATAAGACTATCAGTACTTCTTGGCAAATATTTGTATAAGATATTTGTTATCAAATATTAAAAAAAAACCCCAAAAACAAAACCGGTTCTCCACAGGGTCCTATAATTCAAAGCAAGTCTGAAATAACCTTGTATTAAAAAGTGGAGAAACATGACACAACAGAAACACTCCATACAAAGTGTCAAAGAACTTTTATTTACAAAGCTTTCAATTTTTTTTAAAAAAATCTTATGATGGATGGAGCTTTGTTCCTGAAAGCTTTTGTTCCTGACTTCATGTTGTTCGCACATTAGCCTCACATTGCTTCAAAACACTTTTTCTCCCTCTCTGTGTTCCGACAATCTTTTTCACTCCCCAAGTAACACCCAGAGAAGTACCAACTAGGAAAGCTACTGACAAAGAAATCATACCATAAAGTTTGACTATGGATTAACATCTGTCATGAAATCTAATGGAAATATCGCTACTTCATAATAAAGAGTTTTGAAATTTCATATTAACATTTATTTTATTTATGATCACTGTACTCATGTTAGAATTAGTTGAATTATATAACTATAGTTAAAAAATAATCAATAATTATAATAAAAAGCTGTGATCAGTTTTAAACTTACGGACACGCAATACTCAAATATTCTGAATATTGCAAGATTTCTTTACTTTGCTAAGATGGTACAAAAAGGAGCAAAACAGACAGCAAACTTCAGATTTTAGCTCTGGTCTTTCAGTGCATGCCTCTAACTATTATGGTTGACATTTCAGAGGCCTAAATATACCTTGATAGCACTGAAATTCAAGGTATTTATTGCGTATTTACCTGAATAACAAAACACCTGGGAATGATATTAAAATGGCTAACGTCTATGTATAAATAACTATGAAGAATGTACAGGTCTATGTACGTCATTGCTAAACTAATGGAGTGGCAAAATTTATGATTTGCGTAAATGTGATGTGTTACAGGAAAGTGAGTGACACGTCACAAAAGAGTTTTATTCATACAATTAGTTTAAGTTATGTACAGTCAGTAATACCATATTAGAACTCTGTGCTAGTGTTTACTATCATTGGAATCGGCGTGATCTGCTCTTTCCAAATTGAGATACCCATATTTTGCGACTTATGGCTCATTTTCCTAAATCGGATCACATATACACATTCCTACCACTACTACTGCGTCTCCATGGCCTAGAATTGCTCCTAATTATAACTTATCAACACCGCAGTGTTAATTACCACCCAGGACTTGATATGCGATAATAAGGCCTTATTGCTGCCGTCTTGTCCATCTCATGTAATGTAGATACACTCACATATGTGAGTATGTATCAGATATGTGAGAACTTTAAACATCTCCTATATGCATCCTATTACTTGTTACAGATGGTTGATTAACTATCGAGAAGGACTACTACTATAGTACTCCGGAAGTAGGTAATAAGTTGGTAGAAGAAATCCTGGTGGTGCTTTGTTTCTATGCTGAAGTAAACGGAGAGAGTGTGGAAGAAGAAATTACAGGAGAAATTATCAATATATACGCTTTCTATCAACTACTACTGTATCTATTTAATAACGTAACTCCATTTTCTCCAAAGGGAGCCCTCAGGAAGATCTATGGTTTCATAGAGGAGACCCAACCCCTTTTCGGGTGTCAAAATTTGATATGTTATTGAAGTGTACACTTCCGGAAATAAAAACATATACATACATACATACATACATACATACATATATGGGTCAGATTTTCAGAAAATGTACAATTCGCCTTCACCAAATCCCTCAAATAACTCACATTTAAGACAGAAATGAGCTTTAAAATCCAGTTTAACATGGCAAAACAGATACTATAAATCAACGGGATACCAAATATACTCAGATATATCCGATATTCATCATTTTTCAGCCTAATTTAGCAAAATGTCCTAAATGTGTAGAGCTGACAATTGTACATTATCTGAAAATCTGACCCATATACGCCTACGCCTGCCATGATGAACGTGTTTCAATAGAGGACTTGCATGCCTCACTGCGCATGTCTGTTACAGTGCATCCTGGGATGGCTTCGGATGAATCTGACATACAAATATTTGGCAACATTTTTAGGCAAAATTGCGAGAATGTTTTGACTAATATTAGAGTTTGTGTGAATAATCTATGTAAACCAAATGCATGATGGGAAGGATGGAGAATTGTGTTATGGAAACATGTAAAACACATAGATATTGACATTAGAACACTGATAAATATTCCATGCTGAACATGGCATGTTGTCTATAGACTTTACACTATACCACTAGTGCCATAATTCCATGCGAATCATGATTCAAATGGCGGCAATGCAACTCCCCTATTGTAATTTTGGATGAGATACAACATTAAGTCACCTCCATGTTGAAATCCTTTGCAAAAGTTACATTTTCCACTGATCATTAAAGCAGAATATTGATAAATACTGTCGTATAAGTCATAATATGAGTAACTCTTATAAACATATAACAGCAGCAGAATATTGATAAATTCAGTCCTATAAGTCATAATATAAGTAACTCTTGTACAAACATATATAACAAGAGCAGAATGTTGATAAATTCAGTCCTATAAGTCATAATATGAGTAACTCTTGTATAAACATATAACAGCAGCAGAATATTGATGAAAACATCAAGTCCTATGGCATAAGATGAATGAATCAGTCATAAGATGAATGAATGTCTTTGGTCGTAATTTCTGCGATTTTCCGAAGTTTCTTTTTGTTAGAAACCGTTTATCAGCTATATGTTTTTTACCATAACTATCAAGATTAGTCAAGATGTACTTTGCATCTTATTTAATAAAGTGTGGCACTGCATGTCATTGCTTGTTACAATATACACGTTACTTACCACTAATTGAAAAAGATGTTCCCCATTTCCCCAGTAGATTCAGTCAAGAGCCATTTCCCGTTTGATCATTCTCACTGAGCTGAGGTGGTGGTGGTGGTGTAGTCTAGGGGGGACATTTGAGAAATGATGGGATGAGCCTAGAGGTCTGAGTTACATCTACTGACACTTTTAATTACTTTTTTTTTCAAAAGCTTTTATTCAGTGGTGCCCAGCTGCTCTCACTCCGAAGTTGATTTTCGTAGGGAGCTAGGCATAAGTTACATACTATAGCAAGAACAGCATAGTATCGCATATGAGGGGGGCTATATTCTCCGAGTATGGCCGAAAACAATGAGGCCGTAGGCTGAGTTGTTTTTCGGCCATACGAGGAGAATATAGGCCCCCAAAGACGTGATACTTTGCTATTCTTGCTTTTATTCCATGATTCTTACCCTAAAACAACTTTATATGCATTCATTTCATCAAACTGTGTTGTCCTCATACTCTCGAACGGTCGTGACGTCACTGTACAATACAGTGAGTTTATATTGTACACCTTGTGAGCGGCAAGTATATCGATTATATTGTACGCTCACGGCCAAATCATGGAATAAAGTTATATACATCGGTGCAGTATTACTTTGGTTAACTTTCGTTATTTTACAAAAAATATAAGTTTACTAGTTCAAATTAAATTACATTTACACTTGACTATACGTCTATGATATATATCGATACATTGGGTGATAACAAGCTTAGGTTAATGAGATGAGATGTAATGGGGTGATATGAAATGGTTACATACTGTCTAATGAGTTATACAATTCAGCAGTCGTGATGAGGATTTGACTCCGAACAATCAGGGTAATATACAACAATCCTATACAGTAGAAAGTCCGGTATATGCATTATGCAGTAGGTAATAGGTCAGAAGTGAGGTACCCAAGGGGTAGCCATTTACTCAATTTGTACATAGCAGGGTTATACTTAACGCGTCTGTAGTAGAACCAGTGTGTTTATTCGAGTTGAACAGGTTTAGATGGAAATAGTTTGTTATATAGCTTTACCTATGTGTTCGAGTAAAATGAGTGACAAGTCGCAAAGTTGATATTTTTCAAAGTGTTTTTTTACAAGATCTCTTGATTGAAATGTTCGGATCTTTAGAGGGTTTAGCACTTATTGTCGTATGAATCTGTGTATCAAATTTGGGGACATTGTATTAAATACAGCCTTGCATTTTGAAGGCCTTTGTATGGAGTATATTTAGTTACTTTACTGGTAGTTACCGGTTCAGAAGCATTGCAAACTTTTTTTTCTAAAATGAAAATCTCAAACTTAAAATATTGAAATAAATATAAGTGTCCTAATGTTTACTATCATTGGAATCGGCTTGATCTCCTCTTTTTAAATATGGTGATATCTCAAAATCCATATTTTGTGACTTATGACTCATTTTCCTAAAACGGATCACAAATATGTACAACCAAAAGAAAAGAAAGCTGTGTTCCAAATTAATGATAGTGCCTTTAATATTCATGATTTTAAAGTCAGAGACATTTACAGTGAATTGGTAAAATTTGTTGACCCAGACTCCAACAAACTAGAGCCCTGGGACAATGCTCTAAAGCAGGACAAATTTATTGGTACGGAAGAAATCTGTAAAGTTAATTTTTTTGTATTTCTTTTCAATGTACAGGTATACCAAAATGGCAATCCCTACAATTCAGAGTGATTCATGAGGCGATAGGGTGCAATAGCCATTAAAACAGATAAAAATAAAGTAACTTGTAATTATTACAGGAGCAAAGATACTGTATGTAATTTCTTTATTTAATTTGAAAACACCAGAAATATATTAGTCCGCAAGCCAAAGGCCATTTTTGGGGCTAAACGTGGAATTATTGGATAACGCTTTTTTATATGAGCCAGAGCCGAAAGGCAATGTTTGTTCTGTTGTCTTGAGTTGTTTGCAGAGAGGCAAAGAGAGACAAATTAGAACAAAAAATTAAAAAAATATAAAAGGCATCAAAAGGGTGCGCACCAAAAGGGGAAAAAAAGACTAAATGAAAGAAGAATTTTGTTCGGTTCAAGAAAACGTTTTTGATACACATGTTTTAGAATTAGATAGAACTGTACGCAAGGTTGGAACTACAAGTGTGATTCAATGGCTCGAGTTAAAACTTTCTTTTGTATCCAACAAGCGGCCGCATTCTTTCTTTATACTACGACTTGGAAATATTAAAACAAAAGGCCATTCTTACGCTGTTAGGCTGACCGCATGTCTAAGACGTGCACCATCTTTGTTTTGATCATGCCGAATCATGGAGTAAGCTCGTCTCTGATTGGTTGACGCAGGGATGACGTCACCATATTGACCATTACTGACCAATCAAAAATGTGTTTACATCGGCGGCCACGCCCACTTTATTCAATGCGTACAGAAATGAACAAACTATTAAATGGGCGTATTCTTCCCGCTCAAAGTGAATAACCCATTCAGTCGTAGTATAATTGTAGAGGCCTCGTTGGCAGGAACTTGAACAAAGAATGTGATTAAAAACCTCCAAAACCCCATCTCATTTGTACCTTCATTATGGAAATCGTTACTATTGACATCATTCAATTGTTCAATCTCCATATTATCACTACAAGTAGCCTAACTACTTTAAATTACAAAACAGACAACTTAAAACTTACTAACAGATTCTGGAAGTGACTTCGTGACATGAGCACTTTGTGATTACAGAAGGGTCAGATCTTCAGACAATGTACAATTGGCAGCTCTACACAGTAAGTAAATTCTGCTAAATAAGGCTGAACAAAATTGGTAAATACTGTAGTGTATTCGGTAATGGGGGCATTTGAACAATGTTTTGGTTAAGTCTAATTATATTTCAAATATAATTTCTGTCTTAAATGTGTGAAATTTGAGAGATTGGCTGAAGGTGAATTGTACACTTTCTGACGATTTCACCCCTATATTTGTTAACTCTTTCACTTAAGGGTAAGATTTTCAGAAAATGTACAATTCGCCTTCACCAATTCTCTCAAATAACCCTTATTTAAGGCAAAAACAATGTTCAAAATACAGTCCAACCTAACCAAACAGATTTATTGAATGAATACAATACAGAATACATTCCGATATACCTAATATTTATCAGTCTTCACTCTAATTTAACAGAATCTGATAAATGTGTAGAACTGTCCATTTTCTGAAAATCTGACCCTTAAGCATGTCTTGAACGTTTGACAAGGGGAATGTTGGTTCTCCTCATTAGTGATGTGTTTCAGGAAAATGAGTCATAAGTCGCAAAATTGATATTTTTCAAAGTGACATATTCCCTGGATCTCTTTGTAGAAATGTTCTTATTTTTTGGGTGACTAACGCTTGATGTAGTATGAATACATGTACCAAATTGCAAGACAGTGTATCAAATATTTTCATGCATTTATTGGGTCATCCCATAGAGTATATTTAGCTGCTTTAATAGTAATTGTCCACCCAAAAATATTGAAAACTTCTTTTTCTAGAAATAGGAATATTAAACTTAAAATATAGAAATACTTATTAGATGCCCTTGATATTCATTGGAATCCCCTTGGTCTCACCTTTTTAAATATGATAATATCACAAAATCCAATTTTTGCGACTTATGACTCATTTTCCTAAAACACATCACATTAGGTTAGAATTAAAATGTCAAACCTCATGGCTGTAACAAGACATGCCGGTAGGAACTGTTAGGGAATTATTTAAAATGGATTCTGCTAATTAATGTGTCGCCAGCATCCGGGATATTTACAGACCCAATAATCAAGGGCCTCAATGCTTAATGCACAAAATAATCAAGAAAAGAGTTACCGTGGCGATTATTCCCCCAAGCAGCTCAGTGTCTGCTTAGCGGAAGTGACGTGTCATTGTCACGTGATGAGGAATATCAATTATCATGTTTGGCGAGAGTAGATGGAGAATGGATGACATGTGAGGTAGATCTATAAGGCCCTAGTCCACTAAGTCGATTCTCATGCGATTTTGCGCTGCAGGAGATTCTTTTCCACTAAATTCCATGTGAATCGCATGAGAATCGGCTAAGTGGACAAGGCCCTATATGGACTGGGGTATCAGAGTAAAGACATTGAAAACCTATTTGTCATGTGTTCCAGGGAAATGAGCCACAAGATCCAAAATTAATACAAATTAGTACCAAATGTCAAGACAGTGTATTAAATATATCCTTGCTTTTATAAGCGCATCCTATGGAGTACATTTAGTTACTTTACTAGAAATCCTCTGCCCAGAAATATTGCAAACATTATTTTCAAACATAAATATATCAAACATAAAATGTAGAAACACTTCTCAGATGTCCTCCATGTTTACCATCAATGGAATCGTCTCAATCTCTTCTTTTGAAAGATGATGATGTCTCGAAATCCATTTGTGCAACTTGCATATAATTATTGTTCTCCAATAATACCTTCCTTGCTGTTCCTTTCTGTTCCTTGCTGTTCCTTTCTTTTCCTTTCTCTTCCTTCTTCTTCCTTCCTCTTCATTCCTCCTCCAGCCTGCCTCACTTGCCCATTCTTTTGTTACGATCATGTGAAGTATCTTTATGGACTTTCCAAGGAATTCCGTGGATTTGCCTGGGTCTCCGAGAATCTCCGAGGATCTCCTTGATTCTCCCTGGTTTTCCCTGGAGCTCCGAGGTATTCGTGTAGTTCTCCCGGTAGCCGTTTGGTGTATTCATGTGCAGAGCAGCTGATGTTCCAGAATTATTATAATCATCTAATGATTCCTTAATATTAATTAAATATCTGCACGTATTACTTCGATCATACATCATTACACTAATTAATGATGGAGTTTGTATTTGTTGTTTCATATCATTTATGTACATATCCCTCATTTGTGTACAAATACCTGTATGTATATGTTCATGTTTTCATAAGGTTCCAGCAGAGCTTTTGTGTAATCAGGTTTGAGAACACCTCTCAACCTCAGCAAGGATAGCAGGAATAAAACTGGAATTGTAGATGCACTCTCTTGATGTTCTTCTTTAACTCGGAGCGATGTTAAAACATAATATATAAATATAATATATAAAGAATATATTCCTCCCTTTGCCATTGACTTAGGAGATTAGTTCTTCCCCCACTTATTATATTCATAATATATTCATAATATATTCTCGCAGAAGTATCATATACGATCATATCTAATGAATATCGGTAGTGTTTAAGCCCGGAAGAGATCCGGAGGCGATATCACACATGTGCAACGCTGGCTCGACAACTCAATGGAAAGAACATAGGCTATAATCACAACACTTTCTCGTCTCACAAACAGAGCTAAGATTTATTTTTGAAGACATTAGAATTGAATAAGAAGTGGTATCAGATAATGTTATATAGATAGTACTGTTGTCTGGCCAGCTCATCTCCATATCAGTGAGTCCTTTTTAACAAAATCATTGTAACTGCCTTAGTCACCTCCGAACTTATAGAATTTTATTTTTTATAAATTGTATTGGTCAAAGTTTCACATAATTATGTGATAATTCTCAGTCATTGGTTTTAGGACACCATTACATTTTAACTTTCACGCTTAATTACATACAGACACTCTACACTATAATTAACACAATGCATTATTGTTGTATTTACCTAATTTAATATACTTTCATTTAACGTAGTTTCAATTAGATTCTCTTCTTATACCACTATCATGATATAATATTCTAAGATTTTAATGTCCGATATTGCATACCTTGCTGTTAATATCAATTACACCATAAGATTATTCACAGGTATGAGAAAGTGTACCTTGGGATGCGAAATATGTTTATATACAGTACCCTTATTAGCCATTCGGATTCACCCACGGAAAGAAGGTGTGCATTTTAGAAAATGCACAATCTGCATTTCTACACATTACTCAAATTCGCTAAATTAGCGGGAAAAATGATGAAAACTGATATTTTCGGTTTGTTGTTTATCACAATTTGCTTTTGTACAGAAGTGTTTTCATGCAGGAATATGGCTAGTAGTATATGGAAAGATGGATTATTGTCTGGTTATTGTGCCTTATGTGTTAGAGCAAAATGAGTCACAGGTCGAAAAAAATGGATTTTGAGATATCATCATATTTGAAAAGATAAGATCAAGCGGACTTTGATGCTAGTAAATAATAAGAAGATATGTACTATTTTTGTTTTTAAAAAAAGTTTACAATATTTCCGGGTGGACTAATACTAGTAAAGTAGTTAAATATACTCTATAGAATGGCCTTAGCCATGCATGGCTATATTTGATACACTGTCTTGAAATTTGGTACATGTATTCATATGACGTAAAACACTAGATACCTAAATATGATAACATTCCTACAATAAGATCTTTAGATAAAATACTTCGAAATACTTTTTTGGGGGAAATGTCCTCTACCATCCCTACATGATCCACTAAAAAAATGATTTCTTGCAATTTGTTCCATGCAAAATTTTAGTTTGACTGGAGTATGAGGAGTGGACTTCCGTGTCTAACACCTCGTCACTCTTGCTTGTTAACTAATAATTATACAATTACACCACTTCCCTTCCTAATACTGACCTGTAAGTATTCTGTTTGATCAATGTGAAGAGTTGAGAAACTCATATATCTCGTTTGAATATAAGTGCATTATAGATCTAGTCTGTATTATTTACTTGTATGCTGTTGAATTAATCCAATGGTAACTGATGCGGCAGCATTAATGTAATAACTGGTGACTGTAGATACATCATTGATTTAAGTGTTACTGCAACATCATTTAATAATTCTCTTCCTGTCGCTAATTCATTCATACAATAATCTATGTCAAATTTACTAAATTATGGATAATCTGTTAAATTTCGTGATATTGTCACACCCTGATACATCTCCAGAATATGTCATAGCTCTACATCAATATCACATTTTGTTCTTTCACATTCACATCACATTGTACCACTTTCATTATTGTAAACCATAATTTAAATTGTTATCGTTATCGTTGCAACAAAATAATCAAGATGTCAAGATTCAAGGCACTCTCTGGAAGAACTGGTCTCAGGGGCCTGTCCCTGTGACTAGACATTGAACTACCTGTTTTGTAGTACCATCGGCAAATAAAAGAATCTCTGAATTGAATTGAATGATTACTTCTATAAGGAGGTGGGTGTCCTTAATCAGGCTTTTGTTCCAAGTACCGTTCCCATGGTTTTTGAAAAAAGAAGTCTTCCTCCCTTTGTATTAACAAGTACATGTATCCAACGAAATGTTTTTTAAGATAAGATAAGATAAGATAAGATAAGAACTACTTTATTCATCAAATTGGTATAAATTACACGATAAACAGGTATACAGACATCTAGATTACCTCCAGTTCTCCCTGACGTTACCCTCAGGCCTAAAACTTTGTTTTTACATGGCTTTTAGCTAATCTAGTGTACATTTAAGTTACAGTGGTACAATAATTAAAATGTTAAAATATAAGACATATAAGTATTAGGAGCATTGAATGTCGTACATGACACTTGATTAGGGTGGATACAAGGAGTTCATTGACCCTGAGGCTCCGTGGCTCCAATTACATCCACCTGGTGAGATTTGTGGCATAATTCTTCACCTCCAGCAAGAAATATATTAATGATCCACTTTCTTACATTGGTGAAATCTCCAGAAAATGTACAATTCACATTTAGAAATCATCCCAAATAACCCAAATTGAATACAAAAATGAGACTCAAAACACAATTCAACATAACCAGACACACCCCTTGAATCAACTCGATGCCAAATATACTCAGATATATCTAGTAATGATCATTTTTTAGCCTAATTTAGCCTAATTTAGCCTAATTTCATTAATGTGTAGGAGGTGGCGATTGTACATTTTCTGGCGATCTGACCCATGTGCACATTGCATATCAAAGGCAAGTAAGGCCTGTACGGTTTCTAGTATAGGTGTATCATAGAATTCAGACTAGAGCATACAGCAAGGAAAGCTAAAAGGAACAAGACAGCAATTAAACGAGCTGCATGAAGGATAATTTGTTACTAATATAGAAATAAATATCTACAAACAAGAGAGATACATTTTAGTCCATGGATTACATATCTAAATCTAGGGTCAGATTTTCAGAAAATGCACAATCTACAGTTCTACACATCTCTCAAATTGTGTTAAATTAGAGTGAAAAATGATAAAAACTGAGTATGTCTGAGTGTATTCTGTATTGTATTCATACAATAAATCCATTTGGTTATGTTGAACTTCATTTTGGACCTAATTTTTGCCTTAAATGCGGGTTATTTGAGAGGATTGGTAAAGGCCAATCGTACATTTTCGGAAAATCTGACCCCCTAAGTCAGATCACTGCTTCGGGAAATATTATCTTGGAGAAGATTTGACATCAATTGTGACCCATTTTAGGAAAATGAGTCATAAGTCGCAAAATATGGATTTTGAGATATCCCCATATTTGAAAAGATGAGACCAACCCGATTCCAATGAATGTAAACATTAAGGACATCCAATAAGTGTTTTTATCTTTTTAGTTAGATATCTTTATTTTTGAAAAAAAGGTTTGCAATGTTTCTGGGTGGATAATTATCAGTAAAGTAGCTAAATATACTCAATGGGATGATCTAAGAAACGCACTGATATATTTAATAAACAGTGTTGAAATTAGGTAGATGTATTCATACAACCACAAGGACTAGACACTCCAAAAATGAAAGTATTCCAACAAACAGATCTTGTAAGTAAACGACTCTGAAAAACACCAATTTTGCGACTTGTGACTCATTTTCCTGAAACACATCACAATTTGAGGTGGTAGCAGATTAGTTCTCGCTGTGGCCACCTACATCTAAAAAATGTTGCTTTGTGAGGAAGAAGAGGCGCTGGGACCGGAAATGAGACACGAGTAGGAACAAATGTAAGAAAGATAAAACAAAAATTGATGGCGGAGGAGGAGGAGTAGTAGTAATAGCCACCAATAGGGCGGTTGTATTGACGCATATGGGTCAGATTTTCAGAAAATGTACAATTGGCAGCTGTACACATTTAGTAAATTCTGCTAAATTAAGCTGCAATTTGGTCAATACGAGGTAAATTCGAGTATATTCAGCATTGCATTGATGCTAGCAATCTGTTTGGTTAGGTTGAACTGTATTTTGAACTTTATTTTCGTCTTACTTTTGGGTTATTTCAAAGAACTGGTGACGGTGAATCGTACATTTTATTTCTGAAAATCTGACCCATATACCAATGTACGTATATTGGATTAATGTCCTATCAGAGACAGATAATACTGTAAGTTCAGTAAACAGGTTTTATCAACCAATTATTATTATAACAAGGTTTATTGAGTTAGTGTCTTACACACAAGATAATTATTACTCATTAGATCACATATCACATTAATAGACTCTGTAGTGAGTTTTCATTGTAAATTGGTGCTGTATTAGCTCTAACTTGATGACTAACGTATCCAGAAGTGGTGCTTTGTATTTCATTTAATTATTCTGGAGATTGGAGTAGGTATATCTGATAGGCGGACCAGAGGCTCCTGTCCATTTCATGTAACTGTACTGATTAACTTGAATAAAAGATCTTTATATATATTATGGAGGTTCAGCACGTCTAACGTATACAGAGGTAAAGCCTATTCTGACAGTGTCGAGTATAGATGTGCGCTACTTTGGAACGACCTACATGCTGATGTAAGAAATACAGAAAGATATTCAGACTTCAAGCTATTGACCAAAAATGAAACAATAGTAAATTTATTTGTTGAAAATTAGACCAACATTACAAGCTGGACCACTCACCCAATCCTCATCCCATCTCATCTCATTCCACCCCCACTCCTTGGTTATACATATATGCCATGACAAGTTTCTACATTTTATATATGTATACAAAAGTTATTACATTGTTGTGTCAAATGTTTATTTCTACTAAGGTGGTATTGAGTAAGACCAGATCTGATTTACTCAGAACTGACAATTACCTCCTACATTAATATAACCTTTAAATCATTTCAATGAGAAATGTCAGATTGTCAAGACTGTTCTAACCAATGAGTAGGTCATTATGAACAGTTACTGTATAATATCATAATAAAGTTTTCTAAAAAAAAAAAAAAAAAGAAATAGACGTAAACGTTCCCGTACCTCTGATATACAAAGATATGCTAAAATGAAGAAAGAGATTCAGCAAAACATGGGGGGAAAAAACGTAACATAGCATATCAAACAAAATGTTTCATCTCACAATTTATCTTTCATGCATAAAAATGTGACATAATTCACAAAAGCGATATGGATACGGTCACGTAATGGAGATAGGTCTGCTTGCGGAACCTCCTTATTATATGGGTCAGATTTTCAGAAAATGTACAATTCACCGTCACCAATTCTTTAAAATAACCCAAAAGTAAGACGAAAATAAAGTTCAAAATACAGATTGCTAGCATCAATGCAGTGCCGAATATACTCGAATTTACCTAGTATTGACCAAATTGCAGGCTAATTTAGCAGAAATTACTAAATGTGTAGAGCTGGCAATTGTACATTTTCTGAAAATCTGACCCATATGGTTATTATTCGTAATGAATAGGGGACTTGCATATGCCTTTGCATATGTCTGTCACAATGCATCCTTGGATGGATTCTGTTGAAATCTGACATACAAATATTTGGCAAAATTATATCGAAAAATGTATTATGTAACATTATCTAACATTGTGTAACCTCATTATATGTATATTGATTATCATTTATTACCCATTTATTATTCATGCTAGGCCATGGATATCACACAACGGGCTCCGCCCCCATATTCCTAGCTTGATCTATGACAACCAAATACATGATGGGAAAAATGGAGGCTTGTGTTTTGATAATGGGGGCTTGCGTTATGATTGTGTTATTATAACATGGATATTGACATTTGAACATTGATAAATAGTCCATGCTAAACATAGCATAATTTCTATTTCTAGGTTTTACACTGTACCATTAGTCCCATAATTCCATGCGAATCAGGATTCAAAATGGCGGCTATTCAAGGCGGCTATTGTTATAGGCAATGTTCATGGCAACTTTAAAACTATGCATATCATTAGGATCTTTAAAAGCAATTGATCCGACCTCCTCTGCATGTATAAGTCCAACTGAAATGTATGATATAAAAGGTTAAAAATTAACTAATTTTCAAGGGCAAATACAACATGAGTCTCTCTCGCCCTTCTTCTCTATATCTATTTCCTGGGTAAGATATAAACTTTGTCCCTCTCAGCTCTCCCGCCCTTGATATAACCTTCAATGTGTTGATAAGGGTGTAAATCAACCAATCTCACTCACTCACTCTCAGCTCTCCCGCCCTTGATATAACCTTCAATGTGTTGATAAGGGTGTAAAGCAACCAATCTCACTCACTCACTCTCAGCTCTCCCACCCTTGATATAACCTTCAATGTGTTGACAAGGGCATGAAGCAACCAATCTCACTCACTCACTTGTATGTGGGTCAGATTTTCAGAAAATGTACAATAAGCAGCTGTGCAAATTTAGTAAATTCTGCATAATTAGGCTGCAATTTGGTTAAATTGGAGCATATTCAGCATTGCATTGATTCTAGCAATCTGTTTGGTTAGGTTGAACTGTATTTTGAACTTTATTTTCGTCTGAAATTTAGATTATTTGAGAAGATTGGCGAATTTGAATTGTACATTTTCTGAAAATCTGACCCATATAAGTCTTGACTTCCGTGTCTAATTCAACATGAGTTAAGAACTAACACCAGCCTAACACCCTAATTTCTATATTCTATATTTTAGGTTTAAAATTTTTATTTTTGAAAAAAATGTTTGCAATTCTTTTGGGTGGACATTTACTAGTAAAGAATCCAAATATATATCTATAAGTTGACCTTGGAAACGCATGGATATATTTAACACACTGTCTCGAAAGTTAGTACATGTATTTATACAACTGGAGGCGTTAGGTATATAACAAATATTACAAATATGAAAACATCAAAGAGATCTTGTGAATAAATCCCTTTGAAAAATATCAATTTTGCGACTTGTTACTCATTTTCTTAAAACACATCACATATGTCATATAATGCTTGCAAAGTTTTGCATTAGTTAGCAAACACCCACAGAAAGCATGATGAATCCCATGATCCTTCCCTTGCGCAGACATGCGCAGTGGCTGTTACAAATGATTGACTGATGGATGATGGGAAGCCTTGAGAACCGTGTACCGGAAGTCACGTGACAAGAGCCTCCTAAAAACAACCAATTGGTCAGTGATTTGCATTTGCTGCGGAGCTGCTATATTTAGCGCGGAGAGACGCCAGCGGAAGAGCTATTTATCAGTAGCTGGCCTTTGATTGGCCGAGCGTTTGACATGGCTTAACTATAGTGCGCTCAGTCACTGTGTGGTTAGGAAGCGGCACTGTAAAAATCATGTTTGAAATTAGTTGAGAGCATAACATTTTTCTTTAAATTATCCTTTAATCATTATTTCATTAGTCGTTGCCAATGCAATGCTTATTACTAATTATCACTGCCGTTTATAGATATTACATAACAAATCCAATAAGGTTCTGTCGTTTCTAATTGAAATTCGCACTAGAGATGGATTTAAATTTAATGTTTTTATTCAGGAAATATCATTACAGTCTAGGACCAAAGTTGAGAAAGTCCCTTCAAACGAAGGGAAAGCCTCTCGCCTCAAACCGCAAAGTGCCATTATAATTCCATTAAGACCGCAATATGTCATTATTTATATTCCCATTAAAACACCAAGTCCTAGGCCATGAATCCAATTAGTGAAGTAGCCTGACATACCATTTTTATCTGATCTGTGGTTTTGGACCTAGACTGATTACATCGTCGGATATTGTTCTCAGGTATCCTCGTTATACTTATAATCAATAGCAAGAATGAACTTTAACTAAGCTTCTATACATCGTCATTGAGAAATGTTACATTAAATTAATTATAATCTATATCATAGAAAAATACAAATAGTATAAGAATGAATGTAAAAAGCAGACAGATGTCATAAAAATTCGAAATTGATAGAATAATCACACTGCCACCATAGCGCATGTGCGTCTAATCAAAATTGTCTAATAGGGGATTTGCATAACCGCCATTTTGAATCTCGATTCGCATGGAATTATGGGACTAGTGGTACAGTGTAAACTCTATAGAAAACATGTCATGCTAAGCATGGACTATTTATTGGTACTAAATATAACAAATCCCTGTTTTATACAGGTTTCCATAACACAAGTCTCCATCTTTCCCATCATGCATTTGGTTTGTCATAGATCATTTACACAAACTATGATACGACCTGGTGAACACATTTTTGCTATCTTCGATAAAAAAATGTTGCCAAATATTTGTATGTCAGATTTGAACTGAATCCATCCCAGGATGCACTGTAACAGACATGCGCAGTGAGACATGAAACTCCCCTGTTGTCCAAATCTGTTTTCTCACTGTCATAGATCCATGAATTTATCCAATATTTTTCATAACAAATCCAATAAGGTTCTGTCGTTTTTAATTGAAGTTTGCACTAGAGACAAATGGAAGGAGAGAAAAAGAGAGAGTGATAGATAGAGAAGGGTGGGTAGGGGGAATGGATTTATCCCTTGGGTGAGAGTGAAAACGAGTTTGAACACAGTGGCACAAAGAAAGCGAGATTATGAATCCCCTTGGTCTCATCTTTTCAAATATGATGATATCTCAAAATTAAAAAAAATTGTGCGACTTGTGACTTATTTTCCACGTTCACATATGGTTGCTTACTGTATCTGTATAACTTTTGTCTTCTATTTCTGTAGTAAAGGTAACATTTAGTTTCTACTTATGTAAAATCTGGCAATAATCATATTATCGAAAATCATATTATTTTGTGAAAGTATCTGTGATCTGAATAACAACAATCAAAATAAAAATTAATACATTCTATCCAAATAAAAACTTTTCAAACTGAGACGGAAAGGGAGAGAAAGGAAGAGAAAAGCAAATGGGTGAAACCCTCCAAATAACCCAAATTTAATCAGAATTCAGACTCAAGACAGAATTCAACATAACCAAACACATCCCTTGAATCAACTTAATGCGGAATATAGTCCGATATGGCTAGTATTTATCATTTTCCTGCCTAATGTAGCAGAATTTACCTGAAACCCCCCGTTTGCAATGAACACTATTTGGGTCAGATTTTTAGAAAATGTACAATTGGCAGGTCTACACAATTAGGAAATTCTGCTAAATTAAGACTGAAAAATGGTGAATACTGGGTATATCTGAGTATATTTGGTATCGCATTGATTTAAAGTATCAGTTCTGTTATATTGAACTGTATTTTGAACCTGATTCTTGTCTGAAATGTAGGTTATATGAGAGAATTGGTGAAGGCGAATTGTACATTTCTTTAAAATCTGACCCATTTATTAGACTTCCGCCTCTACATCCGGTACTTGGGCCTCATCTCCAGTACAGGAAGTAGAACATGAGAGAACTTCCGGCCGGTGGTCAGGAATGACTCAGCACATCTGAGATTGTAATCCGTTGCACTATAGTGACACCTTGATCATCATTTTAGATCAGGAGTCAGTTCAAATATTACCTGCCAAATATCTCCGTTTTAGTATTAACATCGAGGACCTCACCTCTCAAATAAACTGTGTTTATCCTAGGAAAGTGCTGACGTAGGCGAGTTCTACTCTTACTTTTATATTCGGACTGCACAGATATCAATGTCACTGTGGGGGTCAGATTTTCAGAAAATGCACAATTCACAGTTCTACAGATCTATCAAATTCTGCTAAATTAGAGTAAAAAGGGATAAGCACTAGGTGTATCTGAGTGTATTCTGTTTAGTATTCATTCAATGAACATGTCTGGTTATGTTGAACTGTATTTTGAACCTGATTTTCTTCTTAAATTTGGGTTATTTGTGAGGATTGGTGAATGCCAATTGTACATTTTCTGGCAACTTGACCCGTCACGGATGTCGTTATGAAATGGTTGTACCGCATGCACAGATTCCCTACATGGGTCAGATTGTCAGAAAATGTACAATTAACTTTCATTAGTTCTCTCAAATATCGTCCATTTAAGATGAAAATGAGGTTGAAAATAGAGTTCACCATTAGCAAACCCATTAAAACAACATGATACTAAATATATTCAGATATACCTAGTATTTCTTATTTTTCAGCTTAATTTACCGGAATTTAATGAATGTGTAGAGCTGCCAATTGGACATTTTCTGACGATCTGACATAGCTGGGATGTACAGCATTGTTAGATGATACTTAATGATGAGAACCTGTTACTTTATAGGTCCTGCAGTTGGATTGATTGGATATACAGTAAAGCCTGAACTTGCCGACACCTTTTTAATAGGGGATTTGCATGTGAGACTGCGCATGTCTGTTACAGTGCATCCTGGGATGGATTTGGCAAGTATCTGGCAACATTTTTATCGAAAGTTGCAAGAATGTTTTCACCAATATTATAGCTATATGAATGATCTATGTTAACCAAATGCTTGATAGGAAAGATGAGATCTTGTGTTATGGAAACATGGTTAACACATGGATATTGATATTGGAGCACTGATAAATATAACCTACAAAACAGAGATGTTATACTGAACCTTTAGTTACATAATTCCATACAAATCCAGAAAGCCTGCAGAATAAAGAGCTGCGTGGTACCATATTATAGGAAAAGATTGCAGATGCAAGATATACATTTATGATAATTTGAATCATTAAATCACCTACAGCTAACACAGGACGTTTTCATGGATAATTTAATTTTCCCATTCCAAGTAAAGCTAAAATGTGATGAATCAATGGGTATTTAGGCGAAACCTTATGAGAGCGCGCCGGCTGGCCGAATGTTGGTGGGGCAATGGGCAGGGGTTAAAGGAACCCGTCTTGCAATTTCTTAGTCAAGTAATTACTTTTATTAGTCAGTTTTTACTAGGGACGGTCAACTACCACCTTTACTGACTTAGAACAACCAATTTGAGGGTTAGGTTTAGGGTTAGTTTAAGTATGGATTATGTTAGATCATGACAGCACCACTAGCCCTGCCTCCCTAGCCACCTCCCCAGGCCGGCTCCAGCTACAACAGCCAATCAGAGATGCTAAGTTACTGAAGCCACTTTCAGCCAGCCGGCGCGTTATTGAAAGGTTTCGCTCCTTGCATTTTGTACATATAATGGGTAACCGTTCAGACGTGAGACCCATGAGGCAAGCATTCACCCAGAGAGTGTGCATAGCTAGACAGTCCTGCTTTGGCATATTATAGAAATAGATTGCAGATGTAACATATACTTTCATGACTAATTGTGATCTGTTTCAGGAAAATGAGTCATAAGTCGCAAAATATGGATTTTGAGATATTCCCATATCTGAAAAGAGATCAAGGTGATTCCAATGATAGTAAACACTAGGACGCCTAATATGTATTAAAACAGGGGAGTTGTGATATAGATACCGTACAGGTTAACTAATGAGTTGGTTGAAGGAGAGTAAATATTGCACGAGTTGTAATATTCTAAGGGACTGAAACCGATGCGTTAGTTAAGAAATTTATTATACATGCTTTCAATCATGAAAATAGAAAAAAAATCGAGTCATACATTTTAATTTTACCGGTAATCTTAGTAAAAAGAAAGATGGCAGATGCGTGTGGGACAGTCTGTATTCTGTCCACCATAAAAAGACTTATTAGGCAACATTACGTTAAATATAGAATACTTTTCTACCTGCACTCATCCTAATGCTCCCTTATATAGGGCGCGTAAGTATTCCACCGCGGCGATATTTTGAGTCACGCTACTGTTGCAGTTTCATGACGTCATGTGGACATGTCGCATGAAAGTCCCATAGCCCCAACATTACCGCGATATTAAATCTCTGTTCTTCCAACGATCATATAGATTTAGGACTTCTAACTCATATATATCCATCTCTAGAGGCACACAATTTCAACTATAGCCTCCATAATCCTTAAACTTTTACAGGGGCGATGTAAAGAGTGATTATTTATCGCCCCAATGCCCAACTCTATGGAGATTGTTTACTTCCGGTCCACACATCGGTACAACTACGCAACTAATTTCCGTTAATTCATGCCCCGCCGCCATGACACTTACACACTCTATTGCCACTATGTGCACATTCAATGTTGTTTTCCCTTCTCAACCATTAGTACAAATGGGACTATATTAGGAGTATCTCATATTCGCTCTAGGCATTTTGAAGACGTTGCCAAACCCACACACTCTATCGCTGCCTACGCAAAATGTTGATGTAAGAAATTTGTAACCCTGGGAAATCAATTGTGATGTGTTACATGAAAATGAGTCGCAGTAGCAAAATCGGTATTCTTCAAGTATTGTATTCACCAGATCTCTAATAATAATAAGATGATGTTAAAAGTTGTTACACCTAAAGCCAAAAAGGTTAGGAGATCATTGTTGTATAGAGTCCTGGATGTTTGGAACTCGATATTTTTTTATTTTTTTATATTTCACTTAAAGGCCAACACATTAATTACAATCAATAGTTAGAAAAAGACGCAATTAGGGGATATACATGTAAAACTAGGAAGGATTTCCGTACGTTCCTGCGGACAGAGTATTAACAAGAGGTTTGGGATGACTTATAGACATATTGGTCATGTTTAAGAACCCACAATGTTATATTAATGATATGGGATATTGGCTATCTGATCAAATATATAACCCAACAATAGGGGAGTTGCATAGCCGCCATTTTGAATATTGATTCGCATGGAATTATGGGACTAAGGGTACAGTCTAAAATCTATAGAAAATATGCCATATTCAGCATGGAATTTTAATCAATGATCTAATGTCAATATCCATGTGTTTTACATGTTTCCATAATACATATCCTCCCATCATGCATTTGGTTTTCATAAATCATTTATATAAATATATGATTTTAGTGAAAACATTCTTACAATTTTCGATAATATCTTGCCAAATACTTGTATTAGACATGCGCAGTAGACATGCGCAGTGAGACATGCAACTCCCCTATTGCTTAAGCATTTATATAGCTGTTGCCATAGCCATGCTAGAAGATCTCTTTCTTATTTGGGGGAATCTAATGCTTCAAGTCGTATAAATACATTTACCAAATTTCAAGACAGTGTATTAAATGTATCTATGCATTGCTCAGGTAATTCTATAGAGTATATTTAGCTACTTTACTAGTAAATGCTCTTCTAGAGATATTGGTAACTTCTTTTCACAAATGTTATTATCAAACTTTAATATAAAAACACTTCTTACATGTCCTTAATGTTTCCATTCATTGGAATCAGCTTGATCTCATCTTTTCAAATATGATGATATCTCATAAACCATTTTTTCGACTTGTGACTCAATTCTCTGTAACACATCACATTTTTTATTCTTCATTGGCGGGGCATCAGGTTGCCCAAGATATCTGGGTCAGATTTTCAGAAAATGGCCTTCACCAATCCTTTCAAATAACCCCCATTTAAGACAAAAATGAGCTTCAGAATGCAGTTTAACATAACAGAACTGATACTTTAAATCAATGCGATACTAAATATACTCAGATATACCCGGTATTCTTCATTTTTCAGCCTTATTTAGCGGAATTTCCTAAATGTGTAGGGCTGCCAATTGTACATTTTCTGAAAATCTGACCCATTTATTCATCACGAGGATTGTCCTATAGATTCCCATTCGCTGGATTTGACCTTTCCCAGTATAGATATTTTCCTATCCACAACTAGTTCATTGTAATGGCTCATTTCGGTGAAATCTTTTCATAGCCGGAAATGTTTTCTGTTAAAGGGAAGTTAATCTACCTGTGCAAAGTGCACTTTTAGATTAATTTCTCTTGTTACGCAGCAATCTTTTACTTTTTTCTGTATTTCAAAATCGAAAAATGCAATCAATCAATCCTGCCTTCCGATGTCATATAGATCAAAAGGTGAAACTGGATCCCCTTCCTCTCGCCATTTCTTTTCTTTTTGAGTATTGCTATCATTCCATGGGTCAGATTACCAGAAAATGTACAATCAGCAGCTCTACACATTAAGTAAATTCTGTTAAATTCGACAGAAAAAAGATAAATACTGAGTATATTTGGCATCGAGTTGATTCAAACGATCTGTTGAGTCATGTTGAATTGTGTTTTGAGTCTCATTAAATTTGGGTTATTTGAGAGGGTTTCTAAATGTGATATTTTCAGCTTGCATTCCAAATTGATACATTTAATTAATAATCAGCTCTACACATTTAGTAATCGTGTAAATCGGATATTTGAGAGGGTTTCTAAATGTGAAATTTAGATTTTCTGAGAATTTCACCCAGATACAGATATGTACACTCTGTTTGAGACCTACTTAGAGTAAACCTCAAAGCGACCCAAAGGTAACCCTAAGGCAAAGCGCTCGAAGTAGATCTCAAATAGAGTGTGTAATTACATATGAGTTTATCATCTGGGAACTGTTTCTATATTTAGCTCCAACTGCTCGTGCTGAGCTGCTCCTGGCTAATAACCTCTGAGCAACTCTCCTGCTCCTGTACATGCCTCCTCACCTTCACCATATTAGGAGGTCGAGATGCTTGTTCACTTCACTACAGGTGCCGACCACTAAGTCCTCATGGGTGAAATCGCAAAAAAATGTATAATTTGCCTTCACCAATCCTCTCAAATAACCTCAATTTAAGACAAAAATGACTTTCAAAATGCAGTTTAACATTATCAAATAGATAGTTTGAATCAAGGCAATATCAAATATACTCAGATATACCAAGCAGTGGCCATTTTTCAGTTTAATTTAGCAGAATTTACTTAATGTGTAGAGCTGGAGATTGTACAGTTTCTGAAGATTTGACACATATACAGTAAAGCTTTTAAAGCTGCTCTCTCAGCTCAAAAAATCAAAAACAGAAGTAAGACAACATCTTGAAAACACATGACATTGATCATATTAACCTATATAAAACTTATTTTAACCTGTATAGTAGGGTGACTCCACTACAGGAAAAACGGTGGCGACAATTTTTGTTGTTGCCCACTAACATCAGTTCATTTCATGTTCACAATGAAAACGCAAATGGAGGAGTGTCAGATGTGTTGCCACATTCTCTGGAAACTGTTGTTCCTGTTTGGGTATTTGTTGCAACAAATTAGTGGGCAACAACAAAATTTGTCGGCACCGTTTTTCTCTCTAGTGGAGTTGCCACATAAAACTTATAATATTTTTTATGTCATAAGAAAACGTGTTATACAACACCGGTGATCCTTCACTGATTATGTTATAACATCAGGAGTCTACCTATGTTACAACTCACCGTCCAGTCTTATCTTAAATATCTCAATTATCTTAATTATCTTAATGTCTCATAAGAATAGAATATTGTCACTTCAGGAGTATACCTGAATCTCTTCTCAATAAAAAGGGTATAGTATAATTATAAAGTTTAAGTGCCTAGTCTTAGATATTATTATTATTATTATTGTTATTATTATCATTTAAATTTCCTCTCCTTTTTAAAGAGAACAACCTCTTCCAAGGTTCCACATAAATTTGTATTACCTTTTCGGCCAAGGTAACGGCTGGGAGAGCTGGATGTAATCTAGTGGTCAGTATACCTGTTTGTCTATATGTCATATGTTGTTCTTCTCTGTATGATGTTTTCGACGTATTTTTACCTTGTAAGAGTATCTTTTAACTTAGTACGATGATTATACCCGGGTGTTGGTTCTTAACCTGTTTTGCTTCGATTTTATTCTCTTATACAGATATAGCAGCTATATTGTTAAATCGGAATTCACTGGATATTTTATATTATCATGAAACCTTCCTTCTACGATTATAACTTCTACTGGGAGAAGGAATCTCTTGGTCCTTGCCTCAAAATTGAACAAGGTCACAAATTCGGTAATTTATAAATCCCAAGTTCGATGGAATGAACTTGGCTTAGCAGCCCATAAAATCGAAGACAAATTTTCCTTTAAAAGATACACCGAGAAGCTTCTCTCTCCCTTTTAAATCCCGGCTCTAAGTTGCTGACCTGGTAATGCATATATCTGTTTTCACTCTCCATATTTCAATACTGCCTAAAGGGCTTGATTTCCTTGTCTGATCTACGCAACAGATGTGCTTATTCTTTATTAATAATTGAATATTATATATTCAAACCGTACTGACTTTTACACCAAGAAACTTCTTTGTATTGAACCTGTATTCATACCCACTGCCTGTAACAATTCATTATATTCTGCCTGTACCTGTGTTAACATATACAGCTATATAAACTTATAAGTCAATGCCTAATTTGGGTGCTTCCGACACCCAGCCTAGCCATTGTTTACAATTCCATATCTCATTTACTACACTGGTTTCATTGTAATTAACCATTCTACATCACATCTCATACCAAGTTTGTGTAAAACCAAGTTCTGCAACAGTTTGTTACTTAAGATTCAAGTCCATAAAAACGGCATCCTCTGGAAGAACTAAATGTTTTAGATGCAGAGCGACCGTATTGTAATTACCATCGGCAATAAAAGGATTTTTGAATTTGAATTTGAATAATTTGTATTTGTTAAACTACAATTTCTATGCTTTGCTTTTTCCCATCAGGTAATACTGAGAAAGGTGTATAACAACATAATGTCTCTTGGCTGAATAAACACATTTAAAACAAAACACGTAGTGCCTCTCTGAAGCAGAACCTAAGGGCTTTTTATGTATGTAGTATTTTTGATGTATTTTTTATCTTATCAGAGGCTGACTGAAGCTGTATTTTATCATAATAGGGTCTCTCTGAAGCGGAGACAAAAGCTTTTGTATCTATCTATATATATAGATATATATATAAGTATTTTTATTTTCAACTTTGCATAAATAGTTACATAGAAAAAGGTCATGTCACTTTCTGTGCGAACATAGATCTTCCAAGAGCGCCTTGTTTTGGTGTATTATTTCATTTTTAAGACATAATAATTATTTGATGCTCATTTTTGATCTCACCACATCTAGAGTCGATCTTTTTATCTTAGAGTTGGACTCATTTACTACTATACTGAGTCATGATGTACTCCCATGATATAAAAACATATTAATAGCAATAGCATATTTTAGCAACTAAAGAGTTACATTCATATAACAATACTGACATTTTGCATTGTGTCCATAATACATAATTATGTTGATTATTTCCACAACCAAAACCTTCTACGTACAAGTCTTATATGCTTGATTTGGGTGTATTTCTATTGTCAAAAGATTAAAAATTAAACCATCAACAATGTACAGGATATAAAATATATAATATAATGTAATACTGTTTCTAGCCCAGAATCATATAATTACTTTTCAGGTATATCCTGAAGTTAGGCAGGTCTTCCACCTGGTGGCTCTATATGGTGTTAATCGCCCTGGTGCAATGTGGATTTGTTGATTTATTGAATAAAATGTGTCATAAAAAAAAGAAGACAGATAGAAGGGTATGTTGTAGCTGCTATTGTGTTTCTTAATTCATCAAGACTTCACAAATGCAACAATATTTCCCAAATGTGTTCATTCGTCAATATTTGTCAAATAACAATAACTAATCATAGGCAAACTGCCATATATTACCTTATGGTATATAGCATGCTATATCATCTAGTTACATATATGTGTGGTGCTGTGGCCAGTATTGCTAGCTGGCCTTGGTACTGCTCCTCCCCTATACACCTGCACTAGGTACAGTGACCATATAATCCACTAGGGGTTTGCAGGACATTGCTATATGGGTCCGATTTTCAGAAAATGTACAATTGGCAGCTGTACACATTTAGCAAATTCTGCTAAATTAGGCTGCAATTTGGTCAATACTAGGTAAATTCGAGTATATTTGGTATTGCATTGACTCTAGCAATCTGTTTGGCTAGGTTGAACTGTATTTTGAACTTTATTTTCATCTGAAATTTGGGTTATTTGAGAGGATTGGTGAAGGTGAATTGTACATTTTCTGTAAATCTGACCCATATATTCCCAGTATAGACCACTAGAGTTCAATCTTATGCAATGCAGCTGTGTATTTGTGATTGTTACTTTATTGTCTTATTTTATGTGAACTCTATGTAACCTGTATATGTCATTGCCACATCCTATGTGTGTTGTGTGTCTTTTATAGACTACCCAGGTAACAATTCACGTTAAATTAATGTTGATTCACGTCAATTAAAGGTGAATTTATTAACGTCAACAGTTTGACGTAAACTTAACCTTAATTTCACGTTAATCATGTTAATGTTATCATATTTGCATCAATCTAACGTTAACTAAACGTGATTTTTTTAACATTAATTTCTCAACGTTAAGTCAATGTTGACTTAACATTAACATTTTTTACGTAAATTTTGTAACATTAACTTACTGATCAATCAACGTTAATATTCTTGATGTCAACTTGTTGACATTAACTTACTGTCCAAAAAACGTTAGTATTTTTGACGTAAATTTGTTAACATTAACTTACCAATCAATCAACGTTGATATTTTTACGTCAACTTGTTGACATTAACTTACTGTTCAAAAAACGTTAGTCTTTTTGACGTAATTTTGTTGATGTTAACTTACCGATCGATCAACGTTAATATTTTTTACATCATGTTTTTAACATGAACTTAATGATGAATCAACGTGAATATTTTTTACGTCGATTTTTTTAACATTAAATTATTGATAAATCAGCGTTGATAGCTTTAACAGCACATTCATTTTACTGTTATCTGTTCTTCTAAGAGAGGGTATACATACAGTATGAAAGAGAGCGGGGATAAAGAGGGATAGAGAAAGAGCAGGGATTGAGCCCGGTGAGAGGGACAAAGAGAGTGGGGATTGTGAGACAGAGCGGGGATATAGAGAAGGACAGAGAGCGGGGATAGGACAGAGAGCGGGGATTGAGAGCAGGGATAGAGAAAGAGGCAGAGTGGGGGGAAACAGAGAACGGGGATACAGAGACAGGGAGCGGGGATAGAGGGGGACTGAAAATGGCTGCCAGTAATATAAATTCCTCTCTGAAACAGAGATATACATTTATTTTATCTTGCGTTCTTTGTACTTTGCATATTTTATATTCTATACTTCATACCTTGAAGCTCTTAGTGAGCAGACACATTGATGTGGAGGCTTTATACTTTTATACTGGGGTAGGAAGTATATCCCTACCAGAATATAAATTGAATTATTTCATTATATCATTCATATTTAGATACAATTGTAAGAAGTATATCTGACCAAAAACTGTCCGTCATACTTGCCAAACTAGATAGTATTATATATACTCACATAACTAAGATATACACCAAGTTTTAAACAAGAAGATTGATACAATAATTGTTTACATATTCCAAAGACTTGAAATGTACTGTCAGCTTGTTTCCAACATGCTATCTTTGTATTTCAGTTTTCTCTGTATAGTTGATCTCTCTAGATATGATAGTGAACCGCTTTCTTCTATAAAGGTAATGGCTGGAACACATGTATATCTTTTGACAAATAAAACAGATTTTTAATTCAATTCAATGCAGGGATAGAGATGGACAAGGAGCGGGGATCAAGAGGGACAGAGAACGGGGATAGAGAGGTACAGGCAGTGGGGATAGAGAGGGACAGACAGCGGGGATAGAGAGGGTATCATAACAGTTATAAAGAATCATACACTTTTCATCTAAATAAATAAATTGAAACCATTTCAAGTCTCAAGCAGACAAGGAAGTTCAACCAAGGTTAAGCTGGTACAGTACTGAAGGCAGTGCAAGTGTCAACAAGATGCAATTCCGAGAACCAGCACCTAGCCACATGCGGTCAGACCTCCAGGTTGGCATTAGACGTGTTCAACCCTGTATATAAAAATTATTTTCATTTCTTTTTCTCAAATCGTAATAACGCAGACGGTTTAATAATGAATATAATTATGAATTGTAATCTGAATCTTGATTAATATACCAGATCAAAATAAGTGCCAAATGGAATATGTGTGTGATGCACAACGGTAAACCATCTGCCCATCATCATCAGCTAGGTATCATCATATCACTGAGAATGTAAATGTACCCTAAGTGGACATATTGATTATGTATTAGGTCGATTCCAGAAACTTTAGTGCGATTTTGATAGTTTTGTTGTATCTGTGTATTTGTGTATTTGTATGGATTCTTTTCATAAAATTATGATTTACTAATCAAGGAATGATGTTGGAATCATCTGATTTGTTCTGGATATTTGACAACGACCTTGAATGTAAATGCAAAAAGGAGTTGATCTAAATAATATGACAAGTTTTCTTTTTATAGCAGTTCGAACATGTATTTTTGGGGACGTTTTATTTTTGCCAAAATTACATTTCTCATCATAAGGACGATAATATAATCCAATCTGAAAATTAAAATGTTGTATTGATAGGGGCAGACTAGTTGTTTAATATGGAATATCAAAGTCCATGCAAAAGTAATTGGTTATTTGTTCTCACTTTTGTGGGTATTCCTATGGAACCGTCTAAACAAATATGGTCAATAAATGACCTAGTATTATGCGGCGTACTCTAAGGAATCCATAATACCATGTGTAAGTTTATAGGCCCAGAATTCACTACATTATTTTAAAAACGTGAAAGACATCAAAATCGTACTAAAAATTCTGGAATCGGCCAAAAATAGATTACATTTTATCCGTAAAACAATTTGATATGTCTCCTATACTATATAAGATTTTCGTTGTACATGTAACTGTTTCTTTTACCTATTTCATCACGAACATGATATGGAAAGCTTATGAAAATTTTAAAAAAACATAAACACACAAACATAGAATGCATCATTAAATAGTGGATACCCATTATAAATGCCACAATAAGCATTCTTAATATTAGCAGCTCACAAAGTCAAGACAAGGGAAGCCCAGTTGGGCCCTGTGCTAGTCTTGTAAATGTAATTAAGTCTGCCTCCCGCGCATTTCTCTTAGTGAGATCCGGGTTTGGTTTAATTTCTAGTACTACCAGTCCCACACTTGTGGCTAGTCAGTGAAAGGAATAGGTCTGGTTTCCTCTATATGGATATACTTGTATTTGTTGGAATGAAGTTTTCCATCGCCCATCTACACCATATATTCTATTGAATTAAAGACATCAATATTCACCAGCTAAGACTAGGAAGTTTAGGATGCAGAAATCATTCTCTAAGGTAAGGAAACCCTGATTAAATTCAATGTAAATATCGGGGTAGTAAATACGAGGGCAGTGCATATCTAGAGCTATAAAAAGATTATAGGACAAATCTTTCTATTTAATACAGCTGTTTTAACAATACAATACCCCATCCCGCCGGGCTCCTGATGCGTTTTAATAATTCCATACTTAATATCATTAGGCACAACACTTACATGTACCAAATATTTAGTTGTATTCTATTCTTTACAGAGGCTGATATGAAGAAGTACGATGACGAGCCATTTACAGAAGTGGACAACATCAGCAAGAATATAAGGAACCAAATGATGAACTGAATATCAATGTTAATAAAAAGTATGGAATTGACATCCATGAAGCCAATGTTTCCCACACTTAGCATAAGATCAACATTAAACTGGAGTAAAAATAGGCAGGTTAAGTTAATGTTAATAATATTTACCTAGATTTTACATTAATTATTTGGCGTGAAGTTAACGTTAATTCAACCTCAATTTAAACCGCGATCATAACATCAATCTTAACGTTAAAATTGAAGTTAGTTAACGTCAATATTAACTTCAATATTAACGTCAATATTTACATCAATCTTGACGTCAAAATTGAAGTTAATTCACGTCAATATGAACGTTAATATGAACGTCAAGTTTAACGTTAAAATTGACGTTAACTTTGCGCAAAGTTGAGTCCACACATTCACGTATATATTAACGTTAACCATTGACGTAAAGTTGCTCTAAATATTGACGTGAATTGCCGTTAAGTTAACCTCAATTTGTTACCTGGGTAGTCCTTGTTATGTGTGGCTAGTGGGGGCAGGCTTAGTAGTCCTGTGGGACTGGCCTCCCGGGCTGTGTGTGGGTGGAGAATAAAGGTTGGTAGCTGGCAAGGACCAAGAACCTGAGCTAGGTGTTGATTCACTACACATACATAATTTTAGTATCAAACTTTACCCAAATTAAACAAAAGGACGATGTCCACACAATATATCCACATAGAAACCCAGTACCATGGGTCCCACTTTGACAAAGTTCATCCCATTGCAGTAGTATTGGTAACTAGTCAGTTTATACCTCTATATACCGTAAAATGAAACTTAAAAGTCTAGTCTAAGGGACCCTCTGGAAGAGCTATGGCTGCCACAAAAGAGAGCAGACCCATTCCCGATGTAAATTATCTATATTTGTATCATGTACTGTTTTCGGAAATAAACAAAATACAATATAGTACAAATATATACATTCCTCTGTACAGCCAATGAATGAATTTCTTTTCATAAATAGCAACTAATGAAATGGATTTTCGCACATACCAACTATTCATAGCATCAAATAAGACACATTTCCCTGGCCAGAAACCAGTCAAACATATCATCACACATACCAACTAATCAAATGCATTCTCTCATGTGGGTCAGATTTTCAGAAAATGTACAACTTGTCAATTCTGCTAAATTAGACAAGAACATAATGAATACTAGCTATGTCTGGCTATATTTGGCATTGAGTTGATTAAAAGGATGTGTCTGGTTGTGTTTAATTGTGTTTTGAGTCTCATTTTTTGTATTATATGTGGGTTATTTAGGAGGGTTTCTGAAGGTGAATTGTACATTTTCTGGAAATTGCACCCATGTAGCAACCATTCAAATACATTCTCTCACATAGCAACCAATCAAATACATTCTCTCAGTTAGCAACCAATCAAATACATTCTCTCACATAGCAACCAATCCAATACATTCTCTCAGTTAGCAACCAATCCAATACATTCTGTCAGTTAGCAACCAATCCAATACATTCTCTCACATAGCAACCAATCCAATACATTCTCCCAGTTAGTAACCAATCAAATACATTCTCTCAGTTAGCAACCAATCCAATGCATTCTCTCAGTTAGCAACCAATCCAATGCATTCTCTCAGTTAGCAACCAATCAAATACATTCTCCCAGTTAGCAACCAATCCAATGCATTCTCTCACGTAGCAACCAATCCAATGCATTCTCTCAGTTAGCAACCAATCAAATACATTCTCTCAGTTAGCAACCAATCAAATACATTCTGTCAGTTAGCAACCAATCAAATACATTCTGTCAGTTAGCAACCAATCCAATACATTCTCTCAGTTAGCAACCAATCCAATACATTCTCTCACATAGCAACCAATCCAATACATTCTCTCAGTTAGCAACCAATCCAATACATTCTCTCACATAGCAACCAATCCAATATATTCTGTCAGTTAGCAACCAATCCAATACATTCTCTCACATAGCAACCAATCCAATACATTCTGTCAGTTAGCAACCAATCAAATACATTCTCCCAGTTAGCAACCAATCCAATACATTCTCTCACATAGCAACCAATCCAATACATTCTCTCACATAGCAACCAATCCAATACATTCTCTCAGTTAGTAACCAATCCAATACATTCTCTCACATAGCAACCAATCCAATACATTCTCTCACATAGCAACCAATCCAATACATTCTCCCAGTTAGCAACCAATCCAATACATTCTCTCACATAGCAACCAATCAAATACATTCTCTCACATAGCAACCAATCCAATACATTCTCCCAGTTAGCAACCAATCCAATACATTCTCTGAGTTAGCAACCAATCCAATACATTTGGTCAGTTAGCAACCAATCAAATACATTCTCTCACATAGCACTAATCCACAAATACATTCTCTCACCAATCACCGAGTATGGAGTTACATTAATGACCACTCCGCAGGAGGCATAGGACTGATTAGTAGGAGTAGAGCATCCACATGGACGTAGCCTAAACAAGCTCTCAGTAATTAGCAGTGCCTTCAGCTTCTTATCTATTAGCCTGTAATACTCCTACATAAACTTCTATAAATACATCTTTATTACAATTTAATGACGGTTTGAAATGTGGGGCCACATGGAGCTTCATCATTAAGCGGAGGCACCTGAATGTAAAAACATTGTTTTCATTTAATGTTTTTTTCTCAATTAAGCCTGAGGAAGTAATGTGATACGTAGAAAATGAGACTTAAATCACGTCTGAGCATTGCTTAACCTTCAAGCGTTAGGATTGCGTCGAACATCCATATTCTGTCATGAGATTCATTTGTGATGTGTTTCAGGAAAATGAGTCACAAGTCGCAAAATTGATATTTTTCAAAGCGTTTTTTTCACAAGATCTTGTCATTGAAATGTTCTGGTTCTGATGTGCCCAAAGTAGACATATCTACCAATGACAAAATCGGTACAGTATTTTCCTCTTTGGTACAAGCTATTTCACATACTACAAATTCTTTTCCAAATCCTCACTTCCTATTTCCGGGCGGATTTGACTATTTCCCTGAGATATCCACCAGAGAAAAGTATATCAGCATAAAGCATACACTATGAAGTAAAATAGTGTATCCCACGACCGCCTTTATATTTCCACGCCCCCTCGACGATAGACATGTACTAGCTGACTTAAGAAAATAACATTACTATTAACATAGTTATAAGTAGCCTAGATCAGGTGGTTAGAATATCGCCAGTGGCGATGCCAGATTTGTACTTACTGCCGATAAAAATAACAAAAAATAAATAGATAAAAAAATATCCCTGCACCTTTTTCTTATTTTCCCTAAATAAAAAGCCATGTCCTCCTGCAGGGATCCCTATTTCAAGATCGGGTGACTTTTTTACCCCTGGTACACTCCTTTTGTCTCTGTACCAAAGGGGACATCAGCATGCAAACCTACACAAGCATCTGTTATGTAACACATGGCCACTGTATGTGGCTCAAAGCTGCATGCATGAGTGATCACTGACCAGTTGTCACCATAGCAACTAGACCACAGCTTGTCTCAATTCCCTGCCATGCTGTCTTCTTTTCCGTTCTCTTTCCCCCTCTCACCCTCTTTCTCCCTCTCATCCTCCCTCTCCCGCTCTACCTCCCTCTCATCCACCCTCTCCCTCTCAAACCCATATTGTTTCATTGGAGTTATACATATTGGCATAGGAATACATCATGGTACATTTGGGTGAAAAGACAGTGGATATTCCTAAAAAGGATATTCCAAAAAGGAAAAGGATATTCCAAAAAGAAAAAGCCTTGAATATTTGGGATTTTTCCTATTTCACATAGATATCCTTTCAGGTTGGGGACAAAACAGGTTCTTAGATGATTTGGCACTTGTAGTCATATGAGTCTATGTACTAAATTTCAGGACATAGTATTAAATATATTCTTGCATTTCGAAGGCCTAGTTTTGAAGGCCTAGTTACTTTCTAGCAATTACCCATCCAGAAACATTGCAAACTCCCCCCCCCCCCCACACACACCAAAAAAATAAAATAAATAACAAATTTAAAATATAGAAATACTTATTAGGTGTCCTAGTGTTTACTATCATTGGAATCGGCTTGATCTCACCCTTTCAAATATGGTGATATCTCAAAATCCATATTTTGCGACTTATGACTCATTTTCCTGAAACGGATCACATTTAGTTATTACTTGCCTATTATACACATATTGCTCTGAAAACAACATATCTAGATGCATACGGTATTTCACTAGTGAGTTATGTGGGGTTGTCATGGCAACCAATCTGTTTCTTACTAGGATTACCGCTGAAATCCAAATTAATGTCTCATTTTTTTCTGTTTTCATGATAATAAATCTGTTAACTAACCTGTTGGTTTCAGTCGCTTAGAACTTGTGCAATATTCACACTACTTAAACCTTATCGTTAGTATGTGAACCTGGGGGGCGTTTCATAAGTTAACGCAGCGCGCGTTCGTTATGGTAGCGTAACTATGGGTTAGATAGTGTTAAATTTAGTGCGCATTTGTTATAGTAACGCAATGTTAGTTGACGTCAATTTTGTCCCTTACCGCGCGCTATGTTAAAATATGTCGTTCTTTATTTGGTAACGACTATCGTTAGATCCTATAAGGCGCGCTGCGTTAACTCATGAAACGCCCCCCTGGTTCAGACTCTTAGAGGAATAAATAGGGAACGCAGTATTAAGCTTATTGCAACAACATTTATTGCTGACGAAATGACTCCCTCTGGCGACCATCCTTTAGTAGACGATAAAAGGTGTGTAAACAAGCAAATAGCACCAATACACATAAATACATGAAGTAAATGTAAGTCGATGGTAAGACTGGAATACACAAGTAAATAGGTCAGATTTTCAGAAAATGTACAATTGGCTTTCACCAATCCACCCACATTTAAGACAAAACTGAGCTTCAAAATGCAGTTTAACATAACAGAACTGATACTTTAAATCAACTAAATATACTAAATAGACTCAGATACTAAATATACTCAGATATACCTGGTATTCATAATTTGTCAGCCGAGTTTAGCAGAATCGCCTAAATGTGTAAAGCTGCCAATTGTACATTTTCTGAAAATCGGACCCAAATACAGAGACTCCAAACAATAGTAATACATAGGAATAAAGGTATACAAATCTGTTTATATATCAAGCCACCACATAACATATTATATATTTAGAGCAATTTACATTTGATTTTCCTGAGGTGTTTCTATATGATTACCGATTATTGAGTTTTATTTTCATAGTTAAACTCATATGAGCTCAACATTTGTTGAAAGTGATGAACATTTAAACAGAACTTCAGTTTGACTTCTTAAATAACCCTATCGATTCGGAGTACCCTAGTGGAGTTAAATAAATCCCAAAGGTTGGATAGAGGACTAAAGCTGAACAATAAATTTGTATTTAAACGTTTTGATTAAACATTATGTGATGTGTGGGTCAGATTTTCAGAAAATGCACAATTGAACTTCACTAATCCTTTCCGATAACCCACATTTAAGACAAACATGAGCTTCTAAATGCAGTTTAACATGACAGAACTGATACTTTAAGTCAATGCGATACCAATATACTCAGATATACCTGGTATTCATCATTTTCAGCTTTATTTCGCAGAATTTCCTAAATGTGTAGAGCTGCCAATTGTACACTTTTCTGAAAATCTGACCCGTATACACATTATTCTCAGCTGGAAATATCAGGGAAAGAATCATAGATCATGAGGTATTTTCTGTTAAAGATTTTATTTATCCAGCATCTCAAGACATGATTCACAGTAAAAAAGTGGAGTGGTAACACGAGAACAGGTTGAACAAATAAACTAACAAAAATAACTAACACATTCAATAGGTAATTAGACACATGATAATACAGGTTATTTGCAGATAGTGCATGGGTACAATATAATATAATAATTATATGTGGGTCAGATTTTCAGAAAATGTACAATTCAACTTCGCCAATCTTATCAAATAACCCACATTTCAGACG
The DNA here is from genome assembly GCA_942159475.1 of Sthenelais limicola. Lineage (NCBI taxonomy): Eukaryota > Metazoa > Annelida > Polychaeta > Phyllodocida > Sigalionidae > Sthenelais > Sthenelais limicola. Next base: position 9,468,451 of record OW804094.1, on the reverse strand, counting down.
AAAATTAAATTCAAAATACAGTTCAACCTAACCAAACAGATTGCTAGAATCAATGCAATGCCGAATATATATATATATAATCTACCTAGTATTGACCAAATTGCAGCCTTATTTAGCAGAATTTACTAAATGTGTACAGCTGTTCTATTTGTACATTTTCTGAAAACTTGACCCATGTATAGTATTTCAGACTGTCCGCCCTGTTAAATATTAGTTTACCAATTTGTCTGTACTACATTTCTATAGAAAGAAGAGAATATAACTAAAACGGAAGTAAACCGCCATCACTCGGCGTTGTGCTCATTTATCACGACATATGTATAAATGTGATGTTTTCTGGGAAAATGTGTCACAAGTCGCAAAATTGATATTTTCAAAGTGATTTATTTACAAGATCTCTGGTGGAATGTTCTAATTATTAAAGGGTTTAGTGCTTCGAGTCGTATGAATATAAGTACCAAATTACAAGGCAGTGTATTAAATATATCCTTGCATTCTGAAGGGAATTCTATGGAGTGCATTTAATTACTTTACTAGTAATTGTACACCCTGAAACATTTCTTGAACCATAAAATATAGAAACACTTTTTATATGTCCTTTATGTTTACTATCATTAGAATCGTCTTGCTCTCATCTTTTCAAATATAGTGATATCTCAAAATCCATTTTTATACGACTTGTGACTCATTTTCCTATAACACATTACAAATAGGAGAATACATGGGTCAGATTTTCAGAAAATGTACAATTCGCCTTCACCGATCCTCTCAAATAACCCATATTTAAGACGAAAATGAGCTTTAAAATGCAGTTTAACATAACAGAACTGATACTTTGAATCAAAGCGATACCAAATATACTCAAATATACCCGGTATTCTTCATTTTCCAGCCTAATTTAGCAGAATTTACTTAATGTGTAGAGCTGCCAATTGTACATTTTCTGAAAATCTGACCCACATAGATTATATATATATATAAAGATTTTTATTCCAAAATTCCGTTACATACATTTGACATTTCATCATACATTACATAACAATACTTCGGAACTGGGCTTTAATTTATCTTCTGAAATCAGGTCTTCCTCATAGCCCAGGTTATCATCTCTACATGGGTCAGATTTTCAGAAAATGTACAATTCACCTTCACCAATGCTCTCAAATAACCCGAATTTCATACGAATATAAAGTTCAAAATACAGTTCAATCTAACTAAACAGATTGCTAGAATCAGTGCATTGCCAAATATACTCGAATTTACCTAGTATTGACTAAAGTGCAGCCTAATTTGGCAGGATTAACTAAATGTCTACCGCTGCCAATTGTAAATTTTTCTGAAAATCTGACCCACATACAGTTATACGCAATGATCTACAAGTAACACGGCTGCAGTGATTTTATCTTCTAGAGCATCCAACATCCCAATAAAGCCTTTTAATTATGCGTAATGCTGACAGAGATACTATCTTTGATGATGATTGTGTCTTATTCTGAAAACGGGGAGGCCACCTAGTGTATTGTCTCTTAACTAGCATCTACATAGACTACTCAAGGCCGCCACCTGGTGGGATCTGGATGCACTACAGCTGACCAGACGGGGAGCAGCCATTCGGGCAGCTGCAGTCATACAAGGGTTACATCACAAGAAAATGTGCAATCGCAAGCTCTACACATTTAGTAAATACTGCTAAATTAGGCTGGGACATATAGATATAGATATATCTGAGTATATTTGTGATGTGTTTCAGGAAAATGAGTCACAAGTCGCAAAATTTGTGTTTTTCAAAGATATCTTTGTTGGAATATGTTCATTTTTGAAGTGTCTATTCCTTGTGGTTGTATGAATACATCTACCAGATCTTAAGTATGTTTATTAATTATATCAGTGCGTTTCTTGGATCATCCTATTGAGTATATTTAGCTACTTTACTGGTAATTATGCACCCAGAAATATTGCAAATGTTTTTTTTTTTTTCAAAAATAAAAATATCAAACTAAAAAGATAAAAGTACTTATTAGATGTCCTTAATGTTTATATTCATTGGAATCGGGTTGGTCTCATCTTTTTAAATATGGTGAATATCAACTGTATTTTTAGTATCATTTTCATCTTAGATTTGGTGTTATTTGAGAGGGTTTCTGAAGGTGAATTGTACATTTTCCGAGAATTCCACCCACAAGACAGTTTCCCGCCCACCACCCTAATAGGAAGAGTGTACTACAATTATAGCTCTACATTTGTACATAATTTGGATCCTTATATGGGTCAGATTTTCAGAAAATGTACAATTCGCCTTCACTAATCCTCTCAAATAACCCATATTTAAGACAAAAATGAGCTTCAAAATGCAGTTTAACATAACAGAACTGGTACTTTAAATCAATGTGACACCAAATATACTCAGATATACCTGGTGTTCTTCATTTTTCAGACTAATTTAGCAGAATTCAATAAATGTGTAGAGCTGCCAATTTTCTGAAGATCTGACCCATATTTTTCTTACAGTTCTTAAATGTGTAATAAAGTATAATTAAACAAAAGAGGATAAGATTAAAATACTGACAGTGTTGCTCAGATAGAGGACAGAATGAGAGAGCTGCGGGGTTGGGTCTATAATTGCTCACTAATTATACTGTTTCCTGATAATTATGGTTTAATTATGGGGTGTAATTAGTTATACAATGATTGTGGTTGGATGCTGAGGGCAGTTAGTGGTGAGACTGGAGGGAATATTATAATGGGTGAAATCGCCAGAAAATGTACAATTCGCGTTCACCAATCCTCTCAAATAAACACAATTTAAGACAAAGATAAGGATCAAAATACAATTCAACATAACCGAACATAAAGTTGGAGTCAAGGTTATATCACATATATTCCGATATACATAGTATTGACCATTTTTCAGTCTAATATAGCAGAACTTGCTAAAATTAATGTGTATGTCTGACGATTTTACATTTTCTGAAATTCTGACCTTCATGTAGAAAAGTAGGATTTATCAGAACTAGGGTACACGCCTATAGATAGCTATCGTCCTAAACAATGTTTGTAATTAGTGTATGTATGTGTAGATGTTATCTAAAAAATTGAAGACAGGGGTTGGATTTTGCTTTGATCTATAGTAATGAATGAAATTGTATTAAAGAGATTGGAATGTAATGGTGTAAGAAGTAAAACGATTAAGTTCAAAGTCAGTTATGAACGTTAATAGTAAATGTGATTGAAATTGTTGTTGGCGAATGAAATGTATCACATCATGTGAAATTTTGTCGAATAAAATTTTTAAAAAAAAGGTGATAAACCAACCACACTATATAATGTGAGGTGTTTCAGGGAAATGAGTCACAAATAGCAAAAAATGGATTTTGAGATATCATCATATTTGAAAAGAGGAGATCAAGGGGATTCCAATGTTAGTAAACAGTAGGACATAGATAATATGTATATTTCAAGTTTGATATTTTGATATTTTTTGGGGTGATAGTGTCACTCACTCCTAAATTAGATATAATATTCCGGGTGATACTTATTCGGATTGAACTGAATCTCGATCATACTTGCTACTGAACACCCATGCAATGAGAGCCAGAGAAACATGGATCTCTGACAGCGAGCTTTCACTAATTGAGATGTGTTTCAGGAAGATGAGTCATAAGTCGCAAAAAATGGATTTTGAGATATCACCATAATTTGAAAAGATGAGATCAAGCCGATTCCAATGATAGTAAACAGTCTAATAATCTAATAAATATTTCTAGATTTTAAGTTTGATATTTTCGTTTTTGAAAAAAAAGTTTCCAATATTTCTGGGCGTCAATAAACAGTAAAGTAACTAAATATAGTCCATATGAGGACCTTTAAAACGAAAGGATATATTATATAGATTGTTCTTAAATTTAATACATCGATTGATATAGCTATAAGTGATCAACCCACCAAAGATTAGAACATTCCAATAATGAGATCTTGTGAAAAAGACACTTTGAAAAATATCAATTTTGACTCATTTTCCTGGAACACATCACAATTATGCTTTCTTGATAGCACAATACCATTTAGGCCTACACACGTGTCCTGTTCCCTGATTATGCAATATGTGCAACAGAGCGTCACTGCGCGACAATAACAGCCTCGTCATATTCGTCAACGATTGCTTCAAGTGACCGCCAATGGCGCGCATGGTTGCGCTACAGCTTTTCTCTAGAACTTATCACTTCCAACTGATTTAAAACCATTTAAAACCTTCTCAAACAAGTCATATACAACATGAAAACTTGTATAAATAGGTTTCACTGCCTCCTGATGATTCTTTTTACGATTTGAAATTCGGTAGGCCTACACCCCCAAAATGCTAGATTAATTTGTGCCAGCTAAAGACACCCTGTTAGCGTTGTCAGCGGGAATGAAGGGTATATAAAGGCAGTTAGTACATAAATATAATGTACTTGCTTCGGCAGTACATATATTAAAATTGGAACGATACAGAGAAGATTAGCATGGCCCCTGCGCAAGGATGACACGCAAATTCGTGAAGCGTTCCATATTTTTATATCTTTTGTGTTCTGTTTATAATTTTGTAGCATCCTCAACGCTGACAATTTAAATATTTAAATATTGTATTGAATAATAATAATAAAAAATTATTCAGAGATACACTAGAGCCATAATATCATTTAGTCAAACTAAATGTAATGTCAAATTACAGATGATAATGATTTCTTGCAAACTATTTGACGATTTGGATATAATGTCAGAACCTTAAAATGAATTCATGAATTTGATTTTGAAACGAGATAATTCATATTTAGGTAAAAGAATTTAGGTACCGGACTTGCAAGGAAAAAAGGGACAAGTTAATTTAGTATTAAATGATGTGTGATGTATATATTTCCATACATTAAGACCTCACTTTCCGATCATGCATTTGGTTTTCATAGATCATTTATACAAACTATGATATTGGTAAAAACATTCTTGCAATTTTCGATAAAAATGTTTGTATGTCAGATTTCAACAGAATCCATCCCAGCATGCACTGCAGTAGACATGCGAAGTAACATGCAACTCCCCTATTGTGACGATACCAAATCACACGGTATTGTGGCGCCACCTGGACCCAGGACGCACACTAACTCCACCACTCTCACAGCAACCTCCGCTCCCCCTGTTGGCACTCTCTCTCCGCCTCCCACTCCTCACTTTCTTCTACCTCCTCTCTCCTTACACCCTTCCCACCCCCTATCACTGTGCCTACACCTACTTATGGGTCAGATTTTCAGAAAGTGTACAATTGGCAGCTGTACACATTCAGTAAATTCTGCTAAATTAAGCTGGAATTTGGTCAATACTAGGTAAATTCGAGTATATTCGGCATTGCATTGTTTCTAGCAATCTGTTTGGTTAGGTTGAACTGTCTTAGGATTGTTATTTTCATCTGAAATTTGGCTTATTTGAGAGGATTGGTGAAAGTGAATTGTAGATTTCCTGAAAATATGACCTCTATACATGATGAGGTAAAGTGGTATTCGGAGGTTTCCTCTCATAAACGTGTTCTAGGTTTTGACACCATTTTTTATTCATATGGTTTGCTTATTTATATGTTAGTGGAGGCATACACCAACAAGGAATACTCTAATAACTTTACCGTCAGGCTGTGTGGACGTACAGACTGTGGAAAGGCTTTTTTATTAACCACATTTCATGCTTTCATCATAAAATAAACAATCCAACTGCTTACCAGCTGGACTATTCATACATGGGGGACTGCAGGTGGGTTCAGTTAGTTTAATAATGTTATTTAATTGTCATTTCATAACGCTGGTCATCAAATATAAACAGCCCAAACAGCTTTAAGTCTGCACTAAAGAAACACCTAGGGCTTTAACACGCTGGGCCAAGAGAACCCACAAAACATTCAAATCCACAAAACACACCACACACAACCACACACACATCAACAGCACCCCATATACAAGAAAACATAAAACCAGACACCTGGTGTACCATATGTATATATGTTGATAGATACTATCATTTCGATGTTATTAGTTCTTATTTTTAGTTACATTATATAGCCATGCACCTAGTTAGTTAAAACCACACTAGACACAGCGCCAGGCAGAATATCATTAAAGATGTTGTGAGCTTTGGTCCTGACAAATAGACATGTCTTGCTGTATAAAAATGTTGAATAAAAAAAAACGCGTTTTCATCATTATATTTGCAAAATCAAATAAAACAAATTATACCAAAAACGCTTTACTACAATAATATTACCAACATAGAATTAACCAAAACCAAGCCATTTTCCTCCTCTGTTATGGTTGTTAATGTTAATGTTAATGTTCTTACAAGGGAGGAATAGCAAAACCAAATAAGGCTTTTAAATGAGCGGCAAAGTTTAAAGGGGAACCCACGCTGGGACCCCAGCGTAATGCCATTAATCATTGTCAACTGGTGATATGGGTCTGGAAGGCGGCCCCAGATGGTCATGTGACACTCTTGCATAGATTAATCCCCAACCGAAACACCACTCATCAGGGGCACATGGCCCTTTCAGTCAGATAGACATAACTTATAAGTAACCAGTGTATACAAAGCAATACTCCGCCCCCCATGTGGTGTTGTTGTGTCATGTGACTGGTGTAAACACAGTCTAGATTGACAGCTAACTGTTTCAGTTAAATGTGTAACAGTCATATTCTCAATGGAGTTAATGAATTAGTGATGTAAGGAGTACTACGATTTTTAATGTAAGTAGACATCATTGCCTCCATATATTCATTTATATATGTGGCTAGTTACATGAACAAACAGAGGCTAGAACATGAGATATTAGGGAATAGATTCAAAAACTGTGCTCTGCTCTACATGGGACTGTGTCTGACAGGGGAAAGCTCTGCTGGCCCCACCCACCCCTTTTATACCGAAGGTGTATGTATGTATATTGTTTATTTCCAGAAAACAGTACATAAGATAAATTACACCGGAAATGGGTTTGCCCTCTTCTATGGCAGCCATAGCTCTTCCAGAGGGTCCCTTAGACTAGAGTTTTAATTTTACAGTTTATGAGATAGCGACGCGCTAAATGACTAGTTACCTATTCTACTGCAATGGGATGCACTAGCTATACTATATCAAGGTGGGGCCCATGGTATGCCCTTTAAAGATGATCTTGAGAAATGGGCTATAGACAAAACGCTCATGAAAGAGATGAAATCCTTATGCATTCGCCTCAAAAAGCAGACCATTTTATTTTCTCCGTACAGATACAGATTTTAACAGTATACAGCATGAAAAAAGTTCCACTCGCTGTGTTAATCACAGGTCTTACAGGTGTACTTAAAGCTCATTGTTAATTAATTGCAACAACTTCATCCCCCAAGGGGAGGATGAAGCACAGTGATGAATATGGAGACCCCATGACAAATTATAAAATTAATTTCAATAACTGATTATCTAATAATTTCTGCTTCATATTGTATTAAATATTATTTCCACCTAAATACAGATTCATCTTGTGTATACATGTAGGTCTAGAATTTTTAGTTTGTTGATGTGCTTTGCAGAGATCTGAAGGCGCTTGTTTAAGTTGTTAATTCCATAATTCTATAAAGGCTATCTGGAATGAACCACATAGAAAAGCGCCTTCAGCTCTCTACTGAAACACATAAACACATTCATAAGCATAGCCATAGACCTACAAAGTTGGTGGTGCATGAGTTTCTGAGTTTGTTTTCACCGAGTCGGCTACTTTTTCAGATTTTTATTTACCCATGAAATATATAGAACTTTTATTCAGTAAATAAAATTTACATAAATGGACGAATACATCTACGAATAGATCTTCCAGCAAGCCCGAAATAATGAAAATGAAAAGTGTACACAACAATCTGTCTTGGAATAGACATATTAATCTGGTATTAAGAATAGTACATCATGTCGCTTGTTTATATTTAGATTTACTTTACAATACATAGTAATACCTTAGGTTATTCTAATTAATGTAAACGTATTAATGTTCGCGCAGTATTTATTTTCGCTATTTTCGCGCACCAACATTTGTGCGCGAAAATAAATCCTGCGCGAAAGGTATAATTATTGCATAAACAATGTGTGAGACTTCCTTACTGCGCGAATCTAAATCCGCGCGAAAAGGTATCAAAGTACTTAGTGCGCGAAAATTTATCTGCGCGAAAATAAATACGTTTACAGTATATTCCCTAAGCATGTAATTTGAAACAGTTCACGCGTTTGTATTTTCTGCGATAACATTAAATTATTATTAAGCACATGTGTGTAATCTGATATTTACATTTTGGTAACAACAACATTAGTTTTGCGTAGAATACACCAGGCAATTACATTTCTGTTAAGAATTATTAAGTACTCTCTTTACTTATTGACTTGATTAAAAGGAATCAAAGTCTCCCCCCCCCCTCAATGATGGTGAAGTGATATAAAAGTATCTTTTGGTAATATTATTTTCACAACAAATGATATTGGATCATTGCCTATGGCATTGTGCTTACACAGGCGAATCTCGTCCAATATTTTTGTATTACTGGAAGCTCGTTCCATTGTCTCTATTTGATGGTTATATTGTTTGATTATTATTGATTATATGAGTAAATAAGGGAAATATACACGTCTTACAGGCTTAGTAAGTTGACCTTCATGAATCAATAACAAAATTGAAATTCATATATGATATTCGTCACAATCATTTGTATGCCATTATGAGAATATTATAAAATAATATTTTATTCTAAGTCTAAACGGCTTAAACCATAATTAAATTATGCTCTTGGGTGAAATTTCCAGAAAATGTACAATTCACATTCAGAAACCTTCCCAAATATCCCAAATTTAAAACAAAAATGAGACTCAAAATACAATTCAACAAACACATCCTTTAAATCAACTCAATACTCAATACACTCAGATATACCTAGTATTTACCATTTTTCGGTCTCACTGAATAGAAGTGACCAAATTTGTAGAGCTGCTGATGCATATTTTCTGAAAATCTGACCTATTAATCTTAGCCTATTCCCTTGATCAGTGTATTGCTCTTATCAAATTAGACATTTTTTGTACTGTATATCTCCTCTTCTGCCATATAAGACCTCTTTAAGTACAAGTGAACATTTAACAAATCATTTACATATGATGTAATGAAATTATTAATCTCATCTAAATCTTTATATTCCATATGTGATGTGTTTCGGGAAAATGAGTCATAAGTCGCAAAAAATGGATTTTGAGATACCATTATATTTGCATAGATGGGATCGAACGGATTCCAATGATAGTAAACAGTCTAATAATCTATTACGTATTTCTAGATTTTACGTTTGATATTTTCATTTTTGAAAAAAAAGTTTCCAATATTTCGGGGGGTCAATAAACAGTAAAGTAACTAAATGTAGTCCATATGAGGACCTTTGAAACGAATGGATATATTATATAGATTGTCCTGATATTTAATACATGGATTCATATAGCTATAAGTGATAAACCCTCCAAAAATTAGAACATTCCAATAATGTGATCTTGTGGAAAAAACACTTTGAAAAATATCAATTTTGTGACTTATGACTCATTTTCCGGAAACACATCACATATGTGACTCTGACATTTAGAGTTCCCCAAAACAGATCATGCAGTGCCAGAGTCAATGCCCAATGATAAGATAAGTTTACACCATTTTCGACTAAATACTTTTATTCATTTCCAGCATTTCATTAGGCAATCCAGTTTCTTTTCAGCATGCCTAACTTCTTAGGAAAACTATGTGAATAGGGGGTATTTCTGTCTTAGTAATTTCCTTTGTTTGATCTCTATCGCAGAGCAAGACCATCATTGTCTAACTGATAGTCATAGCCGATCTTTTTAGCTGTATCGTAAAGAAGAAACCAATATCACAGAGCAAATAGTTTGACACACATATATATGACATAAAATTGTGATTGAAACAAAGTTAGCTTGCTCCATGTCCAGTGTCTTTCTATCCATAGTCTTTATTTAATCAATATCGCAAAACATGACATTCATTGTTTTACCATTCCTCATAGCTGGTCCTTTCAGCTTGATCATAACAGAGCATGTTTGTGTAACAGTTGGACACAGGTACTGATACACATTGTCCTTCTTCTTGCAGCCTTTCATCCCCATCTGAGCCAGCTGATGGTCCCTGACTATGTTGTGTCTTGTGGATACTGTGACACTATAGTGATCTAGTGTATTAGAGATGACTTTCCTTATATTGTAATCATGCTTGGTTTGCTGGAAAATGTGCTCACTGTTGTATTCCCACCCTACTGGCATGTTCAGGTCAACTGGGGGCTGCATTCTGGATGTTGAGAACATGTCTATACATTTCTTGAACCCTCCTCCCCAGATGGCTACCAGGTCAACTGCACCTGCAATACAGAAATAAAGGAGATTATTTAGTATTCTTTATCAGGAATTAGGGTCAGATTTTCAGAAAATGTACAATTGGCAGATCTTTTTATTTAGAAAATTCTGCTAAATTTGAATGAAAATCGTCAACACTTGGTATATCTTGATATATTTAGTATTGCATTGATTCAAGGAGTCTATTTGTTGTTGTTGTAATAGTTTTATTTCCAGACTCATTTTTACATTTTCTTATTCTCGAAATAGGACAATCATTTCACAGCTTATTACTAAGTCATAATAACAATTTCCATCTACGGATTCACATTCGCAGGTCTTCCAGGGCGTCCTTTGAATCTCTGATTAGCTAACAAATATTTCTCATTCCTGATGTAGTTCTCATTTTTGTAATGTTTACAAAGCTATTACGATACAATCTATATTCTTTAACATAAAATCTCTTTATGAGAGAAAACAAACATTTAGAGATATCCCAATCACTCTCGAGATTATCTTTCAATCTGTACATTAGTACCTATTATCATACATGACCTTTTTAAGATTTGATAAGATAAGATAGTACATGGACTTACATGCCAAAGTTAGCTTTTCCCTATATATATATACTAATGATACTCTAAATATCATTTACAATCATCCTTAATATCTCTGACACTTTACTCTGCTTCTTACTCTACTTTTCCTTAATTTACTAATCATACCGTATTAACAATGTTACCCCTCGATTTCTCACATCTTCTTGACATAAAAAGTTTAAAATCTTCCTTCAATATACAAGATTTTCCCTCTTTTGACAAACCATTCCACAGGATGGGTATTTGATAAAATAAAGATTTTTTTACCATCTCAGTGTTTGGTTTTGGTATTTTCATCATTTTCCCATTGGATAGTGATCTAAGATTTATTTCTCTAGTGTTGATAAATTCATGTTTTAAGCTTAATTCATGGGCTAGTTCTAATAAATGTTCCACTCTTCGTTCTGCTAGAGAGTTTATACCTATTTCTTTTTGCAACTCTGATACACTTTCTCTTTTATTCATTTTAAAAGCCATCCGTATAAAGGAATTTTGTACAGTTTACAATTTAGCTAATAAGTTTTTGGGTGCTACCATATATATACATATCTCCATAATCAATTATGGGCCTGACAGCTGCTTTATACAGAGTTAAAATATTCTTTGTGGTGAGAGCCCCCTGTATTTTCATTATGGCTCTTAATCTTTTCGTGATTTGTAATATTTTTTGTTGTAAATGTTCTTTGAAATTCAACCTGTTATCAATTTTTAAACCTAGATAAGTATAAGTGTTTGGTTATGTTTACTTTATTTTGAACCTGATTTCTGTGTTAAATTTGGGTTATTTGAAAGGATTAGTGAAGGTGAATTCTGGCGATTTCATCCATAAAGGATAAAAAGTGACCCCCATCAAAAAGTGACTGAGGATCAGTTTTCAGCAAATTTGACTGCCGAAATTCAAACACAATGCCTGGGTCGGAATTTGTCATTCAATATTCACCTCTGAATGTATTCTATTATATCAAAATGACTACTGCAACTGTCCCCACATCAAAAACCACTTTGGTAAAAACAAATGTTTGTGATGTTCTCAAAGCTTTTGGAAGTTTGTTTAGAATTCCATGAGTTTGAAATGCAATAACAATACATCAACAATAAATATTTATACTTACAGTAACATTGGTAAGATTCACGGACAAGAGCCACCATGTCTGTGATATTATCACATGGAGGCAGAGGTTGTGGCACTATTGCTATAGTGGTCCCATCAATGAATGTATAACCTGCATCACAGCCCAGAGTGAACGACACAGCAGTGTGGTTCACTACCTTAACATGGGGTCCCAGAGACTCAACTACAACAGAAATAGTGCAAGTTGTCATCTAACAGAATACTATATTATATTTGAGGCTATACAATGTGTGAAATGACTTTAAAAAAAGGGTGAGTCACTACAATATTAATAATCACAGGAATCATAGGCAATATCATCAAGTTACCTGTGGTCTGGCAGATGATACCATCAAGGGGTTGACTACATGGATACTTCACAAAGGCCCTCTCTCTTTCAGAGTATGCCAGACACTTCTTCCTATGGTCGTCAGCTACAGCAGGTAGTATACTTCCCCATAAGGACCAGGTTAATGGCTGAGTCTCAGCTAACAAACCAGCAGTCTCTTCAACTCCTCCAATCCACACCGTGGCACTTTACCATGGAAGATGATAGGGAAAGAGGAATATTTGAAATAGTCAGTGTCAGTTGTGGTTGTTGCATAGTATGTCTTTTTTTTCTTCTGTAAATAAGGTATGTGAACCCAGTAAAGATTACTCCGATCCTAATATTTTGAAGCACTTTTTATTCAATGTGTACCCAACGTGTTTCAACCCAAGTGGGTTTCAACAAGGGTTGTGCCTACATTGTGTGGTTGTACAAGCTTTATATAGTAGCGGGTGTTACACATGTGTAAGGTTGTGTGCTAGATTGTGATTGGTCGTCGATGCGAGTTGAGCCGAATGATATATAGCAGAATAGATTAAGAGATGATCGGTTTATTGAAAAAGTTTAGTAAATAGAAAAAAAATTAGCTTCCCCATTCTTGCACTGAACCTGTTACATTCTGTTACATACTGTCACCAACACATACATACATATTATAATAGGAAAAGTGGCAAGTGGTACTTGTATGACCTATGACCCAGTATCAAACGTTAAAAGTTTTATTCAATTGTTTTTGCTCTGTATATACTGGTCCAAGTGAGGAGCCCTGTACAGGGGACTTCTATGCCCAGTCAACATAAAATCTTTAAAAAGAAAAAGAAGTTTAATAACATAAGTCTTTATGCCTACAAAATGTTCAATTATTAATTCCCAACTCTGCATTATGGGAACCTGAACCATCCTGGATTCTGTTGCCTGACTATTCTATTCTAAGTAGAATAATTATACTAAAACAAGTCAATAATTTAACCATTTATATTCCAATAAATCTCTAACTCACTCTAATGACAGGAGGGGTGTTATGACATTAACAAGCTGTGCCAAGTTCTGGAATACTGCTAGTGTTCCTCCATTCTCCCTGCATAGCTGATGACCAACTACCTCATCCAAAGGCATCTGTTCTATCCAGAAGCACCCATTCACCAACCGTAACTCTGCAAATGTTTGAGAAATTAAATGTTATCAATATCAGAATGCCTTAAAAATTAGAACTTATGTTTTCTTGGTCTCTAAATTCATTCTGGACCAAGACTGTGGTGCACTTGATTTGTGTATAACACAGATACTGTTGCTCACCTCTTTGATTCACTTACCCCTAGATCTGCATATCTTTGAGGTTATCACTAATTATGTATCTTGAGAATTATCACTGCTTTAAACCATGTATTGTATTGTATCAACCAAATGTACCGAAAGCTATAGTATTTTATATCTATATATGTTAATACAAGAAGACTGCAGCAGCAGGTAGAACGCCACAGATATGTATTGTGTTACCTGCTCTTGACTATATCATGAATATATGTTTAGAGAAGCTGGATAAATGAAATCATTAAAAAAAAGAAGAAATAATTTGAGCAGCACTTTAACCTGTAGTATCAAAGTCATGACATATATGTATCAATATTTATACATTAATATTCATAATAGATTGATATAAGGCAGAGCTCTATGGTTGGTTGTCCAAGGACCTTGGCCAGGTAATGTGCCTTTTACAATTTTGATCAAATAAATACACAAAAGATTCTTCTAGGATTGTTTCTTTGAGATCATTTTTGCACCAATGTCATACTCCAAACCTTTTTGATATTTTTTGCTACAAACAATTGAATAAAATATATACAATAATTTTTATTCAAGTATGAATTTATATGAATGGGACTTCAACTTCTGCGTACAGGTCTTCCAGCCCTCAAAAGGGCTAACTGTGATCATAACACACAAATCACAACAGCCCAACAATGCTCCAACAAAATCACGTAGCCCATATGACCCAAACAAATAAACTCATCACCCATTGTATTGTAATGTAATAGCATTGTATTAACATTGTGTTAGCACCAGTCCTCCATCATAGCACTAGAATTAGATAAACTAGAACCAGTATGATTCAGCAATGGACAGAAAACCATGGAATTCAGCAAAGAATATATACCTGGAGCCCATGTCTCAGTTAAAACTGATTTGCAAAATGACTATGTATCTTCATTGTACTTGACTACTCGTGAAATGATTTGACTCATTGATTTGCTGTATAAACATTCTAAATAAAAGAGAAAAAAATGTCTGCATACAAGTGCCTACCTTCTTCTACCTCACACACATAAGGAAGCTGCTCAGCACAGTCAGTTCCTTGCCACTGTAGGCCAAACATAGAGAGACAATCCCCGGGTGTACTGTCAGATAGTACGGCCACATTACTGGGTTCTGTCAGTGTATCGTGTATGGGGGACTTCCAAATCCCAGTTGTTTCCTTCTCATCACCATCAATCCACATCAAGAGTTCATTGGATGGGTATGTACTTGTGTGTGTGTACTTCAAGCTGGAAAATATTATGGTCAGATTTTCAGAATATGTATAATTTGTGTTCACCAATCCTCAAATCCTTTAAAATACAGTGCAACATAACCAGACTGATTTATTGAATGAATACAATAGAGAATACACTCAGATACACCTAGTATTTATCATTTTTCACTCTAATTTAACAGAACTTGGGAGATGTTTAGAGCTGTAGATTGTGCATTTTCTGAAAATCTGACCCATTAACTAGCAGTCAGTAAAAATATTGTCTGTTCATGATTTCTTAACATGCTTACAGCCACTCCACTCCAACAAAACTGTACATATGATCAAAATATTTGTATTGCACCCAAATAAATGTAATCATTTGATAAGAAAATAGGGGATTTGCATGTCATACTGGGCATGTCTACCACAGTGAATGCTGGGATAGGTTCTGATGAAATCTGACATACAAATATTTGGCATCATTTTATTGAAAAGTTGCAAGAATGTTTTCTCTAATATCACAGCTTGTACAAATGATCTATGAAAACAAAATGCATGATGGGAAAGATGGAGACTTGTGTCATGGGAACATGTGTATAGCACATGGATATTGACATTAGAGCATTGATAAATAGTCCATGCTGAACATGAACATGTTTTCTATAGATTCTAGAAAAGTCCCATAATTCCATGCAAATCAAGATTCAAAATGGTGGCTATGCAAATCCCCTATTTTAAAATAATTATATCATTATCTCACTAAGCGTCTGGTCTTGCTTCTCCAGTAATACATCACCCACTGTTCATGGCTGTGTTATGTAACACAGTCACTCCACTCAAACAAAACTGTACACATACAATCAAAATATTTGTATTGCACCCAAATAAACATAGTCATTTGATTAGATAAATCTGTAGAATATGTTTCATGTTGGCTTGCTCACCTGAAGGCCTGGAGGATGCTGGCCTCCTGCTCATCTGCTACATGAGCTAGAGCTCCTCCCAGCTGCTCACAGTGCCTGGATGCATCACCATGGTTACTCATCATCTCAGGGTGCACATACACCTTCCCTCGGGCACAGCCTGCTTCTGCTACAGTGTCTATGGTATATAGAAAAGTTTAAATAAATAAATACATAACAGAAATAAATAACAGAAAAAAGAAAAAATGAAAATTTACAAATAGAATGCAACAGAGCAAAATTTGTGAAAGTTGACCTAGGAACACAATATGAAAACCTACCGGGCACCTCCCGAATAAGATCATTTGCTTTCCAACATGCTAGGTGAGGTAGAGTGGGTGGCATCACGCCTGGAACACAGAGAGCATATTATCATGGGTAAACTCGCTACTATCAATTCTTTGAGACGGCCTCCACTCATCTGTTCACATGACAGTGCATACACAAGTCTAGCAATAAGCCTATTTTAGCAGATTTTTGAAAGACCATAGCCTTTTGACCCTTTTTAAAATAGCTAGCCTTATTTCTTAATAAAATATACTCCTTCGGATAACCTCAGATAAATACAGGTGAACTAACAAGTTGGTTGAAGGAGTGAATATAGCATGAGTTGTGTAGCAATGAGTACAATATTTTAAGCAATTGAAACCAACCAGTTAACAGATTTATTATTATATATACTTTCAATCATGAAAATACAAATAAAATCGAGTCATAAATTTGAATTTCAGCGGTAATCTAATTAAAAAAACATATAAACCAAATAAATCACTAGTGAAATACAAACTATGCGTAACTCACTCTAGCTACATTGTTTTCAGAGCAATGCATGTATAATAACCATAGATATATTCAATACATACATACTGTTTGGCCACCCCAAATTTGCTTAATTATTTTCATTTTTGTACCAAAAAGTGGGGTCTCCACTGGCTGCTATGGTGTTTTCTTGTGGAAATAAAAGTAATCAATGCCAACAACATATCATTTGAGGTTACCCTACCTGGCAGTGTGCATGTGAAGAAGTGTTTTTCATCACATGGCTGGCTGGACGGATCCTTTCCCCTCAGTTTCAGCGGACATATTGTGTCTCCAGGGTTAACCCTGCCAACCCACAGGTCTGGTAAATTCCATTTCTTCCTAAAGTAATCACACAATTTCAATGTTTCAAAATGTATTCAAGACCATAGTTTCTTATTCTTTCTGAGATCATCAACACTCCATCCAAAGTGATCTGGGTGGCAAGTGGATATTTAGTAATATTTAGTAATTGATAATCTATCATACAATTAATTCTTCCAAATTATACTACAGCCAACCATCATACCTTACCCATGACATCTTGGTATTTCATTCATCTTCAAATGATACCTCTAATCAATATATTATATGGGTCAGATTTTCATTCACACCTGTATCTGTACATAAGTACCACTTGCAACAGGTGAAAAAACCTGATCTGTACACCAAGAATAAATAATAAAATCCACAAAATAAAAATACTGGAAGACCTTGAAATCCATGTCTCCTGTTTTCCCTATTAATATTTTTTTTAAAAAAACACAAAAAAACTTTTATTTAGTCTGTCAACAAAGAACTCTTTTTTATTGGGGTCAATCCCTAATAGTCTTTGTGAACTTACATCATGGAATCTGCTTCCATTTTGAGGATGTCACTCAGTGTGACAGTCGGTAGTGACAGTGACAGAAGCTGACAGGTCTCCAATGCCTGAGTGTAGCTAGCCATGTAGCTGGACACAAAGCTGGTTTTAGCTAAAAGAAATATAATCATATGATAACAACATATAACCTTGATTTTTGTTTTAAATTCTAATTTAATTTGCGTTAATCTTGGATTACACAGACATATGATTTGCTGAATGTTAACATCGTTGGAACCCACCTAATCTCATCTTGATAATCTCAAAATTGATGGTATCTCAAAACCTGTTTTTATTTATAACTCATTCTTCAATAGCACATCTCAAATATGAATTAACCAATTGTCAAAGTTTGTACTTACGCTGACAGCTCTCATCTATAAGAGCCAGAGCCTGTGCTCTGCATGCAAAGCTCTTTGTCCATTTGCCATCAGTAAACATTAAGCCATAGTTGCAGTAGTAATGCACAACTCCCCCAGTTATTACATACTGGGCATTGGTAATGTTAGGCGGGTCTAGATCACATGTGGTACCTGAAATAAGAAGCATTAAATTTACTAATAGGGGATTTGCATAGCTGCTATTTTAAATCTTAATTCACATGGAATTATGGGACTAATGGTACAGTCTAAAATCTATAGAAAACATGCCATGTTCAGCATGGAATATTTATCGAATATTATGGTCCCTATATTTCCCATCATGCATTTAGTTTTCATAGATAATTTATACATTTATGATATTTGTGAAAACATTCTTGCAATTTTTGATAACAATGTTGCTGAATATTTGTATGTCAGATTTGAACAGAATCTATCCCAGCATGCACTGCAGTAGTCATTTGCAGTGAGACATGCAAATCCCCCATTGTAGTTAGCAAAAGATGTATGATGTAACTACTGCAAATATAAAGATTAAAACAATACTTACCAACTGGTATTCCACAGAGTGTAGGGTGTGTTTCTCCACTTGCAGCATCCAGTAGGTAGTCGTTGCCTCCATCATACACCAGGTTATTCTTGGCAATGTTTGAAGGCATGGTGCCTGTCGACCACTTGTCATACATCAGCACATCCTCTCCATACATCACCCAAACACCTTCAATCGCTGCATCAGTGGCTCCAAGCCAAGTCTTTGAATTGCCTCTGCATTCATAAATATACAAAGTAATGTCAATCATGTAATGGGTCTATAGCCGTTTATAAAATGTAATTTAGTTCTTTCCTAAATATCAATGTAAATTTACTCAACTCAAATCATATGTATCTCATCCAAGGGGTAAGACCTTAACAGCCAGTTATAGAGGGCTTCTGAGTATATATTAACCAATGATTCAAAGATGTGAAAGAATCACTCAATGTTTGAGTAATTTATCTTTCTTTGAAATATTTATTAAAACATCAATGACTGACTTTGGGGTGAAATGAGTGATATAATATAACAAATCTATCTGGACTTTTTACTAAGTCTTTTAAGTATTACAGGATGTATATGATTAATTAACTAAGAGTGCCGCTTTAATTTCAAGCCTAGTTGTTTATAGCTCCAAGCTTGTCAAGGCAGTAATCCATATAATATACGGAAAGAGCGATTTCTACGAAAAGAGGTAGAAAATAGGGGTTTCTTTGTCTCACATTTTTTCGGAATTTGTTGTTTTACAAAGCGTTTTACTTATCTAAATTGCAATCTCTACACTCTATTTATAGCCTGGGAAAGCCCCTGTCAGATACTACGTCATTATGATATTATAATGACGTCATGGTTGGCCGTGAAAATTTACAGTGTAGAGGGATCATCCAATTTTTGTATCATTATTTGATTACTGAATAAAAGTTGTTAGTTATATATTTCCCACAACCTACCTCCAGGGGGACCTAACTACATGCAGAGGAGTGGGAGAGTGAAGAAGAGGGTGTAGCACTAGGAGAGGTGGGGGTGGAGATAGGAGGGAGAGGATGTAGGGGAAGGGAGAGAGGGGGAGAACACTGGGAGGGGGAGCCTGAGGATGAGGGGAGGGAGAGTGGGGGTGGAAATCGGAGATGGGGTTAGGAGAGTAAAATAGGTATGAAAGACAGAGAAGAGGGGGAGGGAAAAGAGGGAGAGGGGGAAGTGTGGGGAGAGAGGGTGACCCTCTAGAGGACGTGTACTTTGCTAGTCAATTTATAAGATTATTATGGCAGTGTACTCACATGGCGTTCTGTATGAGGGCCAGTTCCTGTAGACTGTAGGCTGTAGCCACAGATCCACCTTCACCAGTGCAATACTGCACTGCCTGCGAGTATGTCTGTGTTTGTGTGCTAAATACCAATGTGTAGTGGGGCCGTACCAGTGCTGCAAGACAAGTAGGTTTATAATGATGGGTTACAGAATCCTTATTTCCGTTGGCCGCATCCAGTCGATCGAAACAATATAAATAATATAATAATAACTTGTAAAAACTCAAAAATATTGCTCACTGCTAGATTGCTCATATCTCCCTTGAAATACTTCTAATCTATGTATCAAAATTATCCCAGAACCCCCTGACTGTCAGTATGACAGTCCTGCTTTCAGATTTATAATCGGACAGTTAGTTTCTCCATAATAGATTATTTTCGTTGGCTCTATCAAGGCATTCAAATCAATATAAATCACCTGACTCTGTGCCCGCATTTATTTTTTCAAAGTGATTTATTCACAAGATCTCTTTGTTTGAATGTTCCTATTTTTGGAGGGTTTATTGCCCATAGTCATGCAAATATGTGTACTAAATCTCAAGACATTGAAGAATTCAGGGGACACTTCCACTAAACCGGCCCCCTTCTCTCCCAGGCTTTTGCTTCCCAGCCTGGGAGTCGAACCCATGAGTTCCTTGGAAGCTATATATAAAAATGATCCCAGAAACCCCTGACTGTCAGAAAGACAGTCCTGCTTTGAGATCTATAATCGGACAGTTAGTTCCTCCAGAATAGATTATTTTCGTTGGCTCTCAAGGCGTTTGAATTGATATAAATCACTCAACTCTGTGCCCGCATTTATTTTTAAATTTTTTGAAGTGATTTATTCACAAGATCTCTTTGTTTGAATGGTCCTATTTTTGAGGGGTTTATTGCCCATAGTCATGCAGATATGTGTGCCAAATCTCAAGACATTGAAGAATTCAGGGTCATTTTCTGACAAATATTTAGGGTCAGTAGTTGAGCGAGAAATTAATCAATGCAACACACAGAGATGTATGTTTCGAGCCAGAACCGAACCAGTTAAAAGAGTGACTGAGTGAGATTGGTAGCTTTACGCCCTTATCAACACTTTGAAGTGTTATATCAAGGGCGGGTGAGCTGAGAGGGAGGCAGTTTATCATACCCAGATCATACCCAGGAAATAGAGATAGAGAAGAAGGGAGAGAGACAGAGAAAAGCGACAGAAAGGCCCTTTAAGGTCTTACCCAGAACCGAACCAGTTAAAAGAGAGCAGCTGTAATCATTGTATTGCTTATATACTAGACAGATTACAACAATGGGCACAGGGCCTGGGCTGATTGGCTTATTCTGGCTGTATAATTGCGTTTTGATGGTTATCATATAGAGTTTATTTAGTTACTTTATTAGTAATTGTCCAACATGAATATATCGATCATGGAATATAGAATATCAAAATAATTCAATTTAATTCCTGGTAGGATATTCTTAGAGCGTGGAGGCCTCTTAGAAAGCCTGCAGCATGGCATGCTTGAGTGATTGCCTAATCTCTGAATTCTGTTATGCCATGGCCTTGTAGTGCGTAGAATTTAAATACTTACGAGTGCAGGGTTGAATGAAAGCAATCTTGTAGTTTTCACAGGGAAGAGTTAACTGTGAGTCTCCATTAGGAAACTCTGCATACTCCTCACAGTAGTAAGTCACTTCTCCATTTCTGATAGATTTTGTAGCAAACTTCATGTCTTCTACTTGCTCACATACTTCCGCTGCCACTGGTAAAGCTTCAATGAAACAAAGAGAATAGCTAGAAACTAGGTTCATAATGTAGCACAGGCGATTACAACAATATTTTTCACCAATGTTATAATGACATTGAAGACGCTCTAAAACAATTTTATCTCCTTGCTGGCAGTAAGGGTGCTGTAACAGTATTTTTCTCCGATTAATGTCTTCATTTTCCTAAAAATGGATCACAATTATGTTACTATATACTAATTAAATAATTATATGTGATGTGTTTTAGGCAAATGAGTCACAAGTTGCTAAAAATGGATTTTGAGATATCATCATATTTGAAAAGATGAGATCCAGCCGATTCCAATGATAGTAAACACTGAAACACTTAATAAGTATTTCTATATTTTGAGTTTGATATTTTTACTTTTGAAAAAGAAACAACGTTTGCAATGTTTCTGGATGGGTACTTACCAGTACAGTAATTAAATATACTCCAAACATAGGCCTTCAAAACACAAGGATATATGTAATACAATGTCCTGAAATTTGGTACATAGATTCATAAAACTACAACTGCTAAACTCTATCAGAATTAGAACATTTCAATCAAGAGATCTTTGAAGAATATTATTTTTGCGACATGTGACTCATTTTCCTGGAACAATTATGTTATTATACGTTAATTAAATAGTTATATGTAAAGTACTTACCTGCATCTGCCTCACAGATAAAGTTCCTTTTTGGTGTTTGGGAGCACACATGGATTGCAGCAGATCTGCATTATACAAGTGTACACTTGTAACTATGTCCCTTTAGTCTCAATGGCCACTTAATGCAAAGACATACAGATTAGTAATGTCCATTAGTCTCTACCCTGTCTGGTGCAATGGCCACTTAAAGGCTGATGCACACATGGCCGATTTGGCCCCCTATTGCCCCACGATTTGGGTCTCCTGATGAATCATAGGATTTCATTTCAAATCCTGGTTTATGTTTTGAAATAACATAGATCATGGTTTGAAATAAAATCCTTGAGTGTGGGGTTAGGCCCAAAACAGAGGGGACAGGAGATGGAGAATTGTGTTTAGTTTTGCCTTTATTGGGGTCTGACGTTTCAAGCTACATTAGCCCTTCATCAGGGGTTTGAGTTGGCTTTAGAGGATGCCTACCTAAGTGCGGAAATGTGCACTATTGTTGCTATGTGACCAGTTGCTATGTTACATTGCTATTGTTCATTGGCCCAAGTAAAGAAATCTTGGGATTCACCAGGAGACCCAAATCGTGGGGCAATGGGGAGCAAAATCGGCCATGTGTGCGTCATATAAAGATTAGTAATGTACATTGCCAGATGAAATATTATCATAATATACAAATACAATGATGAACAAAGACTGACCCTGCACATACACCATTGAGACTGAGGGAATTGACTGGAGTGTTAGACCAGCCTTTGTTCCACTTGATCAACTCTCCATCGCTCCATCTGAAGTAAAACATAACCATATCAGATGTCCTGCTGAATATATACTCCCTAATTACTAGTAGCTAAATATACTCCATAGGATGACCTTAGGATATATTCAATACACTGTCTTGAAATCTGATGCATGTGTATTTATGCTAGATAAATAAAATATGAGAACATTGCTACAAAGAGACCTTTGGAATAAAACATTTTTGGGAAAAAATTCTACTTATCGACTTATGACTCATTTTGACACATTACATATTTGGGGTATCAACGACTTAAAGCTGGGTTCTACTGGCCGGGGACTCCTCCCACTACTCCTCCTGCTACTTTGACTGTCTATTGCTCCCGTTTCTTCCACTGCTACTTCTACCGCTACTCAGAAATTTGAGCAGACAACATTTTATTTTCACATGGAAATGAACAAATCAAGTAACTTGAGGAGTAACGTAGATTGGGGCCACCTCCTGCTACTTCCTGTTACTTCTGCAACAAAGAAGCAGCCGTTAAATAAAAAATGTTTGATAGTAGCGGAAGCACTCTACGCTTCTAAAATCCGCCAAAAGAAGTAATGTGGCTCAGGTGATGTAGCTGGAGCCAATAGCACCCATCCCTTTTACTCCCCTGTTACTGCTCCTGCTTCTTTGATCAAGAAGCGGGAGAAGTGGGAGAAGTAGCAGGGCAGTGGAACCCAGGCTTTACATGTCACACCTTCTTTTTTAAACGTTTACCTGAATATTTCCTCCTGGGCAGAATCTGAACCTGACAGGTACATATGTTGGGGAGCTTGTTGTCTGTGGGTACAAATATCAGGGTTAATTTTACACATGTTTTATTTTATTCAATAAATGAACAGTTCAAAATTAACTTTATTTTCCTTTAAAAAACCCCAAACCCTCATAATTTTCCTGATTCTTATATCAGAACATAACATAATATTGTGTATATTATATAGCTAAGAACCCTCAAATGGTCAAATTTATGGTGAGATTCAATTATGTTTAATAACATAAACATGTGTTTTTCCAGCGATGGAAATATACAAGAACATGAAAAAAGATGTATTTTCTTAATAAATGTTTTTCATAAGTGTCAGGTTTAATCTGTCTTTCTCAATCATGTTGTGAGTCTGTTTGCCAGCAGAGTCAGATTTCCAGAAAATGTACAATACGCCTTCACCAATCCTCTCAAATAACCAACATTTAAGACAAAAATAAGGATCAAAATACAGTTTAACATAGTAAAACATCATTTGTCAGTCTAATTTATCAGAATTTACTAAATGTATAGAGCTGCTAATTGTACATTTTCTGATGATCTGGCCGAGCATATTTTTTAACAGGCAAGTGACCCCTTGGGGATATTTATTTAATTATTGCAAAAAAATTTAGAAAAATAAATGAGTGTGAATTATATAACATTTATATGCAATATTGTAATGTAAATGGACTATATTTATAACTCTGTCATATCTCTAAATTTATTGTATAATGTGTAACAAGAAGTAAGTAATGTTTAAACTCTAAATCTGTATAATCTACCATTTTTCGACAAATGAGAAATATCACATTGTGAAACTTTGTCAATAAAATTTATTAAAAACAAAGTGTGAACCTACACTATCTGGTAGATGCGTCCAGCTTCATCATCGTCCATAATCTTAGCAAGTTTTGTTCCTTTCCAGATGCAGAAGGCAGAGGCCAAAGCCTGGCTCAGCTTCATGGGGGCCTTCTGGTACTCTACATGTCTTACAGCTGACAGGAGAAATTATATTTGTAAATTATATAAGTCAGTTATATTTTATTTGTATTTAAAGATTTTTATTCAGCAATAGAACATTATGTATCAATTACAATTTTCTCAGAACGTGCTGATTTGGTTATAGAACAAAGACTTCATTCTTTCAGACGGCCTTCTCTCATCTGGTCACGTGACAGTGCATCTTGGCGAGCAGTGGGCCGGGCCGTGGGGGAATCCGGCCCTTGAGGACCATAGCAACCCAGCTTAAAATCTCCAACTTTCCCCCTCGATATCTTAAAGTATACACATTTGTCGGCAAAACGGAACAAGCGACTGCAATGTATGAACAATAATTGATATATCCATGTAAGATCACAGCATTTTGACCCGTTTATGTATGGTTTCAAAGGGGTTGAAAACAGGTAGTTTAGCGTTAGCGCCTATGAGACTCAGCTGTTGTATTCACCCGAGTTTTTGCCGCCAATCGTAGCGCCACCTGTAAATACCCGGATTCTCGTCTCAAAGAATTTATAAGTAATAATCTG
Source organism: Sthenelais limicola (assembly GCA_942159475.1). Taxonomy (NCBI): domain Eukaryota; kingdom Metazoa; phylum Annelida; class Polychaeta; order Phyllodocida; family Sigalionidae; genus Sthenelais; species Sthenelais limicola. The sequence goes on along the minus strand of OW804094.1, from coordinate 9,443,208 downwards.
TTAACAAGCAATTTATATAGGATCGTAAGATATCAGAAAAAATTACAAATTTTTAAGAGCCTGGCACTAAGCCAATTTATAACACAATAAGCAAAATCCAGTCCCAGCATTGTGTCTAACGCATATGATCCTAATGGGTTGGTGAAAGAAGCAATCAGACCAGGCAATTGGATCACTGTCACTGAATAAAGATCACTTTATTGGAATGATCTGATTTTTAGTGAGTTTATCACTTATGGTTTAATTATCTATTGGTGTATCAAATTTCAGGACATTGTATCTAATATATCCATTCGTTTTAAAGGTCCTCATATGGAGTATATTTAGTTACTTTGATGTTTATTGCCCCCAAGAAATATTGGAAACTTTTTTTCAAAAATGAAAAAATCAAACTTAAGATCTAGAAATACTTATTAGATTATTAGACTGTTTACTTCCATTGGAATCAACTTGGTCTCATCTTTTCAGATATAATGATATCTTAAAATCTATTTTTTGTGACTTATGACTCATTTTCCTGAAACACATCACAAATGTTGAAGTCACAGTTGCACTGCGACAAAGCACTACTAGCAGGAAATGCAAAGATATATTTGATACAATGTCCTGAAATTTGTTTCATGGACTTATATGACTATAACTGCTAAACCCGCTAAAGATGAGAACATTTAAATAAAGAGATCTGGTGAATAAATCACTTTGAAAAATATCAATTTTGCTTATAAGCGGAACCAAGCAGAAAAACAAATATTCATCACAGATCAGACAAAATGCAGAAAAATCTTTAATTTTAGATTTTATCTGATACGGCAACAGCCTTAGAACAATTCCAGCTTTAAACCAATTCCAGCTTTAAACCAATTCCAGCTTTAAAACAATTCCAGCTTTAAACCAATTCCAGCTTTAAAACAATTCCAGCTTTAAACCAATTCCAGCTTTAAACCAATTCCAGCTTTAAAACAATTCCAGCTTTAAACCAATTCCAGCTTTAAAACAATTCAAGCTTTCAACCAATTCAAGCTTTAAACCAATTCAAGCTTTAAAACAATTCAAGCTTTAAAACAATTCAAGCTTTAAAACAATTCAAGCTTTAAAACAATTCAAGCTTTAAAACAATTCATGCTAACCTGTGCAGGGATTGAGGTTGACTAAGGCGAGGCATTGACAGTGGAAAGCCTTGTAGGTTGCCCCACCAGGGAAGGTGAATCCTGCCTCACATGTGTATCTCACTGTATTGCCGACCCGGGTGTGGGTGGCATGAGCCATCGTAGGCACTGCATTTGTACATCCTGCATCTGATGGAATAAAAAAATGTATCTAGGTGAGTGGGAATATATGGGTTAGATTTTCAGAAAATGTACAATTCACCTTGCACAATCCTATCAAATAACCCATATCTTAAGACAATAATGGCAGTATTCTTCATTTATCAGCCAAATTTAGCAGAATTTACTAAATGAGCTGCTAATTGTACATTTTCTGAAAATCTGCGCCATATCTGTTATACCGCTAGGTGGCATGACAGGCACTAGGCCTGCAAGTGTTTTCATTGAAGTGCTCCAAGATCTTTAATATAATTTAGGTCAGAAAGTGTGGGCTAACTCCGTGAGAGCCCCAAATCCAAAATGGCCGCCCTTGATCAATTGGAGAATTATTTTTTTCAATGGTTTGGCCTACAATATTGTTCGATATATGGTTATTAGGGTTTTGGGGGTCAAGGAATTTATATTTGAAATTAGTTTGATGATTTGACCTTTATTTGACCTTGAAATCCAAATATAGTTTACACCAACACAGTGGTGTAACATATCGTTGTACTTCTATATTCTATATACATACATGATATGTTATTTATATATACAATATGTTGGTGATACTTTTGGATGACCAATCACTAGTGAAAAAGTTAAATATGTGATGTGTTCCAGGAAAATGAGTCACAATTCGCAAAATTGATATTTTTCAAAGTGTGTTTTCAATTTACTGGTAACTACCCATCTAGAAACATTGCAAACCTTTTTTTTCAAAATTAAAAATATCAAGCTTAAAATATAGAACTTATAAGGGGTGCTAGTGTTTACTCCCATTGGAATCAGCTTGAACTCCTCTTTTCAAATCAGAGTTGTGATCCACTACTCAGTTGATTATAATATTATTGTTACTGATGAAAATGATTCATAAGTCGCAAAAATGATATTTCTCAAATGGTTTTTTTCACAAGATCTATTAGTAGGAATGTTTTGATGTTTAGAGTATTCAGTGCCGCTGGTCGAATCAGTACCAAATTTCGAGACATTTTCTAAGGTCATCATAAAGAAGCATATTTGATTACTACCAATTTTCCTCCAGATTGTTCATCAATACAAAGATAGAATAGTACTTGTCAGACATGCTCAAATTGAATATAATTAAAATTTGCCTAATACCTGTCTGTTTTACATTGTTATCTATGTATATTGACTGATAAATACTCCTAATAAAAAAATAAAATTAATTATGGTATCTTTAAATCCACGTTTTGCGATTTATGACACATTCTTCTATAACACATCACATCTATAAGGTTGTATAATAATGTTTACCTTTCGGAGCTTCACAGAGGAATGGTGTGTATGAGTGCAGTGGTCCGTGTCCTATCCCATAGTTGCCTTGTTCTAGCCTGGCATAATTAAGTTCAGCATTGTTTGGGTATGGGAAATACACAGGAGAGTATAGGCTCATACTAATAATTAGCGCTTCATCATTGTATCGCCATATTCCTTCTTCCATTTCATCATTACCATTGATGTGTACCAATGTACTCGTAAGTGGTGAAGCAAACCTGAAAAGTATTAGTAATATGTTTCAGGGAAATGAGTCACAAGTCGCAAAATTCAGATTTTTCGAAGTGTTTTATTCACAAGATGTATTGGGGAATGGTATCATTTCTAGAGTGCTTAATGCTTATCGTAGCATGAATACATATAGCATATTTGTCAAAGTGTTTATTTTCCAAGATCACATTATTGGAATGTTCTGGTTTTTGGTGAGTCTATCACTTGTAGTTATACCAATCAATGTATCAAATTCCAATCGATGTATCAAATGTATCTAATATATCCTGTCGTTTTAAAGTTCCTCATATAGAGTATATTTAGGTACTTTTGTGAAGTTAATCAACTTTCTTTCTCTCTTCATAGGAAAATATATTCACACTTGAATACATGTTGATTTTACACTGACTTATGACATTTCAAATTATCATATATATATAGAGCTTCATAATAAATAAAAATTCCCACTTACGCCTTCGAGTGGAATGTACTATAATCACCAATTCCACGATACTTTGCTAAGTTTGCATCCTGGTATAAGCAATGAGCATTGGCCATCTTTGCAGAACTCCAGAATTCTGCCCTCTCCAAGCACTTTGCGTTATTATCTGCAAAAGAGTAGTATTGTAATGTTATCCGAGCGACAATTTTAATCGACTATGGAAGAAATCAACCAAGATGGATCGCACCTCACCAGCACTCACTTTTATTGCCACCCATCACACAGGGATGACTCCCTTCTCACAAGCCAACACCTGCACACGAGACACATGTCCTTTATGGGTCAGATTTTCAGAAAATTACGTATAATAATGTAATAGAATACAAAACAGAAAAATAATGTGATCCGTTTTAGGAAGTCACAAAATATAAATTTTGAGATATCACCAGATTAGAAAAGAGGAGATCAAGCTGGTTCCAATGATAGTAAACACTAGGACACCTAATAAGGATTGCTATATTTTGATATCTTTATTTTTCATTTTTGAAAAAAAATGTTGGCAATGTTTTGAGATGGGTAATTACCAGTAAAGTAACTGAATATACTCCATACAAAGTCCTTCAAAACACAAAGGTATATTTAATACAAGGTTCCAAAATTTGTTACATGGATTCATGTGACTAATAGTGCTAAATCCTTTAAGAATCAGAGCATTTCAATAAAGATATCTTGTGAAAAACACTTTGAAAAATATCAATTTTGTGACTTGTGATTCATTTTACTGGGACACATCACATTTGTCATATCAAACATGCAAGATGTACCTACCAATACATGGTTGGATGTTCGCTAACTGTGCCGCGTTACATGAGTATGTCTTGGTGATAGTACCATCATAGAACTTGTAACCACTAATGCAGTCATATCTGACACTGGTAGAACTGACAATTCTTAGAGCGTTTGGTATCTTCGGTGAAGCACTACATGTATACGCTGCAACACATAATTAGTATACGTGCATACTATAACAGGGAGTTACATATCTGTGAACTGATGTAGAACTGATATATGTGCATTCTATAACCGGAAGTTCCATATCTGTGAACTGATGTAGAACTAGTATATATGTGCATTCTATAACCAGGAGTTCTATATCTGTGAACTGATGTAGAACTAGTATATGTGCATTCTATAACCAGGAGTTCCATATCTGTGAACTGATGTAGAACTAGTATATATGTGCATTCTATAACCAGGAGTTCCATATCTGTGAACTGATGTAGAACTAGTATATGTGCATTCTATAACCGGGAGTTCCATATCTGTGAACTGATGTAGAATTAGTATATGTGCATTCTATAACCGGGAGTTCCATATCTGTGAACTGGTGTAGAACTTGTATTTATGTGCATTCTGTAACCAGGAGTTCCATATCTGTGAACTGATGTAGAACTAGTGCTTTATCAATGGGACTTGTTTTATGTTATGTAACATTACGTAACATTGTGTAACCTCATTATATTTATAGTAATTACTAATCATCACCTATTATCTCATTACTTAAAACCGCTAATTATACTTAACTAGCTAAGACTGTGCAAGTCTACTTATACATGCTATGCCATGGATATTACGTAAGGGCTCTGACATAACGTCTAAAGGAAGTCTTTCAGGAAGATCTATGGTTTCATAGAGGAGACCCACCCCCTTTTTTGGTCAAAATTTGATATGTTATTGAAAGTGTACACTTCCGAAAATAAAAACCTATACATACATACATGTACATACATATAAAGGAAGAAGAAGGCACACATACTAATAAACTTTTGGTACTCATTCTATGTGGGCTAGGAAAATGTAGAACAAGTTTGGAGGTGGAGTGATACACCACAAAGCCGAATGCTGAGTTTGGTTCCATGAGTGATTATTGAATTAAATGGAATTGCAGTGAACAATTGTTCAATTGTCAAATGTATACATTTGTATGAGATATGACAAACTGGTCAACAGGCTTCTGGATAAAATCTAGATCTTCCAGCCATTACCTCAAGAAACAAAGGGAAGCTTATTAAGGTATGAGAGGAACTAACTACATAAAGTAAATAATATATATCTAGTGATCTTGCTCATATTCATATCCCTTAACCATGGCACAACTGAATCAAAGGAACAAAGACGGCGCAACCTGTTCACGGGGGTTTATTGTATCATGAGAATTTGCTAGCATAAGCCCCCACAATCCTGCACAAGTCTGAGGCTCTCAGACTCCCTGGTCAGCCAGGCAGCCCAAGATCCCTGGTGTCTTAGTGTCAATCACAAACTTGGTACCATGTACACAAGCACAAATGGTAGCAAATATAATGGGTCAGATTTTCAGAAAATCTACAATCTGTCAACTTCGCCAATCCTCTCAAATAACTCAAATTTTAGACGAAAATCAGGTTCAAAATTTGGTTCAACATAACCAGACAGGTTTATTGAATGAATACAATACAATAATATCCTAAGATATACTGAGTATTTATCATTTGTCGCCCTAATTTAGCAGAATTTATTAGATGAGTAGAACTGTAGATTATGCATTTTCTGAAAATCTGACCCATACGAATACAGAATAGAATAGAATAGAATAGAACATTTGGCTGAGGTAACCCACAGTGGACAGCACATTACAAATAACCCAATATCACCACATATCCATAAAACATATGGGAACGGGGGTTTCTTTGTCTCACATGTTCACAGAATTTGTTTTTCATTGCTTTTATGGTATAAGGGTCAGATTTTCAGAAAATGTACAATTTGTCTCCAGCAATCCTTTCAAATAACACAAATTTAAGACAATAATGATGTTCAAAATTCAGTTTTACACAAGCAAACACTTCCTTTAAATCAACTCAATACCAACTATGTTCAGATGTGCCTACTTCTGACCATTTTCAGCCTAATTTATCAGAATTTACTAAATAATGTAGATCTGCCATTTTCTGAAAATCTGACCCATATGTGTTTCTTCTGGCGTGATGGAAGCCCAAACTGATCGTGTGTGCAGTCTGTATAAACCAAACTGCAACCCCAAACTACACCTTTCACACTAATCTTCACAAGCGCTTTTTGGTGTGTATTATGCTGACGATTTTGTTTTTTATATGTGGACAAATTCAGACGAAAATAAAGTTCAAATTACAGTTCAACCTAACCAAACAGATTGCTAGCATCAATGCAATGCCAAGTATACTTTACTAGTATTGACAAAATTTCAACCTAATTCGGCAGAATCGCAGAATTTACTAAATGTGTTGAGCTGCCAATTGTACATTTTCTGGAAATCTGATCAATATGGTCAATCTTTAAAAGCCAAATCAAGACTTACTTCCTTCAAGTTCACACACAGCCCTAAATGCCTCTGTGTCATTTACTAGCTTGAAATAAGGTCCATGGATTGTGAGCACATGCGTTGGAAGAGTGCCAACAACCCAGGCATAGCTAGCAAACTTGTGGTATACAAGTTCAGTGCCATCATACCATTTGTAGATATTGTCATAACTTCGAGCCCCAATGAATATTTGTTTATTGATCCTGCAGATAAAGAAATATTAAGTAATTAGCACATATAAAACTGATTCCACTAATTAGTTATATAGTCGCCACTCTCACTGTGTAAATGTTCCCCTCAGTGTCCATCACTAACAATTATATCGTTGACGCATCATCAAAGGATCAACAAACCTTTGTCAACAGTGGTCGCACCATTGTATCCTATATGTGATGTGTTTCAGGAAAATGAGTCATTAGTCGCAAAATTGATATTTTCCAAAGTATTTTATCTACAAAATCTCCAGTTCATAACATCTATATAAACACTTTAATTATCGGTGTATAGCAAAACAAAAATTTCACAGCATCTAGTATAGGACGTTGTTGATCATATTGTATATAAAAAGATTGGCAACACTTCTGCCAAATTTTCAAAAATGGAATATTATGATACATTTGTAAACATAGTAAATCAGCAGTATGTTAAGATTAAGATTATATTTGATTTTGTTAGTTAATAAGGGTACCTTGGAAGAACAGGATCTAATGCAGGTGCTGAAAGGACCATCCTCTTTCATAATAATATTGTATTCTAATGTAAAACTAAACTGTAAATGAAATGTAAATGTACGACATGAAATAAAGTTATTTATATATATTATGCGAATGTTCTGATTTTTGGGTTATTTCAAGCTTGATCCGAGTCATATGAGTACATGTACCAAATTTCAAGACTGTATTAAATATATCCATAAATTTCTAAGCTCATCCTACAGAGTATATTCAGCTACTTCACTTCACTAGTAATTGTCCACCCAGAGATGTTGCAAACCTATTTTTCAAAATTAAAAATATTGAACCCTGGTGCTGCTGTGCTATTGCTCTCATCCTCCCAGGCACTAGTGGAAGAACAGCTAACGCTGAACTAGCCCTGGTAAAAATGTTTAAAGAAAAAACTTAAAACATAGAAATATTTGTTAAATGTACTACCATTTACTATCATTGGAATCCGCTTGAGCTCATCTTTTCCAAATATATGATATCTCAAAATCCATTTTTTGCGACTCAGGACTCATTTTCTTAAAACACATCACATACAATCCCTAAGCCTTGCCTTGAGAACAGTGCTGCATGAACATCCCCTCACAGTCTGACTTTAACCCAGAAGTAACTCAGGAGAACCAAACACAAAGAAATTATTTTGACCTCTTCTGTATACAGTACCTGATGGGATTAATTCTGTTAAACTCTGCCAGACCAAGAACTTTTGCTAGCCTTGCATTGGAATGAGCCAGCAGACATATAGCCTCCTGACCTGCATATTGCCGTATATCTGGGATGAACTGGTAACTATGCTTGTTTGGATCCCTCTCTTTCCCTGCAAAATATCAAGGAGTTATGTTTTAAATTAAAGGATCAAATTAACTTCATGTACGAATGTGTTACAGACAAATAAGTCAACGTAAATCAATACTCTTTTCTCTGTTCTATTCACAAGATCACTTCCTAGGAATCTTGTTGCTTTTTGGGTATCTAGCACTTCAAGTTTCAACGGTTGTATATGCCTGGATTTCTCAGCATTTTTCCTTGATTTTTTTGTGTATTGTCTACGATAAACATTTGTGAATCTCCTCGGACTGTAGCAATAGGATGCTGCCCGGGTGATGGTTTTTATGGGGGTCTTTCTATTTTTCTGATTATTGTCATTTATATGGCTCTGAATAATATATTATGAATTTTCTCTTTGTTGTAATAAATGTGTATTTGTAAAATGTTTCACTCAATAGATTTAACATCTAAATCAAGCATGTAAGACTTGGAGAGTGGATGATGTAAGGAGCAATTCATTTTGATGATGTAAAAATAATATGTGAGTAGAGTAACTCTTCAGTTACTAGATATAGTGTAAATGTGGAGATAGGGTGATTCTGTTTAAAATCTATTTAAACATGAACATTGTTGAAATAAGGTTATGTAGTTAATATTTGAATTGATAATTTTTATAACTATAATAGTGTGTTAATATCAGATCTCAAAGTCAAAAGAACTTTTGTATAAGCATCTAAATAAGTAGATGTCTTATAAGAAACAATCAAGAGCTAATCAAAGGCACTCTTGGAAGATCTATGTATGCTTGCAAAGATAGAGAATGACCTTTTTCCAAGAAATACATGTAACTGTATAAAATACGAGAAATAAAAACACTTATATATACATATCAGCTGCGAATGAGAATAGTGTATAATTACATAATTTCACTCTGCTGAATAAATATCTTTAAAACAAAACGAACATGCACACAATTTTAACACAGTGTATAACAATACATCCTTGCATGCAATACTGCAAACGTTGAATAAATGTTAATCATTTCTGCGAGCCTAGTACATTTTACTTCTTTATTTCAGGTTTACAAGAAGTTTAACAAATATTCATACACAGGTATCATATTGAGGTGTATACATGATTCTGGATAGTTCGGACAGAAAAGTGCATGGACACAGAAATTAGACATTACAGAATTCCCGCCGACTAGGACTGAGTGTTTTGAGTGATCAGTTGAATTATTATACATTTCATTTCTGTTAAAGAATAATTAGTTTAATATTTGTTTTGTAGGAAATAGTTTTGTCAAGAAATAGTGGTTGTGTGTGGATAAATTGCATTTCTTTGTGTATTATTGATATTTTTTAGATTATAAAAATAATCAAGGTGCGTAAGTCTATCCATGATGATTAGGAAAGAAGCGAAAAGGGAGCAATCCTATATATAACTGTCATATTTGAAAAAAAGCAACTGCAATGTGTCATAACAGCAGATGACACAGGTCATAATAGGGGAGTGGTAATAGTAAAAAGACTTCTTGTAATGGGAGAAAAGATCTCAATAATAGTAAGAAATAGTCGGTGCCATGAAACTATTTTTTCCAGCAATAGGAATATCTGGTTGTTAATAGAAAAAGGTAATGTATTTCGGCTATGCGTAATATGTGCAACAAAAGAGGAAAAGTCTGTAATATTACATATATCATACAGATTACGACTCTGGGATACAACAGCAGTAGTAGGAGGAATAAGGGAATAATCATGCACTTTTGGTCAAAAGCATCAAACTTCTCACAATTGCTCATTGACCCTAGTGATTAAAATCTGATATGGAACACTGAAATTCAAGCTGGATCCTGCCACTAGGGGGCGTTTTTGAATGACCTTCCACGTGTTTCTTGCTATAACTGCGTAAATATTAATCTGAGGGATTTGGCTATATTAAACGATAAATAGAGGAGATCATGAGCTTTCATTTGATGTAACGAACATTATTCTACCATACACGGCGTTATGAATAGCAGGAAAACCTAAATGGAGTATGATTTGAAGGTACATTCCATCTCCAGCAGACCTACTCAGGCCATGTAGAAATGTTGAAGAGACGGTCATACTTGGCACTTCCGGAAGAGCTCCATTGTTGGGCATCACTTCCGGCATGCTTGTCAACACCAGACCCACGTGAATGTTGTCCATGTGTCATAGTTTCTCGGCCCGCAATGGAATTCAAGTAAAGAGCATTACCCTCTGCATCTAGTGACAACCAGTTATAACAATCACCTTCTATCATTTTCGTAGTGACAAAACGTTTGTACAGATATATTCCAATGGAATTGAACTGGCACAAGCAGCTTTGTATGAAATGTAGGTAAAGTGATTGACACTATAGGTATTCCTATACGGATCAAATGCTGCGTAACTTTAGACATACCGTGCAGTAGCTCCAACACAGTCATCTGATCAAATTTCTTCAGGTTTAATGTATAGAACTCTGGTCGAATCTTACCAAGATCATCCATGTAATCATGCAAGACATTTTCTGGCCTTGACACTTTTATCGATTGGTTGGGCCAAACGGAGCCGGTCATATTGGTGGCCAAACTGTCACACATCATACGGATCTCGTCTTAGAGTTTCATGGTATGGATCTCCCTTTTCTTGACTTGTTCCAGCTCAATGATCTTCTTTTTCAGCCTGAGCAAGAATTTGGCGTAATCATTCATACCTCTTTCTGGTATATCGTCCTCAGGCACTACACTCAGTTCGCTCAAATCTTTTGTTGACATTGCCATTTTGGTAAACTGTGGAGATTTCTCAATGGAGAGGCTCTTCTGTGAGGCTCTTCTGTGTCTGTTTTATCTGGTATAGACAGGATCGGCCTTGATGTAATTGGCCACACCCATTACAATTGATATAGCGACCAGTCATTCAGTTTTGCTTCTTTTATTTTCAAGTCAAACAAAAAAAAATTCCGATTGACAATGTCTCTTTTGTAACTGGCCCGCTCACCTGTCTATTAGCATCTGGGTGTTCTGGATTCAAAATTTGTGCTGCTAGGGATATCACAGCCAATCAGGTGACCAAACGGTGTCCACAAAGGTGAAGGTGAGAGGTGGGGGGCGTGGCAGATTCCCAATGAGTTTATACCGCTATTCAAGCGAATATCTGCCATTTGAAATTTTCACATAATACAAAATTTTCTTAAAGTTAATATTCCTTTAGCTTCAGACTGGAAACCATTCAGTTTGGATGAAAGTGATCATTAAAAGTTAAAGAGCTTCTCAAGAGCTTTCATTTGATACCAATAGCAAACAGATCGGACAAATATCTGTCCTTTACCACTTAATCTAATAAAAACTAAAAAACAGAATATTTTAGGTTATTTAATATGACGAAAGGAGAGTTGATAATTTGGTCAAACGTGCTGCCTTTTCCAATCTTGTACATTGTTCATGCCATGAAATGATAATAGGATTTAAATGCACTAAAATTACATGTTATTTATCAAATAAATCAGAAAAATAGTACCTATATATATCTATATAAGCCAAATTATTTGTCTGGCAACACAAGTAATAAAAGTCACAACAAGAACAACAATTGGAGTGTCTTTTGCATTCAAACTTTTGCTCATTTGTATCTATATAAAAGTATTTGGGGCTGTGAAAAATCTGTGACAAGGTCATGAATGTATCTATCCACCGCATAATGGTCATAAGCAATGGGTGCTTTATCTGTGAACTTCTTGGTGGCAAAAAGTTGGGCTACGTATTTCATATGTTGGAGATATGATGAGACATCCCCATCAATTGACAGAGCACTGGCCGTACATTAAGTCAGCAAAGTCCATTTTAGTATGGTCCAACTTCTTCTCATCAGGTTGTACATAATACTTGGGTCTCAACAACTTACCTGGATCAATGCTTTGCCGGATAGTTTGGCGAGGGCCTTGGTCAGAGGTTCCGAGATGGTGTCACTTGCACTGTCCATAGACTTGTCGGTAGAAGGCCAACCCGACCCCAAAGCATGTTGACGGTGGCCTGGCGGGGTGACATCCAAATGCCTGAGACGAGTTTCGATAGAGCGTAAGAGATTCTTAGTGTCTGCATCAGAATCAGGCAAATCCTCCAATTAAGCTTCCAGCAGAGCAATACGAGACAAATGGGTAGAAGACTCCACTTTAGCTGCATCTCTTGCCCTAATAAGTGCATCTTCCAAGGCAGGCAAATACTTGTCTGATGCACGATCATTGCCTTCGGGGAGGGGGGCCATTGTGTGTATGAGGTTCTTGCACCGAGTGCCAAAGGGGGCTTTATGAAACATGTGACAGCCTGAGCAGTTTTCGGCAGAAGATAACCATAATTGCAATCACAGGTAAGAGAACAAATTTTCCCAAAAGTGTATGGCGATGTTATACGTATGGCTGCTTCACCCAAACTGGTTGGTTGCTAACAAACACAAAGCTTGGCCGGAACAGTAGCTACGGTGCAAGCCATACCGCAGATATAACCCTAGTCATGATTACATTATAAATAGAAGCCATATATATCTATATAAGCCCAATTATTCATCTGGCAACACAAGCAATAAAAGTCACAACAACAAGAACAACAATTGTAGTGTCTTTTGCATTCAAACTTTTGCTCATTTGTATCTATATAAAAGTATTTGTGAATGAAAATCTGTTCTAGTTAACAGTGCAAGAGCCTTTTCCCCTCATCGAAGGTTTTATCATGAAGGTTGAAGGAATGTTTAACACAGGGAATCAACAGGGTCTGCATGCTATTGGTTGAAAAAAATGCAAGGTTTCCAGGCCCATTTCAGTGATTTTCCAGGCCCATTTCAGTGATTTTCTAGGCCGATTTAAGTGATTTTCCCAGCCGATTTAAGTGATTTTCCAGCCGATTTAAGTGATTTTCTGGCCCATTTCTTTGATTTTCTAGGCGGATTTAAGTCATTTCCAGCTGATTAAAGTGATTTTCTGACGCCTTTCAGTGATTTTCCAGGCCCGTTTCAGTGATTTTCCAGACCCATTTCAGTGATTTCAATACTCATTTCAGTGATTTTCTAGGCCCATTTCATTCAAATTTCTGAACCCAAAGGAAGAAACCAAGGGGCTGTAGTTATTGTTGTCCATGAATCATTGATGTCTCAAATTTTTAATTTGTGATATGGTGATATGTTCCTCAGGGGAAACTGTACAACAAAACATTTCAAGGGCATTTAATTGATTTCAACCGAATTCAAGGCTCATATGATGATTTATCAGGCCCTTTTCCAGGACTTGAATCTTTTTTTTTATATAGAATACAGGCTCAGTTCAGTCTAGTTTAGTTCTAACCTTTATCCCAAAGGTTATTACCAACCAGTCCTCATGACCAAGACACATGTCTAATCTCATACAAGACCATCAGTAGACTATACTTCTCACCAGTTACCGTTCATAGTTACAGTGTTGCAGTTATCACATTGCACTTGCCCTTTCAACACTGCACTCATTCACTTGATTCAGTGTGGGACCTACTCAGGACAGTCCACTACCCGCTTTACTAACTTAGCCTAAACCTAACCAATTTAAGGTTAGGTTTAGGGTTAGCTTTAGTATTTATTTCTGTTAACCCATTAAATACTAATAATGCCTTCAGGCATTCCCTGGGAAAAAACGGATAATGCCTTCAGGCATTACCTGCAATACATGGGAAAAAACGGATAATGCCTTCAGGCATTACCTGCAATACATGGGAAAAAACGGATAATGCCTCCAGGCATTATGAGCATGTTATATTCTAAAAACAGTTATATTTTTTTTACTATTTTACATATTCAAAATCTGCTTTCAGGATTATCTTCTATGTTGACTACATTTTTCATAAAAGATATTGTTTTAAAATAATACCATTGTCATGGCAACACAAAATAGCATGTATTCATTAGATTACACATGGTGGGAAAACATTACGTCACAATGCAGACGACTTCAGTTCATAATGGTAACCCATTCAGGTCTCATAATTAAAGATATTGCGTTGATATTCACAAAATAAGCTGTCAAAGTTAGATATCCAATGCCTCTTAGTATCCTGTGGTATCACATCAATGTAATCATTGTATTTTAAATTGAATAAATAGGATTTTCCTTCTGATACCCATGTGCGTGCTGTCACCCATTTATGACGACGTCTGATATTGTTTCCCTGCAGCGAGATGCAGCAAGATTTGCCATTTATTTCTGGCTATATATAATCGTTTGAAATGATTTTTCCAGTGCCTGCCTTCAGTCCTATATGTCCTCTAAGCAAGCCTGTAGTTTGAACACTATATACGCATTAATAAATCCAGGAGATGAGAAACAAAAATTAATGTTATTTTTATGTGAGGCCTATGTCACCACCTCCCGTTTTTATAGGACGTGACGTCGTCCTATGACGTCGTCCTATGACGTCAATCATAGCGATGCAATAACGTTTTTTAGACACACACACTTTGTGACGTTCAGCTGTGAATGGGTTAAACATTCAGTCAGCCGGTGCTTATACATAAACATTCATGCACTCTCTCCCTCTCTCCCTCTCTCCCTCTCTCCCTCTCTCCCTCTCCGTAAATGTGCGCCATGTTTACCTCCACACACTGTACCCTTAACTCACTCACTTAGCTTCACACACTCCACAGTACCATACACTGCCCCTCATGGCCCTCTCTCTGACTCTGCCTCTCTCGCTTCTCACCACTCAACCCAGCCTGTACACTGAGTGATGTCATCACCTGCTTTGTGGTTAGGGGAATCTCCGCATACATGCAACCTCATAACTGAAAGTTGGCTGCGCACTGCAATGTGGCACCTACACACCGTACCCGAATATATGTATACCCGGTTCCAGACCGCCCAACTTACCTGTCATCCCCCATCAAACATCTCATCTCATTATTTCCCAAACCAAACCAGAGGGAAATTATAATGGCAAAATTCTACCACACTACAACTATAGATACTGAAATGTAATAGCGAAAATTCAGGCTAAGGAGGAAGACCGGGCTTGCCCGAGCCTTATACAACAATGGCTATGGCATATGCCAGCTTATATTCCCTGAATAAATGTCAAAAAAAAAATATTCAAGATCTTGTTGATTTGGTAATGTATACTAGGCTGAATACTTACGATGACAGGTGTTGTACTGGACAAAGGAGCCACATTTGCAGGTGAAAGTCTGCTCAGTCGACCCATCAGCAAACATATAGTCAGTGTTACAAGTGACCACATAGTTGTCCCCATCTTGAGTAATGGCTGCATTAAGCATGGTAGGAGTGCTCGCTGGACACATTGTCGCTGCGGTATACAGAAACAAATCAGTTAATTAAGCATGGTAAGAGTGTTGGTTGGACACATTGTCGCTGCGGTATACAGAAGCACATCAGTTAATTTAGCATGGTAAGAGTGTTGGTTGGACACGTTGTCGCTGCGGTATACAGAAGCGCATCAGTTAATTTATTGCAGGCCCTCAAAACGTGAAGATATATTTAATACAATGTCCTGAAAAATTGTTACATGGATTTATATGACTATAAGTGCTCAACCCTTTAAACATCAGAGCATTTCCATAAAGAGATTGTGTTGAAAAAACACTTAGAAAATATCAATTTTGAGACTTGTGATTCATTTTCCTGAAACACGTCATATATAGTGAAAATAACCAACCTGTTTTCATGCATGTGAAGCGTCTTCCCTGGTTTTGAGGTAGTGGCTGTGAAGTCAGTTGTTTGTTTTTGGTGAGAGCAACATGGTCACTGTTTGGGTCATCATAATAGGGATAGTAATATGGCAACCCGTTATTCATTGCTGTAACACCATTGGATAGTTTGTAGAGACCTTCTACTTCCGCATCAGAATCCTGAATTTCGATGTCATCACATTTGTAAGTAACATGAACACCACCAAGAGTAGTTCTGCAAAGAATGATATATTTAGTTTAGTATTATGTCTCCTTTAGGCTTTCGATTAGTCAGGAAATTAAATACCTCTTATTATATCTCTGCTTAAGGCTACACTCCCAGTTAACGTCGGTCAAAAACTAAACACTTTCTACTTTTTGTTTCATTCCTTTCCAACACATTTAAAATTCATTGCACCAACATTTTCATTTTGTAGGATTTCCTCCAGATGTGTTTGCTACAGGGCTTCTAAAAATATGAAATGGGTATGAAATATGTATGAAAATGGATCCAATAAAATTCATTAAAAAAACCAAAACATTCTCATTTCTATTTGGAGGACCCACCCAAGTCCATATTTAATGATGACTGTATTTATTATCGCTCCCTGGCCACAGCTTTCTCTCAGTGATTAGTCTTCAAATTCTTGTATAAACATATATACAATAGCAGAATATTGATAAATCCTGTCACATAAATCATAATATGAGTTAATTTGGTAAGATTTGATTTGTCCTAAAAAATGTAATAGCAGAGAATGCAGCTTTAATCTAATTAGAGAACTATAACACATACTTAGTGTATCAGCTGCCCTTATATTTCTGTTTAGAATTAGAATGCAATGTTTTTTATTAATTCACTAGTTATACATTCAGAAATTTAATTACACTTCTGAATGCATGCAAAACCTGGAATATACATTTAAGATGTAAGCCTCCTTTTTGTACAATGGTTTTTGGTACAAAGAATTAATATGTTGAAGTTATATTTGGTCTGGCCAATAACAGCATGACAATGCTGCCATACCAATACAACAAATCCAATGGCCGGTTCCGCCAGGAGGCGACATACAACCATCGCTAGTCTTCATTTCAGACACCCTCCTGGGGACAGTAGGTGAAGAGTACACCTTCTTTGTAAGGGGATCCGGTCTTTGCTTAACACTACGGACTCAGGCGGCAACGCGGAATGAGATACTTCTATTATTATATATGTATATATCATGTGCTTCTCATGGATTCTCAACAGAGTAAAAACTTGTGACTATTAGATACATATCTCCAGATCTAATGCTCGTTACATTCCCTCTTAGTATAGAATATATTGCATTTTTATTCTGAATCTTATACAGTTACATCTGCTCAGAATTAGGATGCCTGCCTCTGCCTCTGCCTATTTTCACCATTTGGTAGTTGATATATACATTTACACTGTTTGTGTATCTGATGAGCTAGATCAGAACAGCCACTCAGTGCAATCTATCTAAATATTGTATAAGCTTACCTTAACGCCTTCAATTGGTCCCGTATTCCAAGGTTAATCATACCTCCCAGCTCTCCACCAATATCTGTGCAATAGCTTATCATTCTTGCATGAATCGTCCTTGTGCCAGGGAAAACCAGGCAGACGTTATCAGCAAGAGCTGGAAACAGAAACCAGCTCAATGATAATTATAAGCTCTTGTTAGTATACAATGAACTATAAACTTGTCCAACAATATAACCTGTTTGATTGCTTTTTCTGTTATGCAGCACCCGCAAAGATATGGGTGAAATCACCAGAAAATGTACAATTTGCCCTCACCAATTCTCTCAAATAATCCAAATTTAAGACAAAACTCAGGTTCAAAATTTAGTTCAATATAACCAAGCTGATTGTTTGAATCAAGGCAACATCAGAATATACACAGATATACCTAGTTCTGACCATTTTTCAGTATAATTTAGCAGAATTTACTAAATGTGTAGATCTGCCAATTGTACATTTACTGAAGATATGACCCATAAGCTGTTTAATTGATTTTTCTGTTATGCAGCACCGGCAAAGATATAAGATCTAGAAAATATTAATTTTCTTGAATTCAGTAAAGTTGAAACAGTAAATGGAATTGTATATTGGAAAACATGCATAACATATATGGTACAATGGTACAATACAGTTATCAACACAAATTAACAACTTATATGGTACAGTACCAGTGCTGAGAGCTCCGCTGAGAGCTCCGCTGAGAGCCCCGTTAGTACAACAGTGCCATGTCAGGCCTGTGAGATGATGCAGTATTTACATACTGACATTGCTGAACTAAAACGTTCATATTGCGGTCATTTCTTGAGCTATATTAATAAAACTTACATCATTCAAAAGAGAATTTAATTTTCTATTTAATGGTGTGATTCTTATTATGTATTGTTATAATCAAAGTACCAGAATCACGGGTGGATTACCGATCGCGGGAATCTCGGCGGAGACAGCGGAAGTGCTGAGGTAACGTTAGTAAGAGCTATTTTTAGACAACTACATTAGACAACTACATATTCATATACATCCTATATGAATATTTCTATAGCACCCCACTTATAGCACCTCTCATATAGCATGCGTGTATAATAAAAGTTATTATCATACATGCATGCTATATGAGAGGTGCGAGGTGCTATAAGTGGGGAGCTTTGGCTCTCCGCGAAGCATTGTAAACAAATCCCTGCGATTGGTAATCCACCCATGATTCTGGTACTATAATTATAGAAATACATAATAAAACCTACATCATTAAATAGAACATTAAATTCTCTATCCAATGATACAAGTTTTATTAATGTAGCTCAAGAAATAGCCACAATATGAACGTTTTAATTTAACAATATAAATAGGCCTATACTAACGAGGCTGTCAGCAGGGCTGTCAGTGGGGGTTGGGGATGTCAGCAGGGTAGCGGGGCTCTCTGTGCTTCTTTAATATTTTTTCAGTGATATCTGATGACATATGATCAAATTTTATGCACATATAATAAATATAAAATGGAACTCGCCTGCAATAATCGAAAATTTATTGGACGAGATTCGTCCACACACATAAGCACGATGCCGTAACAGTACCAGCATAAGTCATATAGCACAGTAGAAGTACATGAAAAAGCATGTTTATTTCGTCATAATGTGATGAGTAATGTTATTACGTAAGACTTGAACAAGTTTATCCTGTTATAATTTTTTTTAAAGAAATAGAGCAAAGGACAAGTCAGAGGAACTGCTGCAGCAGAGGCTACCTACTTTTCCAACTAATAGTTGGCAAAAGATATATCTGATCTGTTTTAGGAAAATGACTGAGTTAATGAGATTGGTTGCTTTACCCCCTTATCAACACATTTAAGTTCATTATATCAAGGGCGGGAGAGCTGAGAGGGAGGCAGTTTGTGATCATACCTAGGAATTAGAGATAGAGAAGAAGGGAGACAGAGACACAGACAAAGAGACAGAAAGGCACTTCATGGTCATACCCACAACCGGTTAGGAAAATGATTCATAAGTCGCAAAATATGGATTTTGAGATATTACCACATCTGAAAAGAGGAGATCAAGCCGATTCCAATGATAGTAAAGACTAGGACACCTAATAAGTATTTCTATGTTCTACGTTTGACATTTTTTTTTTGCAAAAACAACTTTGCAAATGTGATCCGTTTCAGAAAAATGAGTGATAATTCGCAAAAAATAGATTTTGAGATATCATTATATTTGGAAAGATAAGATCAAGACGATTCCAATGATAGTATCTAATAAATATATATTTTAAGTTTGATATTTTCATTTTTGAAACAAAAAAATTCCAATATTTATCGGGGGCAATAAACAGTCAAGTAACTAAATGTAGTCTATATGAGGACCTTTAAAACGAAAGGATATATTACATAGATTGTCCGGAAATTTGATCAATGAATTGATATAGCTATACATGATAAACTAAACAAAATCAGATCATTCCAATAATGTGATCCTGTGAAAAAAACACTTAAAAATATCAATTTTACGACATGTGACTTATTTCCCTGAAACACATAACATTTAATGCAGCTCCTTCTTAAACAGAATTTACAAGTGAGTGTTAAAACTATGCATTTGGTAAACCAAACATAATTATGAGTGTTGCTTTGAACAGTGCCAGGCAGAATATCATTACAGATGCTGTGAGCTTTGGTCTTGACAAATAGTCATGTCCTGCTGTATAAAAATTTTGAATGAAATAAAAAGAAAAAAAGGGAAACATACCCCTGTATCCCTTTGACAGAAGCACATACAGATTTACTTACGGACACAGGGTCTGAGACCAGCTAGTTGGGCCAGCTTACAGGTATATGTGATACTTGTCCCTACGTGAGGTATCTCATACCCGTCCAAACAGTTGTAGACTACATGGGTAGCATTGTACGTCCTGCTTGCATAAAAGGCAGGACCAGTTGGTGATGAGGCACAGCTGTAAGAGTCTGTAATACAATTTTTTGATAAGCAACTTTTTAGAATCTAAATATGTCATCCGTTTTGGGAAAATGAGACATAAGTCGCAAAATATAGATTTTGAGATATCACCATATTTGAAAAGATGAGGTCAAGCTGATTCCAATAATAGTATTAAACACTAGGACACTTAATAAGTATTTCTATATTTTATGTTTGATATTTTTATTTTTGAAAAGAAATGTTTGCAATGTTTCTGGATTGGTAATTACCAGTAAAGTAACTAAATATACTCAATACGAAGGCCCTCAAAATGCATGGATATATTTGATACAATGTCCCAAAATTTGTTACATGGATTGATATGACTATAAGTGCTGAACTCTCTATAGATCAGAACATTTCAATGAAGAGATCATCTAGAAAAAACACTTCTGAGAAATATCAATTTTGCGACTTATGACTCATTTTCCTGATTATATCTCTTGTGGCCATTTGTGAAAAGCCTTGGCAAGACAGAACATTGGAGTCTTTACTATAATCTATTTGTTGCAGATATAAGCTTGGTTATAGATACAGTAATAATATGTGATGTGTTTCAGGAAAATGAGTCATAAGTCGCAAAAAAAAGATTTTGAGATGCCATTATGTTTGAAAAGAGGAGATCAAGCTGATTCCAACGGTAGTAAACATTAAGGCCATTGAATAAGTATTTCTATGTTTTAAGTTTGATATTTTTATTTCTGAAAAAGTTTTCAATACTTTTGGGTGAACACTTACTAGTAAAGTAGGGATATGTACTCTAAAGGATGATCTTAGAAATGCATAAATATATTTAATATACTATCCTGAAATCTGGTCCATGTATTCATAAGACCTATCTGACTAAAATCTCCAAAAATGAAAATATTCCAAAAAGTAGATCTTGTGAATATGACTTTTAAAAATTTGAATTTTGCGACTTGAGACTCATTTTCCTGAAACACATCACATATTTCTTGATTTGCATTAGAAAAAACTTCCAAATCTCTATGAAAAAGAGGGGGAGGGGGGAAGGGAGCACAATGGAATTGTCCCTATTGGTTACACCCTTGGAAATTTACTTTTCAGTAAATATTAGTTATCAAGGTCTACAATGTATCTATTACAGTCTAGAATTAGTTCAGAAATGTTACATGGGTCAGATTTTCAGAAAATATACAACTCGCAATCACCAATCCTCTCAAATAACCCAAATTTCAGACGAAAATAAAGTTCAAAACATAGTTTAACAAAACAGATAGCTAGAATCAATGCAATGCCAACTACATACTCGAATTCACCAAGTATTGACCAAATTGCAGCAGAATTCAGCAGAATTCACCTAACGTGTACAGCTGCCAATTGTACATTTTCTGAAAATCTGACCCATATTCATACTCACTGGTTACTTCACACAGCAATTTTAAATTGCGCTGATCATGTTGATAAGGCCTTGGGTACCAGTTTCCGGAGGATTTTATAAGTACAGCATAACTACGGTAAGTATCAGGCATCTTGGGGTACCAGCTATTCCAATATATGGGAGTCTGAGCTGTGTTCAGCCACCTACACACTTGCCCTTTACCAGGTATAGTCAAAGAACAGTCCATATCAAGCATAACACTTGCGGTGTCAATACTTGAAAGTTGAGAGAAGAGAGAGAAGTCAGTGAATAGTCAGCTAAAAATGAACTGAAGCATCATGTACTCTTTTCTATCAGTCGTCCCTTATCAAGGTGACAAAGCAGATGTGACCTGCTCTGCGAAAACGAGTCTTATGTGCTTGGATATGAAATATAAAATGTGTTTTAGGACATAATATGCTGCAAAAATTATGTTGATACGAAAAACAGAAGCCGAGATATGAAGTTCCGAAATATGATGTGTTGTTGTTGTTACTTTTATTTATCTTTGAGCGATACAGTCGGTGGGTCAAGCTCCCTTCATAGGGAGGATCCCAAGCCCTACCGGAAAGTGATTATCAACTTCACTTGTAAGGGTAACAATGCACCCATGCGTCGACGACACATGGGTGGCCCTTACTACTGGTGTTTCATTTACATTAAATATTTGTGTGTACATAGCAAGAGGCGGAGCACAAGAACCGCAAGTGTAGTAACTACACTAATGAATGCGATGTGTTGAAATGGGGTAATAGCCAAAACTGCTGCACAGCTTTTATTTGCCGAACTTTAGTTAAACCCTTATTTGATTTCTAAAAGCACATCATTTTCAATAAAATAAATTAAATTATTTTTTAAATAAATATTAAATAATATATTTTTCTGAAAATATAAGGAATTCAAATCCAGGGGCGGATCCAGGATTTCAGGAAGGGGGGGGGTTCAGGTCTTATAAAAGGGCACATGTTGGGGACTCTGTGAGTGCCGAAGGCACAAAGACTTTAGGTCCAGGAGAGTTCTCCCAGGAAATAATATTTAAAAAAACACTCCTTAAATGGTAATTCTGGTGCATTTTGAGTGGATAAAATATTTTTAGTATATGTATTTTAACAATATTTTACTGTGCATCTGCGAATAGACTATTTGAGATCGCTATATTCAGGTGGCGCCACCAGCGGTGTGTCTTTCCAACCTGACCACTGCCAGGTAGATCCTCATTCTGCCTCAAGCACTCACCGAGTGCAGGTAAAATTTTTCTCTAGCGCCATGAAGGGTCAACGATATTGTAAGACCTGCAAGACAAAACACGCGCCACCGACTGGTAAAAAGTGTTGCTATCAGGACCTGTCCGACAGTGATTCTGTAGTTTTGAATAAGCCAAAGCGAGAAATTGAGGCAGGATTAGAGTCTGAGAACGACATTTCTCGACTTATCGACTGGTCCGCTTGGTCTCCTACAGCCGGTGCAGGTGCCGGAGCCAAGCCTAAGACTGGTAAGTCAAGTTTCAAGTCACTTGAATCCATTTCTGAGTTAACTGACAGCATGACTGACTTCCCACCTTTGCATTCGGTTGGTAATGATTCTGGACGCCCAAGACGTGGTCGGGGTTCAAATGTTGGACATAGCATGTTTGCTCACATTCCGGAAGGAACTGCTATCAATGCAAATAAAGGTGATAATAAAGCTGGCCGTAGGGAAGTAAAGGAGCTCCGGGAGTCCGTTAAGCATGTCCGTGATAAGTTGGGTGGTATGTCCGACTCGGTCGGGGATACTAATAATAGGCTGTCCAGAATGGAGGATATGATTTTTAACTTGACTATGAGGGACGTAGTCCTTTCAGAGGGGGATGCTGATTCCGCTGATGATAAGAAATCCGCTGTTTCCATTGGTAAGAAGTCCGCTGTGCGTAATTCCCCGGTCAGGAGACGTAGACGTTCCAGGTCTAGAAGCCGGACCCCACCTCGAGGTGCTGGCCGTGGCAGGTCGAGGACTACCAAGACGACAACTTCTTCTAGTTCGTCCTCGTCTAATGATGATTCAAGCTCCACTGCTAGTTCTTCTTCCAGTTCGTCTGGTTCTAGGACTCGTAGACGCCATAAGCAGAGACGTAAGAATGTTCATAAATCTGTTTCTCGTTCGTCTGAAAAAGTTAAGAAACGTAGGTACCGTATTTCTAGGTTCTTGCCAAAGGAAGAACGTTCAAAGTACATGACAAACGAGAAACTACTTTATTGCCATGGTGCTCTAATGCTTGAGCGTTATCGTAAGGGTGACAATATAGAGGGCATGCTCGAGCATAACTGCTTCGTGGCTGAAAAAGCAGGAACGCAGGCTTATCTTACTAAGGGTATAGCAAAATATGACGAAGCTGTCAGGAATTTGGCAGTTATGATAGGACCAAAGGCGTACACCTCTGGTCATATGGGCTTTGCGCTTAGATTTCTCGGTCAGGAATATGCTCGTAAACAGCCAAATAAATCTAAAACAAATGTTTCTGGGTCGAATGAGAAGTGTAACTCACGAAAGGTGCCTACTTATTACTGTTGGGGATTCAACCGGGACTCGTGCAGTAACAATGATTGTAAATTCCCCCATATTTGCGCGCTTTGTTCAGGAAACCATTCCAGAACTGCGTGTAAAAATTCTACCGGCGCGAGTAGCCGCCATGACACATAGATTCAGGTGTCAAGTTATGGTCCCGATATGTTAGATGCGTTTATTGAATCAACTGGTTCTGCACCTTCCCAGGTTGAATTTAATATCCCCTCTACCCCTGAGCGCAATATGGTTGATGATTGTTTGAATTGTGAAAGTGTTTCTGCTGCATCTGATATTTTCGATTCATGTTTTACTGAAACTACTTGTGGAGTCCTAAATAATTGTGTTGAACTTCCGGGTCATGGTGGATACCCGTATGTCATTATTCAAAATGGCGGACATCACAACATTTGTGTGATTCAGACACCACGGTTAGTTTCTGATTATGATGTTCATGTTGCCTTTGTTACACCTTATGTTAATAGTAACTTGGGAAGTTTTGATATGAAACTTCTCATGCGCTCAGGGTCCTTTCCTTATGGTTATATCAAGAGTTTACGCATCTACGATGACCAGTTCTTACATTTGACTGATCGTTGTTTTGATGGTACGTGCACATGTTTATATATATTAGACTGGGTTCCGACTCAGCTCAAACCGTGTAGGGTAGCTGCTGTTCTCAGTTCTTTTCACTTAGATAAGGATTTATCCGAATTTATACTGGATGGAGTTTGTCATGGTTTCAAGGTGCTTGATAATAATTGCGATTTATCTTATGAAGTTGGTAATTATTCTTCCATCTTGGAAGAGGAGATTGTGTGTAAAATGAATCGTACAGTAGCAACAGAGTTGGTCGAGGGTAATATTTCTATCGCTACTTCTAAGCCTTCATGTGTACATGCCCTGGGTGCTATTTTACGTAAGGATGGGCGTTTACGCCCTATTACTGACTGTTCCAGACCTACCCTATCCGTAAATGACTGTATGGTTACTACTGCTCCAAAATTTGAATTTTGTAAAGTTTATGACACTTTGAATCTGGTTGAGCCTTTAGGTTTTGGTAGCGTAGTAGATATTGCTTGTGCTTATCGTGCTGTAAATATTTTTCCGCCTCACAGATCGAATATGGGTTTTGTGTGGGATTGGAATGGTGAAAGTACATATTTTGAGGATAATAGGTTGTGTTTTGGTATACGATCAGCTCCTTATATTTTTAACACCATTAGTGGTTTTGTTGCTAAAGTAATGATGGCTATGGGTATCGGTTGTCTTAATTACATTGATGACTTCTTTATAGCTGGAAGTAATTATCAAGAGTGTGCTGATCGTCAACTAACTCTAATTAGGTTATTGAGATTTATGGGTTTTCACATTAGTTTTGCTAAATTAGTGGAACCCAGACGGGATCCTCGTTACCTAGGTATTATTGTTGATCTTGAAAACGGTTGTTTCAGACTACCTCAAGAAAAAATAGATAGAGCTCTTACTGCTGTTTCTAGTCTTCTTTCGAAGAAAACATGTCTGAGGAAAGACTTAGAAAGTACTACTGGTTATTTAGCTCACTGCGCTACTATTGTTAAAGGCGGTCGCACCTTTTGTCGCCGATTATACTCTTTGTTACGTGCTACCAAGCATGCTAAACGTGTCAAGCTATCTTCAGTATATATTCAGGATTTATTGTGGTGGAAGAATTTTCTTCCAATATTTGATGGTTTTGTAAAATTCCCCTGTGCCTCTGATAATTATTATTATGTGTATACCGATTCTAGTTTATCTGGTTTTGGAGGTCATATGGACTCTGATTACTTTTTTGGTACTTGGTATAATGATACTTCCACTTGTTTACACAACGAATTGCCTCCGGGTTTTGATGAGGTACAAACTTCTAACATTAACATTATGGAACTGTGGCCTGTACTGGTCTCGGTTAAACGTTGGTTACATTTATTCAAAGGTTCTAAAGTGCATTTCTATACGGATAATACTCAGGTCATGACTATGATTATGACAGGTAGGAGTAGTAATGTTGTGGCCATGGGCTTGTTACGAGAACTTTTCTGGGTTTCGGCCATTTATGATATTGAATTTTCAGCGAGCTACGTTCGCTCGTCTGATAATAACTTAGCTGATGCCCTTTCTAGATTCTCTTCTAATTATCCTGTGAGGACTTTTGGTTTACCTGTTTCTTTTCAATTTTGTTGTTTACACAGCTTCGTTCAAGAACCTAGAAGTTGAGTGCAGACGACTTCAAGCCATGTGTTGGGCTGATAATACTTGGTCGACACGGAAATCTCAGTGGCTAAGGTACTTAAGGTTCTGTTCGGAGTATAATATGATTCCCTTACCTGCTTCATCGAATACTGTTTGTTTGTATGTTACATATTTATCTAAACAATTGGCTTTTTCGTCAATTACTAACTACATTAGCGCACTGTGGTCTTTACATGAATTCTATGGTGCACCTATTTTGGCTAAAGGTTCTTTTTTATTGAAGTGTACCTTAAAGGGAGTTCGTAGATTGCTTGGGGATGAAGTTTTACACTCTGACCCTCTTCTACCGGACCATTTATTGAAGGTGTTTGAGGTGTTAGATAAATCTTCTCCTCTCACCTTAGTAATCTGGTGTATGATTTGCTTAGCCTTCCGCTGTCTGTTACGTAAATCCCATATCACTCTCTCCTCACACATGTTGCGACGATCTGACGTCGAATTTACTAACTATGGTATATCCCTCACAGTTCGTTCTTCCAAGACTATTCAATTTAGAGAACGTGTGTTGATTATTCCTGTTATCGCCTCTCCTAAGTCTTCCCTTTGTCCAGTGAGATGGCTCAAGTTGTATCTAGCAAAATACCAACTTAAACCGGGCGATTATCTTTTCTGCTATCCTGGTTCAGCTAAACCTGTTACATATAATTTTTTCTCTGCTATGTTGAAGAAATTAATTATTTCAGCTAAGCTACGAGGTAATTTCACGACCCATAGTTTACGTAGGGGTTCAGCGACCTTCTTGAGTCGCTTAGGGCTTCCTCTTCATGATATTAAAACTTATGGAGATTGGAGAAGTTTAAGTGTGTTACTCTATCTAGCATCTGACACTGGCACGAGGTTGATTAAAGATCGTTCAGTGGCTGATGCCCTTAACAATTATCGTTAAATTTTTTCTTTCTGGATGTTTGTGATTAAATAACTTGATCTAGATGTTATTCCTTCGGCTGGGGGGCTGGGAGCTGTATTGCTCAGTTCTCAAATGCCCAGATCCGTCTTGACTTATCTATTCATTATATAGAACTCGCTTGAAGCCAGCCTCGGAATATTGTGCATCTGCGAATAGACTATTTGAGATCGCTATATTCAGGTGGCGCCACCAGCGGTGTGTCTTTCCAACCTGACCACTGCCAGGTAGATCCTCATTCTGCCTCAAGCACTCACCGAGTGCAGGTAAAATTTTTCTTTGTTTGTTTGTTTAATAAAAATGGGGGAGCTGTATTGCTCAGTTCTCAAATGCCCAGATCCGTCTTGACTTATCTATTCATTATATAGAACTCGCTTGAAGCCAGCCTCGGAATATTGTGCATCTGCGAATAGACTATTTGAGATCGCTATATTCAGGTGGCGCCACCAGCGGTGTGTCTTTCCAACCTGACCACTGCCAGGTAGATCCTCATTCTGCCTCAAGCACTCACCGAGTGCAGGTAAAATTTTTCTTTGTTTGTTTGTTTAATAAAAATGGGGGAGCTGTATTGCTCAGTTCTCAAATGCCCAGATCCGTCTTGACTTATCTATTCATTATATAGAACTCGCTTGAAGCCAGCCTCGGAATATCCTAAGAATTGCTGCTCATTACAGATGATGTAGAAAAAAGTAACAAATATTCACAATGACATGTTCAGGCTGGGTCAGTTTTTTTATGTGTGCTGTTTTGCATGGCAGTGTGAGAGAGGGGCAAATTTTGCAAATCTCTCAAACTATTTTAAGACACTTTGACTGTAATATATATGGTCAGTTCTCACGAAACGAGCACACAAGTTATTTTGAACCCCTCATGGAAACCAGTTTATTATATAATGAATACATTTTATATTAATTGAAGCAGCTTAGATAGACCTTTCATGCGACATATGTACATTTATATAGCTAAAATACAAAAGGGCTGCCCTATGGGCAGAAAACCATCCAAATAACCACTTTTATAAAGAGAAACAAATAATTTTGTCAAATAGAGTTTCCTCAGCATTGTATAAAATATCAAATGATTATAGCATGTGTCTGAAATAATGCTCCTATCTATTGCCTATAAATACATGAAAAATATAGTAATTGAAAATATTGCTCATTTCTTTTAATTCATTTTTTCCTTTGGGGAATTTTAACGTTGCCATCCCGATGCACTTTTAAAGCATTCAACTAGGGATAAAATAATCATTTAGTAAGATTTTGTTTCTGATATATAATCTCAAACAACTCTATTCTGAATACAAACATTGACTAATTGCATATCAGAAAACTGTTTCAATGAGATCTGAATCATTAAAATAGGTCATGTTAATTGGGGACGTTTTAATGTTGCCAACCCAACAACATTCATTTTGAAACTATGCCTAAACAATTTAAGATTATCTAAGGAAATTTATTAAGAGGTTAATTTATTAAGAGGTTTATGCCATAGAATTTTAAATGTCAACCTAACATTTCTTCTGCTATTTTTGGACTGAATTAACCTGGTGTTGCCAACCCGATGCAGCATCGGGGTGGCAACATAAAAAAATGGAACACAATAATTTCAGTTGAAACCAATGAAATTGGATATGATAAGAAAGCTATGTAATTTTACTATACAAATAAATAATAATATTAATTTTGAGAAATCATGAATATTTAAAAAGGATTAGTACAAGGCCACGATCCAAATATATAGTTTCTACAATGATTCTATCCAAAAGCATCGGGGTGGCAACGTTAGTGAATGGATTCCCCACCAAATGCATAGTTTTTGCCCATCAATGTTCCCAATTTTTGTTTTGAACCCTTGAATATATGTACAATGATATGTGTAAATGGCAAGTAGTTTCAATGCATTTGAATTTTTAGCCCAAAATACTCCCTGTGTACCTGTTACGTGAGAATTGACAATATATAGGTGTTATGGTTTTAGGAAAACTTTATTCCAACAAAACCGGATTGGGGAATGAGTCTTTTTGGGCCTTTAGAATATTCTCCCTCACTTGCTGTGACAAAAGTAGAGCCTTCATTGTTGGAATTTATTGAAAACTCAATAATTTACACCGAAGATGACACAGAATAATGTGATGTGTTTCAGGAAAATGAGTCATAAGTCGCAAAAAATGGATTTTGTGATATTATCATATTTGAAAAGATGAGATCAAACCGATTCCAATGATAGTAAACAGTCTAATAATCTTATAAGTATTTCTAGATTTTAAGTTTGATATTTTCACTTTTGAAAAAAAAGTTTCCAATATATCTGGGGGTCTATAAACAGTAAAGTTACTAAATGTAGTCCATATGAGGACCTTTAAAACTAAAGGATGTAATATGAAGATTGTCCTGAAATTTGATACACCAATTGATATAAGGCTAAGTGATAAACTCTCGAAAAATCAGAACATTCCAATAATGGGATCTTGTTAAAAACACACCTTGAAAAATATCAATTTTGCGACTTATGACTCATTTTCCGGAAACACAGCACAGATGAGAACCATATTTTGCAATCCCATACTCACAGAGTCCTCAACATGTGCCCTTATCTAAGACCTGAACCCCCACCCCCTTCCTGAATCCTTGATTTAAACTCATCTGTAAGAATTCTTGAAACGGTAAAGTCTACTAATTAAGGAGGCCTACACCTATGTCACAAATAGACGTACATTTCGAACAATTTTCGCCCTAAGGGGGCAGTCATTGAGGAAAAAAGGGGCCATGTGAGGGGTCATGGGGAGTGGTAATTAAGCTCAAACAAATATTTTTAGTCACTTCAGACCTGTAAGTAAGATTCTCACGAAATACCATCATAATTTAATATAGCAAAAAGGGACAGGATCCAAAGAACTAAATCACCAAACAGGTAAATAGGGGTAGGCAAAAAGGCAATTTAAGGTGGTGGAAAAGGGCACTTTGGGGCAGACAAAAAGCAGTTTGGGGCAGGAAAAAGAAAGCAATTTAAGCTGGGGAAAAAGGGCACTTTGGGGCGGGAAAAAAGCAGTTTGGGGTAGGGGAAAAAAGCAATTTGAGGTGGGAAAAAAGGGCACTTTGGGGCTGGAAAAAGGGTACTTTGGGGCGGGCAAACAGGGCACTTTGGGGAGGCAAAAAGGGCACTTTGGGGGAGGGCAAAAAGGGCATCATGGGGCCCAAGGGGGGGGGGTCGAACCCCCCGAACCCCCCCCCCCCCTGGATCCGCCCCTGCAAATCTGTTTTCGTTATCTTAATCATCAGAAAATTCTCTTTTGACTTTATTTAAATTTGAAACAATTTGATGACATATAGGATTCCATGGAACCCAGAATCCTGTTAAATGTCATTATTGATGATTTGGATGTTCCATTGAATTCATGGTTACCATGGCAACACTAACAACATTTTCTCCAAAGTTTTCCGCCATGCTATAATCTGTGAAAAATTTCATTTTCAATGATTTTTTGAGTAAATTTTGTGTTTTTAACAGTTTTCCTGTTAAATAATGCCCCTGGGGCTATCCAAGTAAAAACCTATAAGACCCATAATCGCAGAGCAGGTCACATACTTGTGATCCGTTTCAGGAAAATGAGTCATAAGTCGCAAAATATGGATTTTGAGTTATCACCATAATTATTTGAAAAGATGAGATCAAGCCGATTCCAATGTAAAAAAGTTGCATTGTTTCTGGATGGGTAATTACTTGTAAAATAATTAAATATACTCCATACAAAGGCCTTCAAAATGCAAGGATATATTAAATACAATGTCCAGAGATTTGTTACATGGATTCATATGACTATAAGAGCTAAACCATCTAAAAATCGGAGCATTTAGATAAAGAGATCATGTAGTAAAAGCACTTTGAAAAAATATCAATTTTACGACTTCTGACTCATTTTACTGAAACACCATATTTTTACCACTACTCTGAAATTTATTTTTGCTCCAAAATGAATGAGCAAAATAATGAGATTTAGCAACCACAATGCACCAACACAACACTAACACATCCACTAGCTATTTGTACATTACTGCCATTCTGGGGATTACTTGAGAGGCACTAGGCAGAGGGCATCTGCATTGCAGGCCTCTGTAGGTCTAATTGGAAGACCACACCACCTGGTCAAGATTTAGTCACTTAGTGACTGCAACTTTTAGAGAACTACTACAGAATTAGTCCAGAGCCTATGGGTGATGCTAGCTCTGCAGGAGTCCAGGAGCCCTGGGAAGGCTGAAAATCAGTATAGGACAAACTAAGTCAGTGGCAGGAGACTCTAGCCAGCCTAGCTGAACATCTGACAGAGCATGGAACCTCGCCCTGCCTTCTATGTCACAAACTAAAAAGTGGCCCACTACGGACAAATTAGATAGAGTAAATACACAAAAATAGGGTGTCCCAAAGAATAAAAAGAAGAGGATATCCTCAAAAAAATTCCAAACTTACGCTTCTCTTAGCATGTCATTTTCAGCTTGATTGTAGACCTTGGGTGCATCTCCACCATAATGTTGACAAATGGCTTTGGCTCCCGCTGCACTCACTGTTATGTTATACAGAGTACTATACTCAACACTTCTCTCAGCTATAAGGAAAAGAATGATCACAATATATAATAAGTTTACTATTATCATTAACATTAACAGATTTTCAGAAAATGCACAATCTACATTTCTACACATCTCTCAAATTCTGCTAAATTAGCGGGCAAAATGATAAATACTAAGTATATCTGAATGTATTCTGTATTGTATAAATTCAATAAATCTGTCTGCATGTTTTGAACTGTATTTTGAAATTATTTTTGTCTTAAATGTGGATTATTTGAGAGGATTGGTGAAGGCAAATTATACATTTTCTAAAAATCTGATCCATACTCATATGTATCACAGTTCTCATCTGATCTCTGAAATTGACATATGGGTTAAGTCGCCTAGAAAATTACAATTTGCAGCTCTACAATTAAAGTAAGTCTGAAAATAATAAATATCATAGATATTGCTGGTATTGTAGGTAGACAAAGCATAAGACACCTTTATCTGTAGGACCACTAAAATGACACAAAAATGACTCCTGGGTGTCTTGGTGGTCTTTTTATACCTGATTTTGGGCCTCAAAGTTCCCGCCAGAACAGAAAACCCTTTTTTCACATGTTTGTGTACACTTGGCATGATCTTATTTATGTATCTAAACCTGGTCTTGTTTACTAGTGCCTAGATATTTGTGACAGAGTTGCTTAGGTCTTGTATGTTATTTGGTATAGGGACTGGGGCAGGGAAGTAGGGTTTAGAGTTAAAGCTGGGGTCCACTGTTGGCTACTTCTCCCGCTTCTGCTCCCACTTCTTGATTGAATAAGCGGGTGAGTAATGGAGATGGGTGCTATTGGCTCCCGCTACATAGCCATGTTAATTCCTGCTTATTTTGGTGCATTTTCGAAGCGACGAGTGCTCCCACTTCTATCAAACATGTTTGATATTTGACGTCTGCTACTCAGTTGCTTGCTCCAGCTTCTGAAGAAACAGGACCAGTTGACTGTAAAAGTA
The DNA here is from genome assembly GCA_942159475.1 of Sthenelais limicola. NCBI lineage: Eukaryota > Metazoa > Annelida > Polychaeta > Phyllodocida > Sigalionidae > Sthenelais > Sthenelais limicola. The sequence goes on along the minus strand of OW804094.1, from coordinate 9,410,235 downwards.
GCGGGAGGAGAAATGGGAGGAGTTGCCGGCTAGTGGAACCTAGGCATTAGAGGAGGGAGTAACTTTTATCATCATATTTGAAAAGAGGAAATCAAGCTGATTCTAATTATAGTAAACACTAGGACATAGGAAGTATTTCTATATTTTGAGTTTGATATTTTCATTTTTGAAAAAAAAAGGTTGCAATGTTTCTGGATGGGTAATTACCAGTAAAGTAACTAAATATAATCCATACAAAGGCCTTCAAAATGTCTGCTAAACTATATCAGAATTAGAACATTTCAATCAAGAGATCTTGTATAAAAAAATACCATGAAAAATATCAATTTTGCGACTGGCTACTCATTTTCCTGAAACACATCACAATTAAATCTCAGCTATTCCTACCTTTAATGCATGCCCACAGCTTGATGAGGTTCTCACAGCCACACTTGTATGTTTTGTTTAAGGCACCGTCTGGGAACTCATATCCACTGTTACAGGTGTAGGTCACCATTCCTGCACTTATGGTGGAGCCACCATACTGCAAAGTTGGAGCTGTTATTCCTGTACATGATGGTGCTGGAAAATGATGGTAGAAATGGTAGAAATAATTGACAAAGATCTATATAATAATCATAATATGGGCCAGATTTTCTGAAAATGTACAATTGGTAGCTGTACACATTCTTCAGAATTAGGCTGCAATTGGCTCAATACTAGGTAAATTTGAGAATATTCAGCACTGTAGTAATTATTAACATCGGTTTGATAACAACAAATCCATAAAAATACTTTGGTTAAAAGCTTTTAGTAAACACCAAAATTAATGTCGCTGCTTGACAGCAGTTGTTTGCAAGTTCTGAATGTGCTTAAAGGGTTTTCATGTGGAAACCTATTTTATATGAACAATATTAAGTATAAAATGTGATGCATTTTAGGAAAATGGGTCATAAGTCACAAAAAAGGATTTTGAGATATCACCATATTTGAAAAGAGGAGATCAATGACTAACAAAATCTTACCAAATTCCCTCATATTATGACTTATAAGACTGACTTATCAATATTCTGCTGCTGTTATATATTTATGAGATCACCAAGAGAAAACTGTCAAATTTGTTATACTAATTATGGCAGCTATTTAGCAACAGTTTCATCCAATTCATATTCCAAGGCATTTTTCACTGAATATCATAGCTTGTGAAAGTGTTCTATACAAACCAAAAGTGCATGGTCGGAAAGATGAATTTATAGTGATCTCTCAGGTTTGTTTCCCTTAACCGAGTTTCTGTATAAAACAAATGGAACAAAAGGCCATCTCTACCTGTTCGCAAAGGGTTTTATTCATGAGAATTTGTCGGCTGTATGCTCAAGACAATCCTACCTCAGTCCGAGATCCTCGGACTGAGGTAGGAAAATTCATCACAGTTAGAATAATAAGGTAAATGCAGGTTGCCGTTACTCAGGCAACAACAGCTGGACTTGCTGTTACACATAAAATGCACACGTAAAAGGAATAATACAAACTAAAAAGTCATGCGGACCAGTACTGGGGTAGTTCAGCTGAACTAACCCACAGCGGAGAGCACCTAGAGATAAACTCTTGCAAACCCAATATCCATAACTTCCATAATCCCAGACAAATAAAGATTATAGATGGCAGTCAAGCAAATGCCCTACTGACATAGACGTCTAGAAGTGGCCAAAGCCTAATAAATAATTGTGATCCGTTTTAGGAAATTGATAAGTCGCCGAAATGGTTTTTGAGATATCACCATATTTGACTAGAGGAGATCAAGGTGATTCTAATGATAGTAAACACTAGGACACCTAATAAATACTTCTATATTTTAAGTTTGATATTTCTATTTTGAAAAAAAAAGGTTTGCAATGTTTCTAGATGGGTAATTCACAGTAAAGTAACTAAATATACTCCATACAAAGGTCTTCAAAATGCAGGGATATATTTAATACAATGTCCCAAAATTTGTGATATAAATATATGTGACTATAAGTGCTAAACCCTCTGAAGATCAGATCATTCCAATAAAGATATATTGTGAAAAAAAAACTTTGAAAAATATCAATTTTGCGACTTGTGACTCATTTTCCTGGAACACATCACATATGATCGACAACCAACGCACCTGCAAGCATCTCGCAGCCAATTAGTGTCTTTACAGCATACCTCTCTGGTAGCCATGCCCCAGTAGATGTAACAGTCACCATGTTTTTTCTGAAATAGAAATGGTTTTTGGATCCTGCCTCGGGCAGCCAGCGTACCACCTCCCCTGTAGAGTTCCAGTAGAACTTTCCGGATTCCTGATCGTAGTAAGCACCAACGGCAGCCTTGTATTGAGCAGGTCTGAATAATGGAAGTGATATCATCAAAAAATAAAGTCTATAACAATATCCCATAGATAAAAAAAACTTAAAAAACTTAAAAACTCAAACTTAAAAACTTAAGTAAAAGAAGTAAAAGTAAAAAAAAGTACTTACAGTTTTGGAGCAAACAAGGCATACTCCTCCGAGGTATAAATCTTGATCATTTCACCTCCAAGACCAAGACAAGTACCGTTAATCTCCTCAAGGTATCCCATACAGGTGCTCACATCATAACACACATCCCTTGTGTCCCCTGAGTACATTTAAAACACACAACTTAAATTGTATTAATTAAATTCATTCAATGAGATTCACTCTATTGGGAATCATCACAAATGATCTCTTCCATACTTTAAGCTCTGACATTTCTGCAACAATTATCTCAGAAATTCTAATAGTTGATAAGAAGTCATACAACGCATAATTGAACATGTGTCACTCAATTTTTTTTGTTTTTGTTTTTATTTAGGATGTTTATATAGCAAGTCAAACAATACAGTGAAACATAATTGTGATGTAGGCTCACGGGTTTAATTCATATACAAATTGCCATGGTTATTCTGCCCACTGCTGTGTCTAGCTATTCACTAATGCCACCACTATTATTTTTAATTGCTGTTAATATCTTAAATATGACCGACTGTGACAGTGCCAGAGGCTAGCAAAGTGAACGTCCTGACAGTTGAAGACTTTGTAGATGTTGAGGTCATCAAATGAGTATCCATTAGGACATGTGTAGGTGATGCTGGGTCCTGAGCCACTGCGTGTTGCTCCTTCTATCACAGGGAACACTGATGGGCAGCTTAACCCTGACAATAACACACAGGGGTCAAATTTCCAGAAAATGTACAATTCACATTATTCAGAAACCCTCCCAAATAACTCCAATTTGATACAAAAAATGAGAATCAACATAACCAAACACATCCTTTGAATCAACTTGATGCCAAATATACTCTGATATAGTCATAATTATATGAATGTAAAAGAACCACTCTTAATAATCAAAAGCATAGAGTATCATATCTCATATGGCAGACGTATTCAACCAAGTGCACAGAGCGCACATGGTTACTTATTAAAAATGTACTCGAGTATAACAGATTTATTAAAGAAATAATATTTGCATTCGTCTAGGTTGACATTGACGTCTTTGTTTCCATCGTGACTCCTGTCATGACATGCCGTTTTTCCGACCAGCATGGGTCAGGACTATATTTTAAAACACAAATTATTTATTTCTGCACTGTCATGTACATTTATTTGCTTACTTTTTTGCAGTAAAATACTCTAATAAATATATTCCATTATTCTTTTTAATTTTTCAACTCATTTAAATGTGCTAATACTATTATCGTTGGAGAACTATATTCATTCCATATCAGCCTGAGGCCTGATACGGCCATCATATCGGCCTCAGAACAGAGTTGCACTGTCAGTGTTAACTCAATGGGCCGTACATATTGACCACCCTCAAAGGTGAAATAAAACCAAATATATACCAAAGTATAGTGCAAAACAAGGTGTAAAGACAAAATCCTCCACCCCCAGGGTCCATAGCCAGCATCTCAGACAGTCCAACTACTGTTTGTAAACCCAACACTTTGTAGAGTATCTATTAAATAATTAAAAAACAGTTAATATTACCTGGAGAAGGGTATATTTCACACATAAACCCTGCTCTGGTCGGATTTGAGTAGTGTGTTATACCTTCCCAGATCCTGGCATCACTTATGTAGATGCCCTGAGTTCTAGACCAGTATGAAAGGGCTTCCCCCACCCTATTGAAGCCCATAATAGTGCCGTCATCCCAGTAGAAGCGGCCGTCCAGCTTTCCTGATATGAAGGCTCTCTGATTGCTGAAAGGATATTAGTTCACATAACCTTAATGTTCCCAGCTATAATTAGGTATAATCGACTGACATTATATAACCTCTAATGTAGTTATTGGTTGAGACCACTAGGGCATGGTTGAGGCGGGTCTGGTTCTCGTTTCCACCTGACCCCCTCCCCCTTCAGAGGCCAGGTCAGACCACCACTTCTGCCTGGGCCTCCACTGGACTAACACCTCTCAACTCCCTTTTCAACTGCAAAAATTCTTTTGTTTGTTTGTAATAAAAGTTAGGCGGTCACAAGACGGCTGGAACCACCCTTCCCTGTTCAATATTATTATTAATAGACTATCAGATGAAAAGCAATAAGAAAATCGCCACTAATATTTCTTTATATGTGATGTGTTCCTGGGAAATGAGTCGCAAAAAATAGATTTTGAGATATCATTATATTTGAAAAAATGAGATCAAGCGGATTATGGTTAGATTTCCTGTCCCCAGTAAACATAGCCGTATAAGGTAAGCATAGCAACATGGGAGTAAATATAGAACCTGAATTGAATGTGGTACTCGGGACACTATTACCCTGTCCTTGATGTTCGTTTTTATTCGTAAGCCACAAAAAAACAAACATCTCAGACATTTGCAATAGTGTCCCTTGTACCACATTCTCATCAGGTTCTATCTATGTACCAAAGGACATTGTATCAAATATTATCTTGTGTTTTGAAGGTCTTCGTATGGAGTATATTGAGTATAGTTACCCAAAATGTCCACCCAGAAATATTGCAAACTTTCATATCTAAAACTTAAAATATCAAAAACTTAAAATATAAAGTTCATGTTTATTAGCATTGGAATCGCCCTTTATCTCATCTTTTCAATTCTTATGATATCTCAAAATCGATTTTTGGTGACTTGTGACTCATTTCTCTGAAACACATCACTATATGATAATAAATTTGGAATTTGAAGGTAAATGCTAGCATCATCAGCACTGCAGCAGGAGGAAATTTAAGGAACTAATGTATGAAACAATAGAAGTCACAATATTTTGTTCAAACTTTGTCTTGAGAGAGAACATGGTTGGAGGGATACAAAAAAAGCCAAAAATGCAGGATGTTATCATATCTTTTCTTGTTTTAGGGATGAGTGAAGTTGGTTCCATTCATTATTGATTTCAATGGGTGAAACTCATTGTGATACAAGTTCAGCTGAATAACTTTTTTAAAAGGTCAATGACCCCTTATTTTTGTTAATTGGGAGGGTAGAATAATATGTCAGCAGATGTGAAGTATCAACTCGGATACATATATAAAATGCAAGCACAGGGAATGAGACACCACCCTCCCCTGGTTACCGCCTGCTTGTTGTTAGCAACCACACCAAGCCCTGTGCGGACACACAACTTACCGTCACTCTGCCTCTCACGGTCCACCGGGAATTTTTTTTCTTCCCTTTTCCTGTTTAATAAAGGCTGGTCTGGGGCCAGCACTCTGTTTGGCCCTTCATTATTTGAGTCTTGATTGAATGAATGATCCAGCTTAGTGGTTTATATGCAGATTTTAAAGAAAATACCCGCTTTTCAGATAGACTTATATTGTGAACAATAGTAAATTTCAGAGGTCCCTGAAATAAAAACTAATCCAATGACATATGGTTTTGGGGGGCTTTTGGGGTTCCCACAACCATGTTCTTTCGAAATCCAAAGTTTAAACAAAATTCCATGATTCATTTATTTTTCAATTCATTTCAGGCCAATAGATATTTAACAGCTACATGAAAATATGCGCCATCCTTCAAGGATGTTTTAGGGTGTTTTAGGACATTATTTATTTTAGGATAATATTTAGGACAATAACTAATACTTACACTGGTATAAGAGGAAGGGCTTGGGCTTCCTCTGTTGGGTTGAGTATTTTAGCAGCTGCAAAGCCGAGATCCTCACACTTTTTCTGAGCTTCCATATCAGTCACTAAAGCTGTCACATAATGGTACACTACTGCACCTCTTGACCATACTAAACATAAAGATGAACATATTTTGGGTAAGATTTCCAGAAAATGTACAATTTACATTTAGAAACCCTCCCAGATAACCCAAAATTAATATAAAATTATGCTTTGACTTCCCCGAAGAAACAAAATCATGTTGCTCAAGAGTAATGATTATGGTACTTGGCGATATCTTCATATTTTTTATATATATATGTTTCCTGATATATATGGTGAAAAAAGAAACTAATGCTGATTGTAATGGGTAATACCCATGATTTATTATTCACAGTATGTCAGTGGTATATGTGGTATAATCATGTGATGTATTTTAAGAAAAAGAGTCACAAGTCGCAAAAATGGTTTTTGAGATATTGTTATATTTGAAAAGATGAGATCAAGCCAATTCTAATTATAGTAAACAGTAGTAAACTGAAGGACAAGAAGAAGAAATATTTCTATATTTCATGTGTGAATTTTTTTTTTAAATATTTCTGCGTGGACATTTACCAGCATAGTAACTAAATATACTTGATAAGATAACCTTCAAAATGCATGAATATATTTAAGACACTGTCCTAAAATTTGGTAGATACATTCATGCTGCAATAAGCGTTAAACCACCCAAAAATGGAAACATACCCATAAAAAGATCTTTTTTCCTGAAACGCATTACATATGAGTGCTAATGCTGCAGTCTATGGCATTCCATGTTAATAATCTACAAATGGGTCCGATTTTCAGAAAATGTACAATTCACCTTCACCAATCCTCTCAAATAACCCAAATTTAAGATAGAAATGAGGGTCCAAATGCAGTTTAACAAAATAAAAGAGATATTTTTAATCAATACAATGCCAAAGATAGTCTGATATGTCCATTATTAATCATATTTCTGTCTTATTTAACAGAAGTTACCAAATGTGTAGGGCTGCTGATTGTACATTGTCTGACAATCTGACCCATCTACTACTTACAGGCACAGGAGTCCAACAGAGCTGTGCTCACACAAGAGCAATGGTATGATCTGGATGCAGTGCCATCATGGAACTTGTAGTTGGTATGGCATGTGTAGGTGATGGTGGTGCTAGACCTAGTCCACCCAGCATTCTCCATATAGGGAGGGTCAGCAACGCAGGATGAATCTGTCATTGAACAAAAATAGGCATTAGAACCTACTCCTGAAGAAAGGCCAGTTTGCCCGAAAAACTAGAGTTTAAAAAAAATCAACAACTAAACATTTATTATGTTCTTTCAAAGAACTCATGTATGCTTGTTTGGGGAAGGGGTTGGTCACGGTAGTGGTTGTGGGCGGTTTGGTCTGGGTGCGGTTTGGTCTTTGCATAGAAAGGTCGGCCTCCGATATATTGGTAGAACTAACCACAGTTCTCTCTGTCTGATTGTTCTTCACCAAGTTGGAGGCGGGAGGAATCCCAAGGTGTGGAGCACAGCGTAGCACCGAGGGATTTCTATGCCGGAAATGAGAACAATCAGACAATGAGGTTAGTTTGTAATTTATTTGACCTCATCCAAATGATTTTAAATGTCCTGGGATTATTTCAATTACGTAACATGTTGCTAGAAAAACACAGCGAGGGTGTTGCATGGTTCCATTTAGTGATTGTGTTTATGACGGCTGCTTGACGTTGATGATGGCCGCCATGGCTTCAATGCTTAGCAGAGGATGTAGCATCATGGCATGACTGGTCCTTATGACAATGCTACTTTCAGAATAACCAATGAAAACGCTGAAGGATAAACTGGGTCATCTGTTTCTTCCCTAGGGAGGAATGAAACAATATTTCTTCCCACTTGCTCGCATATAACAAGCCTATACTAAGTCTATGGACACTCTGTTCCAGAGGTGAAATAAAAAGCGATACTCCCCTCAACCTACTGTACAAAATTAGTCAGCCTAGTAGGCTTAATGTGGTAGAAGAGTCAGATTTTCAGAAAATGTACAATTCAACTTCACCAATCTTAAATAACCCAAATTTCAGACGAAAATAAAGGTAAAAAACAGTGCAACCAAACAAAACAGATCGCTATAAATGAATGCAATGTTGAATATACATAAATGTACCTAGTATTGACCAAATGGCAGCCTAATCTTGCAGAAAGAGCTGCCAATTGTACATTTTCTGATAATCTGACCCAGAACCGCATGAGGAGTGGATTGAGGTGAAGGATCACATGGGCATGAGATGATTCTTTTCTCATGGCACATATATTAAATAGATAGAACCTGATGAGAATGTGGTACTCGGGGCACTATTGCACTGTCCAAGAAGTTTGATTTCACGTGGCCCACGAGAATTAGGCGAGTAATTTAAAAAAAACAAAAAACATTGAGGACAGTGTAATAGTATCCCGAGTACCACATTCGAATTTAGGTTCTATATTTACTCCCACGTTGCTATGCTTACATTATATGGCTAGGTTTACTGGGGACAGGAAGTCATACAGCACACATGGAACTGGTGCAAATTACCACACTACTCCCAACCATACAAATAGCATGTGGTACATACATCAACATTGAGTAATGACATTTAGCAATTGAAAAGGCACACCGCTCTCAATGTGCCTCGCTTCTCCTCCCTTCAAGGATGATGTACCTTCTCAAACACCAAGTCACCAAGTTGGAGGCAGGAGGAATCCCGAGGTGCGGAGCACAGCATAGCACCGAGGGATTTCTATGCCGGAAATGAGAACAATCAGACAATGAGGTTAGTTTGTGATTTATTTGACCTCTTCCAAATGATTTTAAATGTCCTGGGATTATTTTAATTACGTAACATGTTGCTAGAAAAACACAGCGAGGGCGTGGCATGGTTCCATTTAGCAATTGTGTTTATGACGGCTGTCTTGACGTTGATGATGGCCGCCAAGGCTTCAATGCTTAGCAGAGGATGTAGCATCATGGCATGACTGGTCCTTATGACAACGCTGGCCTACTTTCAGAATAACCAATGAAAACGCTGAAGGATAAACTGGGTCATCTGTTTCTTCCCTAGGGAGGAATGAAACAATATTTCTTCCCACTTGCTCGCATATAACAAGCCTATACTAAGTCTATGGACACTCTGTTCCAGAGGTGAAATAAAAAGTGATACTCCCCTCAACCTACTGTACAAAGTTAGTCAGCCTAGTAGGCTTAATGTGGTAGAAGAGTCAGATTTTCAGAAAATGTACAATTCAACTTCACCAATCTTCTCAAATAACCCAAATTTCAGATGAAAATAAAGGTCAAAAACAGTTCAACCAAACAAAACAGATCGCTATAAATGAATGCAATGTCGAATATACATAAATCTACCTAGTATTGACCATATGGCAGCCTAATCTTGCAGAAATAACTAAATGTGTAGAGCTGCCAATTGTACATTTTCTGATAATCTGACCCAGAACCGCATGAGGAGTGGATTGAGGTGAAGGATCACATGGGCATGAAATGATTCTTTTCTCATGGCACATATATTAAATAGATAGAACCTGATGAGAATGTGGTACTCGGGGCACTATTGCACTGTCCAAGATGTTTGATTTCACGTGGCCCATGAGCATTAGGCGAGTAAGTTACAAAAAAAAAAAAACATCAAGGACAGTGTAATAGTGTCCCGGGTACCACATTCAAATTTAGGTTCTATATTTACTCCCACCTTGCTATGCTTACATTATATGGCTAGGTTTACTGGGGACAGGAAGTCATACAGCACACATGGAACTGGTGCAAATTACCACTCCCAACCATACAAATAGCATGTGGTACATACATCAACATCGAGTAATGACATTTAGCAATTGAAAAGGCACACCGCTCTCAATGTGCCTCACTTCTCCTCCCTTCAAGGATGATGTACCTTCTCAAACACCAAGTCAGTCTAGGCTCAAAGTTGAGGCATTCCCTTCAAACTGAGGGAAAGCCTCTCACTCCAAACCGGAAAATAAGTGATGTAATGTGATAACAACCATTATTTTCAAACACCCGTGAGTTACTGAGAATAACATCTCGGAGGGGTAATGTTTTTGTAGAATAAACAATTTAATAAAGAATATTGTTAAAAAGAAAGAAGTCACTAATGCCACTAATGCCACATTACTTTACTTTCTTATTCTTTAGGATAAGCTGCCATTGGAATTCAGAAATACTGTAGATCAGGACCACCTGAAAAAGATGCTGAACAACATGTATTGGGAGATATTCTTAAGAACTGAGGAGTTGTGAAGGTTTAGGACACTAGTGTATTCTGTGGGCAAAGTTGATAACCACTACTATTTTATCTATATATGAAACACCAAAAAACTTTAATATGCCTGTATATATTATGAACTGAACAGTTCTTTATACCCATTTAGACCATTGATACTATGGTTTGTATAGGCTTATAAGCTTATGTTAGATCTGGTATGTTGAAGGACATCTGAATGTATATTATTATATTTTATAGATTATCACTTTCACTTCTGTCCAGAGGGTTAGTGGCACCAGATAACAACTAAGAACTCTTACATTAACTAGGATATGATACTGTTTGCCGGATAATGAAACGTTAGGCTATTTAAAAAGCCTTTGCCATCACCGTTCCCCCGCCCCCCGTCCCCCACCACCATGGCAGCCATGGTAGCCGGGCCCGTCTGCCCGTCTACATGGCACGCCGAGTAACATTTGGAAGGGGTGATCCCATTGGCTGAGAGCCTAGCTGAAGGTTGATGTAACGCGCCCTGTGATTGGTCGATTTTTTCCCCCGAGCCTACCGACGATGCGATGCTGAGTGTTACCGAAGATGCCATGTGGCCGTAAGCTGGGTAAAATATCTGTTCATGCTTTAGCATATAGGGGTCGGGGAATCGGTTATTTCTCACTTATTATACCAGAAAGACCATGTTGTATTGGAAGTAATCTCCGTTTATATGTTTTCCCTGGGCCTGGAGACATTGTTTCTGGCCATGGGAAGTCGGGAAGTAGCAGTTTCACAGGATCGAACGAGAGTCGAGTTATTAGCTGGTAGTTCTAGATAAAGTGGGCGTGGTTAAAATCTTAAGCGGTATGACCTATATAGGCCATAAATATGGCCACTTTTGACGCCAAATCGTCAAGTAGATTATAATGCGTTACTTAAATGTTAAATACTGTACATGTTTGTAACTTTTTATTGATTGTTCATGTAGGTCAGCTGGAAACATTGTCTGTATAGGATAACATGCGACTTAATAAATAAATAAAAATACATTACCTTTTTGGAATTCGCAGACAGCACGGAAATACGGGCTACTGGACAAATCCCAGAGTTTATTTAGCACATATATGGAGGGTCCTGAGCCATAGCTTGCGGGTAGCATATTCTGGTCTGCTGGTTTCATCCATTTTATAGGAGACCTGTCAGTCCACCATTTCACCCTGGTACTGGATATGTAAGTGTTCAGGTAGGCTCCCTCAGTAGATCTGTTCACACCAGTATAATAGGTTTTAAATTTCTTGTGTTTTTTACTTTAAACAGAAATAATAATGCAGTCTATGTGAGGTTTATGATAGATCTATCGATCCATTTGCCTATCATCATATGTGATGTATTCTAGGCAGTTATATTATTGCCCTCTATTATAAGGGTATCGCTACTGGGGTCAGATTTTCGGACAATTTGCAGCTCTACACATTTAGTAAATTCTGCTAAATTAGATAGGAAAGTGATTAATACTAGCTATATCTGACTATATTTAGCATCAAGTTGATTCAAAGGATGTGTTTGGTTATTTTGATTGTGTTTTGAGTCCCATTTCTGTATTAAATTTGGGTTATTTGGGAGGGTTTCTAAATGTGAATTGTGCATTTTCTGGAAATTTCACCCACTGATCTTTAACTTACCCTAACAAGTTGTACAGTTTGTTGTTGTCAGGCTCGCTCATCACCACAGCTTGAGTGGCATTCAAGTGGTCACACAAGAGTCTTGGCTGAAGGTTTTTGAACTTGCCTATTGGGTACTTCTCAAAGCAAACTTGTCGATCTGTAATGGAAATGCTATGCAAAATAACTTATAATCTGAAAAAGCTAGTTGAAAAGCAAAATTAAATCAGCAAAGACTGAAGTTGGAGGAAGGAAGACTTGACAGAGAAAGATAGAGGACAGAGGAAGAAGATAGAGGACAGAGGAAGATAGAGGACAGGGGAAGAAGATAGAGGACAGAGGAAGAAGATAGAGGACAGAGAAAGAAGATAGAGGACAGAGGAAGAAGATAGAGGACAGAGGAAGAAGATAGAGGACAGAGGAAGATAGAGGACAGGGGAAGAAGATAGAGGACAGAGGAAGAAGATAGAGGGCAGAGGAAGATAGAGGACAGAGGAAGAAGATAGAGGACAGAGGAAGAAGATAGAGGACAGGGGAAGAAGATAGAGGACAGAGGAAGAAGATAGAGGGCAGAGGAAGATAGATGACAGGGGAAGAAGATAGAGGGCAGAGGAAGATAGATGACAGGGGAAGAAGATAGAAGACAGGGGAAGAAGATAGAGGACAGGGGAAGAAGATAGAGGACAGAGGAAGAAGATAGAGGACAGAGAAAGAAGATAGAGGACAGAGGAAGAAGATAGAGGACAGAGGAAGAAGATAGAGGACAGAGGAAGATAGAGGACAGGGGAAGAAGATAGAGGACAGAGGAAGAAGATAGAGGGCAGAGGAAGATAGAGGACAGAGGAAGAAGATAGAGGACAGAGGAAGAAGATAGAGGACAGGGGAAGAAGATAGAGGACAGAGGAAGAAGATAGAGGGCAGAGGAAGATAGATGACAGGGGAAGAAGATAGAGGGCAGAGGAAGATAGATGACAGGGGAAGAAGATAGAAGACAGGGGAAGAAGATAGATGAAAGGGGAAGAAGATAGAGGACAGAGGAAGAAGATAGAGGACAGGGGAAGAAGATAGAGGACAAAGGAAGAAGATAGAGGGCAGAGGAAGATAGATGACAGGGGAAGAAGATAGAAGACAGGGGAAGAAGATAGAGGACAGGGGAAGAAGATAGAGGACAGGGGAATATAGAGGGAAGGGGAAGATAGAGGACAGGGGAATATATAGAACAGGGGGAGATAGAGGACAGGGGAAGAAGTTAGAGGACAGGGGAAGAAGATAGAGGTCAGAGAAAGAAGATAGAGGACAGGGGAAGATAGAGGACAGGAGAAGAAGATAGAGGACAGGGTAAGAAGATAGAGGACATGGGAAGAAGATAGAGGACAGGGGAAGAAGATAGAGGACAGGGGAAGAAGATAGAGGACAGGGGAAGAAGATAGAGGACAGGGGAATATAGAGGGAAGGGGAAGATAGAGGACAGGGGAATATATAGAACAGGGGGAGATAGAGGACAGGGGAAGAAGTTAGAGGACAGGGGAAGAAGATAGAGGACAGGGAAGAAGATAGAGGTCAGAGAAAGAAGATAGAGGAAAGGGGAAGATAGAGGACAGGAGAAGAAGATAGAGGACAGGGGAAGAAGATAGAGGACAGGGGAAGAAGATAGAGGACAGGGGAAGATAGAGGACAGAGGAAGATAGAGGACAGAGGAAGATAGAGGACAGAGGAAGATAGAGGACAGAGGAAGACAGAGGAAGATAGAGGATAGAGGACAGGGGATGATAGAGGACAGGGGAAGATAGAGGATAGAGTTCTAAGGAGGTGAACCAGTAGCTGCGGGGAAAAGTGGGGTCCATTTTCTTTCTTCTGTTTCTTCATTATTCTCACCTCCTCCTGTATCTCCTATATTAAGTCATCTGTCTCATGATTGCCATTCTCTGTCTGCCTCCCCGATCCCCACCTCTCCCTCTTCAAACTTCTCAACTTCCTCCACCTGCTCTTTTTCGTTCTCTTCAAGTCCTTCTCCTCCTCCTCCTCCTCCTCCTCCTCGACCTAACCAATCATAGATACCTGTCTAACGCTGAATTCTCTGAATTCTTTTTCGAAAATTTGAAAATTCTGAAAATCTGAGGAAAAAATTATAAATTTGAAAATTCTGAAATGGTGAGATGTTGGAAATTTCTCATTTTCATTGAATGTTGGGGAAAATCGGAAACTTAGAAAAAATAGAAAAATTTGAATCATTTTGCAATTAGTATGAAATAAATTCTCCTGAACAGACTCCAAAATATATCAAAGTATATTATATTTTGCCCACTAACGAAAAAAACATCTAAACAAGCTTCAGACGTCCATCTTATATAAATCTAATATAAATAAATGAATGGTCTACCATCGCAGTATAGCTTTACCACTCATGTTCATCAACTGGCAGTAGGATCATATGTGATGTGTTTCAGAAACATGAGTCATAAGTCGCAAAATTGATATTTTTCAAAGTCTTTTTTCACAAGATCACATTGTTGGAACATTCTGATTTTTGGGGAGTTTGTCCCTTGTAGATATGTCAATCAATGTGTCAAATGTCAGGACAATCTATGTAATATATCCTTTCATTTTAAAGGTCTTTATATGGACTACATTTGGTTACTTTACTGTCTATTGACCCCCAATAATATTGGAAACTATATTTTTAAAAACACGAAAATATCAAACTTAAAATCTAGAAATACTTATTAGATTATTAGACTGTTTACATTCATTGGAATCGGCTTGATCTCATCTTTTCAAATATAATGATATCTCAAAATCTATTTTTTGCGACGTATGACTCATTATCCTGAAATACATCTCATATGGGAAAAGTGCCACAGCCACAACATCAAATCATTTTGATATTCCCACACGGCCACCAAGGAAAAAAACGCTGCGGGAAAACCCGCCACGGGAGTCTGTCCACTACCGCGATTTTTTCTGCAGTGGCAGAACACAACGACGCTCAATAATAACCATGTTTCAGAACACATAACCCCTCAGTAATAACCATGTTTCAGAACACATAACCCCTCAGTAATAACCATGTTTCCATAAGATAAGATAAGATAAGATAAGATAAGAACTACTTTATTCATCAATTAATACAATTACACGATAATTGGATAAATGTATAAATGTATAATGTATAATGTATAAATGTATAAATGTGCCGGATTTCAGAGGTGTCGGACGTGTTTGGCGTAGCTCTGCCAGTGCCTAGCTCCTTACCTCATATCTCAGGAACGAACGATCTTATCATCTCCAGAAGAACATCATAGCATGAGATATGGCGAGGGGAGCTGAGTGAGTGTTTCATATTGTTCTGCAGTGGCAGAACACAACGACGCTCAATAATAACCATGTTTCAGAACACATAACCCCTCAGTAATAACCATGTTTCAGAACACATAACCCCTCAGTAATAACCATGTTTCCATAAGATAAGATAAGATAAGATAAGATAAGAACTACTTTATTCATCAATTAATACAATTACACGATAATTGGATAAATGTATAAATGTATAATGTATAATGTATAAATGTATAAATGTGCCGGATTTCAGAGGTGTCGGACGTGTTTGGCGTAGCTCTGCCAGTGCCTAGCTCCTTACCTCATATCTCAGGAACGAACGATCTTATCATCTCCAGAAGAACATCATAGCATGAGATATGGCGAGGGGAGCTGAGTGAGTGTTTCATATTGAATTTTGATCTACAACTTCTATGATTTCTAGTGACTTTAAAATTGAAATACCCTAATATCGCCTAAGAATATGGACGGAAAAGTCCAATTTCTGTCCGGGGACCAACACTCGAGTGCATTCAATAATCCCCTGATCCCCAAACAGCCCAACAAAGGGATTACTTTGCTCAAGCCGGTAGACCTTATACCCGACGACGAAATTGTTTCTCTTACGGAATGTATAATCCCAGACGATGACTCCTTGATTGAAACTTTGAAAAAATCCTTGGCCACAGCACACAGCAATAACGATAGATTACTTACTAAAGTTGAGGATTTGGTGATAAGTGAAAACAATATGAAGGAGGAAATGACTCTCCTTAGATCCCAGCTATCTAAGATCATGGAAGAGAATAATTCTCAACATGAAAAAATGCTATCCCTTGAAATCAATTCCTACCGCAGTAATCTGATTATCTCTGGTCTTCCCCAAGTCAAACATGAAGATACATATCAAAAGGTTTTCCAACTTTTTGTGCAACTAGATCCCCTATTTAAGATGGAATCGATTATACATGCCAGGAGACTTGGTAAAGCGCAAATGGGAGTCAAGCAGGTCTTGGTAAAATTAGAGAATGAAGCTATTCGTAATCTGATCTACGACAAAAGGCGCCACCTGAAAGATAATCCTAACTACCCCAACGTGTACATTAATCCTGACCTCCCTAGTGAGATCCAGGAACGTAAGGCAAAGCTGAGAACGATCCAGCATTATATATCGAATCTTGGAGGCAAGACAGTGGGGAAAATAATTAAAGATCAAATCCAAATTGATGGAATATGGTATCGCCACGATGAATTGGAACTTCTAGAAAATGGCTTTCGACTAAGTAATGCAAAGACAAAAAAGACCAATAAGGGCTATTTCTTCCAATCAGAATACTCACCATTGAGTAACTTTCATCCATCTCCCATCAAAATAGATGATTTAGTGTTCAACACTGCCGAACAAGGATATCATTTTGCACGTGCCAACCTGTTAGGTAACAGAGAGCTTGCGACGGGCATTTATCAAGAGAAGGATCCCCGGAAAATTAAAAGACTAGCAGCTGAAATAGAATCCACGCCGACATGGAATAAAATGAAAATTTCCGTCATGCGTGCTGTCCTTGAAGAAAAGTTTCTGCAAAATGATGATCTGACAGAATTCCTCGTCGATACTGGCACCGAACCTTTGCACGAAGCGACTGGGGACAGATACTGGGCAATTGGGTGTGGCCTAAACTCCCAATATCTCTCATCTGACTCCTATATAGGTGACAACATTATGGGGCAGATATTACAGGAAATTCGAGCCAGCTACACTGACGGAAACCTTTCCCATGAAGATAGAATTAGTTACAAATTCAAAGGCAGAGGAGGAGAAAATCCTAAACCAGATAGTAGCAGTTCTCCAAAGAAAGATAGGAAGAAAAAGATGACAGAAAAAAAAGAAAAAGAAGATAAATCAATTGGAAGTGCTAGACATAGAGCAAAGAATCATGATAATTGGTCGGTCTCACACCAGCTGGATATGGACGATGCCGATTTCTATAGAATGTCATCAAGCCAACCCAATCCAGGCTCTGATGTAACACAAGCTGTACTGGGCCCGGGCGGATATCTACGACCCTCTATGCCACCACCTGGCTCTCCTCTCAGTACTTCACAGGTGCGAACAACAACAGGTAGTGTTAGCATGCAGCAAAACTCGCAATACGCGGAGAAGTTATCGCCGTCCTACCTAAGGCCATGATCGGATTCTGCATCCAAAGCGTCTGCATCTGGATCAAACGCCAAAGGAAAATCTCAGACTAAGAAGACAGCTAAGGTAACCACCTCAGAAGAAAATAATTCCAAAGCCTCTGCCTCTGTACAATTGCCTAAAGATAATCTCTCCTTACGTTCGTTATGTGATGCATCCGCTACCGGCCTGTATAATGACTCTCAATAATTATTATAGTACTCATGTATTTTGAAAACTTATTACAGGAAAGATGAACCCCAACACCACTGTCATAGTTACTGACTCCAGAGGCCGCAACCTTCAACGATACATAACCACACCTGGAATCACTGTCTTTTCCTTCCCTGGAGCCGGCGTCGATCGTCTGACACAAGAGCTAAGAAATATCATTCATACTGATCACCCAACTAACGCAATACTTATTGGGGGAATATGCGATTTTTGTATAAAAAATAGAACTACCAAAATTATATCCCTTGCCTCAACCCATGAAGGTAACCTTGTTCGCCTCATGGCCTCATTATACGAATCATCCCTCCAACAACTTACTGCAGAACAGCAAACATGTAACATTGCCTATGGAGGACTAATCGGCATTGATTTAAACAAAGCTAACAACCGTCCCAATTTTTCTCCACTTCAAAGGATGATCTCAAACGCCATTCCGACAATAAATCAAGATATTCGAATGTTAAATTTCAAAAGAAATATAAGCCATCCTCACTTGATAACCAAAGTCCATAAATTTGAACGACATAAGCCTAGGCACACATACAAACGTCTCCCTGACGGACTACATCTGGATGAACTGGTACTCGAGAATTGGGCCAAGCAAATCCAATCATTCCATGCTTCCCCAAATATAGTTCCTTAGTTATCCCTACATTTAGTCCTAACTATTAATATGAACAATTTCTCACGATCTAACATATAGCTATTTTTCTCACTCAGAATGAATCCATCTTCAATTGGAACTAATTTTCTCATATACCGTAGTTATTGTATTGTATTGTATTGTGATACATTTGGTTTATATTGTGTTGAGAGGAATCGGCACGGAAAGACCATGATAATCATGACAGCCGTCCCAATCTCTCCAACTCTCTATGTTCTTGCTAAACAGCTGTATTTACATTATCAAATTATACACTTCATATGGGATGATAAAGCTTTCCTTGATACTATATGTATATACATTTGACCAGGCCTCCCTGGTAGGATTGATCACTGTTAACGACAATTGAGTCTATTTGTGTATGTGTATGAGTACGAGTTGTATTGATATGTTCATTTCTATAATCACCTGTTCTCTCTCTCTCCCACAACAGGGGAGGCCTCAGTGCAGACAGACCATGAGAATCATGGCAGCTAACCTGTTTCCTCCCCTCGTCGTGGTGAAACTTAGCCAACTTGCTCGTCATTTATACTTATTGGATATCAGTGTGATAGATCTACTTCAAGTAATAATGGTCGCTAGGGTAAGCACTCTCATCATATTATATTTTTGGTATATCCTCAACTGTACATTTATGACATGTTAGACGAACACGAAAAGACTCAATGAACATTTGGGTATGTCTGGAATAGTAAGACCATGAAAATCATGGCAACTAACCCGTCACCCCCACACGTTTTGGTATTCACTATACTGGTGTGTTAGTAGGACTAAAATGAATTGTTGTATCATTGTCACGATTATAATGCCTAATATCAATAATACAAACCTAACAGAATATATTTGAATACCCGCTATAGGGCTGGTAAATCTGACACTCCTAATATGATCATTTATACGTGTCTACCACCTCCATGTATTGAAACGTAATGCCAATTCTTAGTGATTCCCAGCTTAGTAGCTGGCATGAACTATCTAAATTGAAAGGCACTAAAATTATACACTTAAATGTCAGATCATTGTTCCCTAAATTTGACCAGATAAAAAATGATATTCTGAGTTCGGATATTGACATAGCCTGTTTTACTGAAACGTGGATACGCGATGACGCTTGCTTACCCCTCCTGCAACACCCCAATTATAATCTTATCAATCTAAATAGAGCAAATAAAAATAAACATGGAGGTGGAGTATGTGTTTATCTCAGGAATATGTATAGATACGACATAAATAACGAACTATCTGTTAGTAATGATGATATAGAATTTTTATGTATCACTGTAACTAAGGATTATATGAAACCGATACACCTTGGGTTAGTATACAGACCGCCCCAGTCTAATATTATACCTTGTTTCGAAAAGCTGAAAGAATTAGTAAACTTATTTGAAGATCTTAGACACCCAGGTTCGCTGATACTGCTAGGAGATTTTAATATTGATTTACTCGACCAAGCTAATCCGAAATATAAAGCTATTAATGATTTTGCAGTGAATTCTAATCTCACTCTAAACATGAAGTTTATTACCAGATATGGCCTCCACAAAAATAGCATACTAGACTATTTCTTATATATAAGCAACAGGTCAGTAACCCAAGGTACAATCAATTATAACGTCTCTGACCACCAAGCGATCTACCTCATCCTCAAGCACAGTAAAATTAAGAAAAACCCTGGAGCCAGAAAAACAATTAGAATTATGAAAAATTATAGCATAGAACGATTGAAGGAGATACTAAATAACATTAACTGGGACAAATTTTACAATACTAAGAATTTAGACGAAGCCTGGGAGTTCCTTAGCTCGGCCATGATCAGTGCAGTGGATGAGATAGCCCCTTGGAAAAGTGTGTATTTTCAAAGCAACAAGCCAGAATGGTATAATAGAGATATAGTAGATGCGTGTAAGACACGTGACGACTTATATAAAATTGCTAACGAAACGAAAGATCTTAATGAAATCCATGCAGCCAGAAACCAGCGAAATTATGTAAATAAACTTCTAAGGCGAGCTAAAACCCATTACTACACAAATATCCTCAATGTAAACTCTAATAACAGTAAAAAACTTTGGAGAACTCTGGACGAAATTACATCTAAAAAAGGGAAAGACATCACATCGATTCGAGATGATAATAACTCAGAACTCAACCCTCTTGATTCGGCCAACTTCCTAAACAATTATTACTGTACAATAGGAGAAAAAATACAAAAGAAAATTCCGGACATTGCTCCAATATTACATGAGGAGATAAATATACAGAAATGCCTCAGTTTTAACAATATGACCACTGAAAATTTGTCCAACCTAATAGCGGAAATAGATATCTCCAAATCCTCTGGCTGCAGGGAACTCACTTCTAGAATGTATAAAGATTGTTTCACCATTGTAAATGACCAACTATTATATGTTATGAA
Organism: Sthenelais limicola; assembly: GCA_942159475.1. Lineage (NCBI taxonomy): Eukaryota > Metazoa > Annelida > Polychaeta > Phyllodocida > Sigalionidae > Sthenelais > Sthenelais limicola. Next base: position 9,389,390 of record OW804094.1, on the reverse strand, counting down.
CCTGTCAATTACCCAGGGTATTTTCCCCTCAGATTGGAAACTAGCAATTGTCAAACCGATACCTAAGAAACCTAATGTTGTTACTGCACAAGATACTCGACCAATAGCACTTACCCATATTGCAGGTAAACTTCTAGAGAAATTTATCTCTATTCAGATATGGGAACATCTAGATATTAACAAAATTATTTCGGACCAACAGTTTGGTTTTCGAAGGAATAGAAGCACCCATGAAGCTTTATACGAATTAGTAAATCATGTAAATAAGAATAACAAGAATCATTATACAATAGCAACCTTTATAGATTTTAGCAAAGCTTTTGACAGTGTTAATCATGAAATTATAGTAAAACAACTTTCAAATATTGGATTTAAAAATCACGCATTATCCTGGCTTGCTTCTTATCTTTCGAAAAGGTTCCAGACTGTGAAACTTGGTAATTATTATTCAGATCCTTTACAGGTTAAATGTGGCGTTCCTCAGGGATCAATATTAGGGCCGATTATTTACCTAATTTTCTCGAACGATATAAACAAATTGGCACTATCATCAAAATTTATTTTATACGCAGATGACACTGTTTTATATACATCTGATGAAAACATACCCGAGCTATCAACTAATATGAACTCGGACCTTGCAATATTCCACGACTGGTCTGTACGTAACAAAATTTTAATTAATATAGGCAAAACAAAAACCATGGTCTTTGGTGAGAAGAAAAAAGAAGCCATTAGACAGGAAGTCAAGATTAATAATGAAACTATTGAACGAGTAAATCACTACAACTACTTGGGTATAAATATTGATCATCGGTTAAACTTTTTAGAGCAAAGTAACATATTATTGAAATCACTCTGCTATCGTACACACCAACTAGCATTAATTAGACCAAACCTCACCAAAAAATGTGCCGTTACAATGGTCAAATCCAATATTCTATCGATTATAGATTACAGTGCCCCGTTTATTTGTCGCTGCAACCAAAAAACGATTACAGCTGTACAAAGATTACAAAATAGAGCCTTAAAAATTGCCCTGGGGTGTCCCCTGAGAACGCCCACTGATTTTATTCATTCATCAACAAATACGATGAAAGTTGTGCATAGGATTGGTTTTTTATTATCTAAATTAGCGTTTATTTCTGTCAGTAAAATTGTTACAGTAGTGGGTTTCTGGGAAGGCTCGGGAGGCCTGGGGCGTGGCTGCGTCCACGCGGGCAGCACTAGAACCTTGGAATAAATACACTGAGTGGGCTCGTCTCTACTCACTTATGATATTACAGTCGCCGTGTCTGCACTTCTTCTCTCTCACCGAATCTATTCAAAATTTAAACTGTAGGATAGTCTATTGACTATTACCTTTATTGTAGCATTAATACTGGGGACACACAGTATTATATCACTGGTGGAGAAGCCAATTAAGATCGTGGTTAATTGTGTATTTTGTACACGAATTATCCCCTAACTTAAGGGGTGGAAAGTTTGCTGAAATTGAGCAAACCTTTCCACTACCTGGTGAGTAGAGAAGCTCCAGTCAGGGAGGCTAAAGATAGCCCACCTGGGAAAAGCAAGCCAGCTTTCTCTGGGTGTAAGGAGACCTGAGAGGAGTAAGCAGCAGTCAAGTGGGAGGAAGATACAACAGACTCCTACACAGAGTGACTGAAAGACAGACATCCAACTACATCCAACTACACAGTGCATCTCGCCATGGCCATCACAACAGCCCAGAGAGTTCTTTCAGAACAGGAGAAGGAAGAAATTATCTTGGAGGCTATCACTAAGAACTTTGTGGAAAACTATTGGTATAATGTTAAGCATAATATCCAGGTGACCGAAATACCCGCCTCTGACCCATCAGTTTGGTTAGGCGAAGATTGGGATGCTGAATTGGCCGAAACAAAGGATGTTAAAGCTTAAAAACTATCAAGTTGTGCCGAATCCAGGGGATGGGAAAGTGAGATCATTACCATCGATCTCATATGTGTAGTGTATATGTATAGCCTGGAGGACTTAGGGGAACCATGAATGTCCATCATGGGAACCCGGAAGACAAGGGCCCCAAAGAAGCCTAGACCGGGGTACATGTTTTCTGATGTCTGGAAACGTCTAAGGATAATCATTTATCCTCTCATCCCGTTCCTAATATGTGACTGTATATTAATTATTTAACACTTCTGAATTATGTCATTAAGTAGTAATTTCTCATATATGGTTTCTATTTATTATGTAATTATGAATAGGGCTATATCTGCGGCATGACTCTGCTTAACTACCGTTTCCTGCCCCTCTGTGTTTGTCGTAGCAACCAACCAGTTCGGGTATAGCAGCCATGTACGCAACATCATATTCACATTGAGGAAAAAAATTTTTCTTTCTTCTCTTACCTGTGATCCTGATTATGGTTGTTACCGTACCGAACTCCTATATGCCTGCTTTTTTCCTTGTTGCTTGATTTTATGGAGAAAAACTGTTCAGGCTGCAGCGGGTACCACAAGGCTCCTTTTGGTTCGAGGTGCAAGTTCTTACCACGCAATATGGCGTCACTCATTGAAGGTATGGATCGCACTTCGGACAAGTATATGCCTGCCTTGGAACAGGCCCTCGTCAGGGCTAGGGATGCTTCCAAACTTGCTTCTTCCACACATTTGTCCCGCATTGCCCAGCTCGAGGCTCAACTTGATGATCTGCCCGATGCGGATGCAGATATGAAGGACATATTACGTTCCATCGAGTCTCGCATCAAGCGGTTGGAGGTCGACCCCTCCTCTTCCCGTCAACATGGCCATGGCCGTCCTTCTACCTTCAAGATCCCGGACAACCCCAGCGATGCCATCTCCGAACCTCTGACCAAGGCTTTGGCTAAGTTGTCTGGCAAGGACGACGATCCAGGTAAATTGTTACGTCCGGAATATTATGCTCAGCCTGATAAGAAGAAATTGGACTACAATAAGTTGGATTTTGCCGAGCTCGTATATGGTCAGTGCTCTGTTGTCTGCTATCTTGAGTCTATTGACGGCGATGTCGGCTCGTATCTTCAACACATGAAATACATCTCTCAGTTATTTGCCACTAAGAAGTTCACAGACAAGGCTCCTGTGGCTTATGATCGCTACATTGTGGACAGGTATTCCAATGGATTTGTAGCTGACTTCTCCCCCGACCCGGTTGGTGTTAGTCTCCACTTCTCTACCAACACTAAAGTTGATTCTGAGACATCTTCCAAACTCAAGAAGTCCAAGAACCGGAAGCAGTCAGAAGGTCATGCTGACCCAGATTCTGACGAGATTTGTTCTAATTTTAATTTTCGCCAATGCAAAACTCCTAACTGCCCTAGACAGCACATCTGCAAGAAATGTAAGGGAAAACATCGTGCTGTGGGTTGTGCGGAGTCGGCCAAATGAATTCTTCCTCGGCGCCATTTTCTCGTCCAGTCCGAGTCTTCACGAGACCGGAAGCAAAATGGCGTCGTCTCCTCGGTAAGATCAGTTTTGGATGATTCTTCCCGTGGCTCTCCATCGGATTCTGGACTTAATACTTGCCCCATCGATTGCAATATACCTGCAATTCAACATAAGGACTTGTCTCATACTTATACCAAGTCATTTGGTACTCATCAGTGCTCGCCTTCGAAGCTTACGCCCGCTTTGCCTGACCCAGACTCGACTGTCCTAGTTGTTGACCCCGATCAGCTGATCGTCGGCCCGCTACCTTCGTCCACTGTCACTACATCTACGGACGATTATTCTTCTTCTGGTTGTGTTGGCGGACCTGATTACTCCGTACACTCCCTTGATGACTGTTTGTGTGACTCCTGTGATATTGCCTTCGACATCATGGATGGATTTAGCCGCTATTCTGAGTATGCCCCAGTTTCAGTGCTCCCTTACTTTGACTGTTGCAAGATTTGCTCTTACAACCATTGGATTGGTAGTGCTCTCTCGGATTGGAATATTGCTGGCTGGATGCATGAACTTGCTCAGGAAAACGACATCCCCTTACAGCGGTATCTTACCTTTGGTGTTCTCTTTGGGTTTATGATTGTTGACCCATCTGCCCAAGTGCCCCAGTACCACCGTCGTAATTACTCATCTGTGTTACAGGGCCCAGCTAAGGACTTCATAGGGATAGTCATTTCTACTGAAATCGCTGAGGGCAAGTATTCTTTTTCTGACACTAGGCCTCATTGTGTGCACTCTATCGGTGCAGTGCCTAAGCCCAATAACAAGTGGAGACCTATTACTGACTGCCGTCAGCCTCTCGGCAACTCCATTAATAACTTTATGGACACGACATGTTATACCTTTTCGTACAAGACAGTGGATGATGTAATTGAGTTAATCACACCTGGGTGCTTCATGTCTAGTGTCGATATTAAGGCAGCTTATCGTGCTGTCAGTGTTCATCCGTCACAATGGACTTACCAAGGCGTGGAGTGGCCTGTAGATGGGATCAACCGGTTTCTCGTTGACACTCGACTATGCTTCGGCCTCAAGTGTGCGCCGTATATTTTTACTCAGATATCTAACTTTGTCCTGAGATGTCTGCATCGCCATGGTTTCACCTCCTGTATCAATTATCTCGACGACTTTTTGTGTTTTGGTGACACGTTTGAAGAATGCCAAGCTGCCCAATCTTGCCTAATACAAATTCTTGGCTCCTTGGGATTTAAAGTCTCTTGGGATAAGTGTACGTCCCCTAGTACCTCAACTGTGTATTTGGGCATCCTCTTCGATTCCCTCAAGATGGAAGTAGCCCTACCGGATAGCAAGATGCTGAAGCTTAACCTTGAACTGTCTTTCTTCCGGAACCGTCAAAGAGCTACCAAAAGACAAGTCCAGAGACTTTGCGGTGTTCTTGCCCATGCCGCCAAGGTCGTGAAAGGTGGTCGTACCTTTTCGCGGCGAGTTATTGATCTGCTCAAGAATCTGCCCGACGGTAATCCAAGGATTAGAATTTCTGCTGATTTTCAAGAGGACATCAAATGGTGGCTTGATTTCTCATCTGTGTTTAATGGCAGAAATCTGATGGTCAAGTATAATTATGGCAGTGGTCCTACACTACATACGGATGCTTGCCTCAGTGGCTACGGTTTCCAGTCAGGCCTTGACTGGCAAGCTGGCCATTACAGTCTGGATGTGCTCCCTCGTAACCACGACCTCCTCTGTGCCACTCATCGCCACTGGATTAATGCTATACAGTTTGTTCCCCATGGTTGTTTAGATAATATAAACGTCCTGGAACTTTTGCCTGTGAAGTTGGCCCTCCTACGTTTTGCTGTGTCTTGGGCGAACTTCCATGTTGTGATTTATTCCGACAATACGCAGGTTCTTTGTGCTATCAACAAGGGCGTTAGCAGGAACAAGTGTAGCATGTCCCTACTACGTGAAATTTTCTGGCTTTGTGCTCGTTCTAATATCCACCTTACAGCTAGGCACGTGAGGGGAGTTGATAATCATATACCTGACATGTTATCTAGAATTGCCCACTCTGGCGACGTGGCTGACATATGCCCATTTTTGATCTGTTGCAGTTCGCAAGTGTCTCAAGGTGGACATTCCCTCGTTGGATGGTGAAGTCAGCTCTACTTTAGCCGCTGCATGGTCTCTCAACACACTGAAGACCAGGAATAGTCAGTGGGGAAAATTTATCGATTTCTGTCAACAAAATTCCCTAGCTCCCTTGCCTGCTACTGACCGTACAGTCTGTCGGTTTTTAGTTTTCATGGGCAGGTCTGTTAAGTACTCCACATGCAATAACTATGTTTCTGCTATTTGCACGCTGCATCGTTTCTTTGGATATCCAGCTCTCTTCAGAGATAGTTACCTCGTCAAACTGACCTTGATGGGCCTAGCCAGGTTGCTAGGTAAGGAGGTTCGTCAGAAAGCGTGTCTATCTGTTGCCAATCTTCTAGCTATGTATGACTCCTCGGACTTCTCCAAACTAAACAATGTTACTTTCTGGAGTGTGTTAGCACTGTCCTTTCGGACGTTGCTCAGAAAGTCGAACATTGTTCCTACCTCTGCTACGTCCAATGACCACCTTGTTAGAAGATCTGATGTGGAGTTTGTTCCTCAGGGCATGGTGATCCACATTCGCTCGTCCAAGACTTTACAATACAGAGATCGCACCCATTCGATTCCTGTATTCTTCGTAGAGAAGCCGGCTTTATGTGCCTGTTCTCTTCTACGTACCCATTTCTACAGATTTCCTGCCAGCTCGGACAGTCCCTTGTTCTTGAAGTCCTCGCCGTCCGGTCCTACGCCTGTCTTATACTCTGATGTCTTGTGTTTCCTCAAAAGCTGTGCCGCTGCTATTGGTCTCGACCCTTCCTCTGTCGGTCTCCACTCCTTGCGCAGAAGTGGCGCGGCATTCTTACACGACTCAGGCGTTCCTCTTGAAGACATAAAAAGTATTGGCGATTGGAGGTCGATGGCGGTGTTATCCTATCTGATTACACCTTTCGATAGGAAGTGTGACATTGAGAGCAAGATCTCTTCCGTTATTACCAAATTGTGATATTTGAACTGTGATGAACATTTGCTGATAGATTTGAGACTTAGTTCTCTTCTTTTTCTATACTGAGACATTTATTGATTGACCAATGATTCTACCATGTTCTACTGTGTGTTTCTTCTTACATTCTAATTATATTTATACGATTGGGACTTGGCGGACTTTTTGGACGCCGTTGTAACCGCATCCCTCGTCTCTCTCATTTAATATAGTGTGATATGGTTTCTATTTATTATGTAATTATGAATAGGGCTATATCTGCGGCATGACTCTGCTTAACTACCGTTTCCCGCCCCTCTGTGTTTGTCGTAGCAACCAACCAGTTCGGGTATAGCAGCCATGTACGCAACATCATATTCACATTGAGGAAAAACATTTTTTCTTTGTTTATTTGTTTATTGAATAAAGGGCGGACTTTTTGGACGCCGTTGTAACCGCATCCCTCGTCTCTCTCATTTAATATAGTGTGATATAATGATGATTTCACCGTTTAGAACTATTGTAAATGCTTAAGCAACTGATATCGCCTAAGAGCAGATGGACTCTAACAACGCTTGATGTTAGCGAAGATTTCTTTCCTGCCTTTTCAGTGTATATGTGAAATAATAAACGTTTTAAAAAAAAATAAAAAAAATGGGTAAACAGACATCTAGATCACCTCCAGCTCTCCCCGTCGTTTCCTTGGACAGGTTTCTACTTAGCTAAGAACACAAATCTAATTAATAATCTATAAAAAAGCAAAGCTCTTGTGTCAAAAGCTCTCTCTACTGAGGAAAAAAACAGAATGAGATAATGTCCCTTTAGTGGCAGAAGAAAATAATTTAAAAAAATACAATTCTATGAAATACAATTCTAAAAAAACCTTTATCCCCCTATGATTCCTGTACTATTTATTTACTTATTTACCTATAGTTACCATACTCAGCACTTATTGTGTATGGGTAAGCAAGAGGCTACATGCCTCTAAACCACAAAAGCAGGAATGTAAGCCCTGCCCCAAAATGTCAATACTAAAAACTGACAGGCTACCTAGCCCGTCAAAGAGACTAATGGGATTGTGTACACTGTATGAGTGATGATACATTGTATATTCTATTTCATAATTTGTAATAAGTGACGTAGTTGTAGAAGGTTTGTTTGGAAGAACTGTCTCAGACAGAGAACAAGTACCTATTTCCATATATTCCTTATAAACTATCAAATCAAGGAACAAAACCCATTAAAAACTACTAAACTCAAAGTTATGTTAAATATTTGAATCAATATACATAAATAAAATTTGTGCCACAGAATGGAGCATAAAAACCGAATAAAATGATGTATTAAGATTGAATATATCTGCAGAATTCATGCTCCTAAGTCAATTAATGTAAAAATGGCTAAATTGAGGTGTAAAAACATCGCCAGACAAGATGGCTGTGCTTTCTAAAATAACTAAATCAATTTTGTCTAATTAGTCTGATTTCATAAGCATAGATTGGCAGACACATGTATACCACCATTGGAAGATTCTGAGACCTTAGGCCTTAGGCCTTAGGGCTGATCCTAATAATCGGTGGAAAAAACGTTGCCACCCGGCGACGTTTTTTCCACATTATGGAGATGTTTGTACATCAAAACATGAGCTAAATATTGGCCAAATTAAATCATTTTCCACTTATTTAGCCTTATATCATCTTAGACTTTGTGGAAAATGATCTCAATAAACTTTCAAGATTTTAATAAGTGAGTTATTTAGACTTTAGATAGGGCGACGTTTTTACAACTTTCACTCAATATATGACTTGTCAGCGTAAAAACGTCGCCCTATTTGAGTCCTTGTACCCAAGAAGTAATTTGATTTTGATATATGTATCCTGCTCAATTTGAAGGAACAGGTCCTAAGGTAGCTTCCTACAACAAAATAAAAAACATTGATCTATATATTTTATGTAGATGAGTGATTATAGCACATTGCATGGAACAGGTTTGGACATCACAGGATGCAAGATATTTTTGTCACCATTCTTTGACAAGAATGCAAGAATATATCCAGGATATATTTAATACACTGCCCTGAAATTTGGTACAGATATTGCCATGATCATTAGCGCAAGGCATTCCAAAAATGAGAATGTTCCACCAAAGAGATCTAATGTTTTAATCACTTTGAATAACATCACTTTTATGACTTGTGACTCATTTTCCTGAAACACATCATACTGCATTAAAACATCACAATCCTTGAGTGGATATTGTCATGAATGACAAATTTTCAATACATAATACTAACAGGGTTTAAAATGATGTAAGATGTGTATTAAAAACATCAAAATAACAATCAAGCTTCATATAATTGACTAAATTTGACATTGATTGGGCGATGTTTTTTCACTCAGAAAAAATGTCGCCCAAATTTGAAGTCTTAAATGTGGATAATTACAAAAAATCTGGGTAACTATTAATACTCAGGGGTAAAAGCTGATATTTGATTATATTGTAATGGAAAAAATAGAACGATTTGGGAATAATGAATAAAAATACAGTTAATGATAGGATGTTTCAACTGATTCACAGGGGAATCCAATTTCTGTTGTGTTTTTTAATCCCCGATTTGAAAAGTTTTTATACAGGAAAGAAAAACTTTTCTCGGCTATTACATCAAAAATACATTTAGTTAGAGAATGGAGATATAAATAATTGATGATATACAAATTAAATAAGAGAAATGTTCATTACTAAAAAATATAGGGATGGGCGACGTTTTTACACCAACATTTCAACACCAAACTTTGATAACCTCCTGTACAAAAAATAATGGTCTAATTTAATGGCAAACTCAGATAAAGTACTACCTATATATTACCTTCAAACCTACCAACTCTCAGATTAATCAAGCAAAATATAATTTTGACTCATTTAGGATGGGCTGCACCATTTTCGTGAGAATGGGCCATTATATATTTATACTTACTTATAGGGAGACAGGTGCAGAGCTGTGCAAACCTTGCTTTTCCACATTCATAGGTCTTGGTGCTTGCTCCACCCTCATATCTATAGCCACTGTTACACCTGTACGTCACATGAGTTGATGTCTGGGTCATGGTGGCGTTTATGTCCGGCGGAGGCGGTGTACGGAAGCAGGAGCCAGTGGTTGATGTTGTGGTATCTGACAATGGTAAACTATTGCTTCAACATTTGTGATGTGTTCCAGGAAAATGATGAGTCACTAGTCGCAAAATTAATATTTTTCAAAGTGTTTTTTCACAAAATCTCTTCATTGAAATGTTCTAATTTTCAGAGGGTTTAGCACTCTTAGTCATATGAGTCCAGTTTCAGAACATTGTATTAAAAATACCCTTGCATTTTGAAGGTCTTCGTATGGAGAATATACATTTTGTTACTTTACTGGTAATTACCCATCCAGGAACATTGCAAACTTTTTTTATTTCAAAAATAGAAATATCAAACTTAAAATATAGAAATCCTTATTAGGTGTCCTAGTGTTTACTGTCATTGGAATCACCTTGATATCCTCTTTTCAAATATGGTGATATCTCAAAATCTGTATTTTGCAACTTATGAATCATTTTCCTAAAATGGATCACAATATAATTCATAACATTATCCAATTACCAGTCGAACAGTCTTACTAATAGGCATTATAATTCACCATGCTTTTTTTCTATGTTTCCATCTCATATATACCTTATAATATATACCTTAGATCCTTTAGTTAGATCATAGAAATCACTGTTATCACAGGATCCATTATATCAATGACACTCACTCAAAAGAGACCCTGTATATAGTAATAGACAGTAATCTTCATCTCATCACTCATCTTCTTTTATCAAAACTTTCCTAAAAAAATATTACTATTCCTATAAGGTTTAAATTTAAATCTAATCTGGTTGAATATGAAAAGAATCTTCTCTGCTTTCCATGAATTGATTAACTAAGTCAGGACATGATGAAAATCACAATAATAATAATATTTTTGTCAGATTGTAACTGTCTGTTTACCTGAATAAAATTTTGTCCCCCCAAAAAATCACCTACAGTTTTTCAAGTAGTAGAGTAGCCTTGTTGTTTTTATAAAATGTATATTTTATTCTCTGTGATGTTACGGTGGAAAAAAACCAAAAAAGATTGATGTGTATACTAAGGCCCTTAATGGGTGAATGTGCTAAGTCTAGTGTTGATAAAGTTACTGCTGAAAGCGATTGACAAGCTAAAAGATTAAATTTTTTTTTTTTTAACAAATTTTATTTGGCAGATATTCACAAACGTGATACGTCTCATCCCCAAGTGAAAAAGACATTTAACTATCAATACAAAAATCATTATCCATTTAAACAATTAGTACATGTACGTCAATTATTCGAAACTCTGAGCTTATATGACATTACATTTATATTACAACGAATTTTCGATTACTTAGAGCTATATACATAATTTTTTTGTATTTTTTGCCTCAAAAACAAGTAAAACAAAGACATACTTGTTCGCCATGTGTAAAAACAAACATTTTCATCTGGCAACACCGATTTTTGGCCGATTAGACAGCCATTCTAGCCTCATATTTTTTTACTATTAATCCAGTATGATCTACTAGACAACTCCTTTCCAGTCACAATTATTACTGAACTCACATCTCTTCTTTTAAGTGCTGTTTTAAATTGGGCCATGACAACAATTTCAAATGTGGAGCTAGTTTGTTCCACTCACTTGGCCCTTTTGTGTGTGGGGACCTCGAAAATTTCTCCGACCTCGGATTTGTTCGAACCAAGTTAATTCCTTCGGCCTGCCGTGTAGCACGGGGCATATCAAGGACTTTTGCCGGGTCGTCCTTGAAATTGAACATAAGATTCAGGATGGCAATTTCTCCCCTTTTTTTGAAACTTATAACATTGAGGTCTGCACACATATCGTCAAAATCTTTATCTTCATTATAGTACACTAAACGAACCGCTCTATTTAAAACGCTTTGTATTTTCTTAATATTGTTAGCAGTAGCCATATTGTAGAAGACATTCCCATATTCAGCCAGTGAATACACATGACTTTTCACAATAAGTGATGTTATTCTCCTGTCAAGGCATGATCTTACTCTAGCTAAAATATTTACTTTTGACTGGATAGCAAATCTCATCTTAATAAAATGGCTGTCGAAACATAAGAAAGGATCGATTACATATCCTAGGTATCTTACATTCTTAGCTAGTTTAATAGCCTTACCATCGACATAATTTTTACCAACATTATCAGAGTTAATTCGCTTCAATTTACGTTTCGAGCCCAGTATTTGTAATTGACATTTGTCAGCGTTTAGTTTTAGCTTATTATCCTGCATCCATTTGCTGATGGCGTTAGTAGATAGTTGCGAGACAGCGATACATTCGTTTACGTCTGAGCCGGTTACCGTCACAGCGGTATCGTCAGCATAGATAGTAATATTTATATCAAACGACTGGGCAGGTTCAACATTTTCTCTTACATTCTCAATGCATCTGGGAAGGTCATTAACATATATCAAAAAAATTAAGGGGCCCACCAAGCTGCCTTGGGGTACCCCTTTATTTATCAGCACTTCATTCGATACATGATTCCCAAGTTTAGTGCACTGGATCCTATCCGTTAGATATTCTTTTACTATTTTTATAATACATGGGTTGAATTTGTAGCACTCCATTTTTTTCATCAAAATCAAATATCATCAAATATTATGTATATATCAGAATTTAAAAACTTAAAAACCTTGAAATAAAATAATTGTCTTGTTTTTCACTTGGGATATGTGAGAATATCATGTACCACCCAAACCAGTCTCAATAAAAATTTCTTTATAAATGATGCGATGCTATCAATAAAGAATATATGCATAAACATCCCATTCACTAACTGACCTTTTGTTGCTTGACAGACAGAAGGGGCAAGAAGCCTGGATCCATGATATTTTTTCATGGTTCCAGTTGAAGCGGACAAACCAGGAACCATTACTTTCCTATTAGCGATGTGGGTAGGCGCTATCTGTAAAGTAAGTGTATTTACAGTGTTAAGGCTGGTCTTCACTGCGTGCGGTTAGCTCTGCGGTAAGCCTTGCAATGGTGTTGTGCTGGTTCTATAGATGGATAGGAATGATGAGGTCCTGCCTACATGGTTCACTGGCCATGTAGGCAGGACCACGCCACTCCTCACCAACACAGCACCATTGCAGGGCTTACCGCAGAGTGTACAGCAGAGCCTACCGCAGCCAGTGGATACCCCCCCCCCCCTATTTTTTTCAGTTAACGTTATATAAATACAAATGTGATGTCCCACAGGAAAACGAGTCACAGAATTGATATTTTTCAAAGTATGAGAAAATGCATTTAATCCCTCTAATTATTTGTAATCTTGATTAAAATCTAGGTTCTTACTTGTAATATGTGATGTGTTTCAGGAAAATGAGCCATAAGTCGCAAAAATTGATATTTTTCAAAGGTTTTTTTTTACAATATCTCTTCATTGAAATGTTCTGATTCCTAGAGGGATTATCACTTATTGTCATATGAATCTATATAACAAATTTCGGGACATTGTATTAAATATATCCTTGCGTTTTGAAAGCCTGTGAATGGAGTATATTTAGTTACTTTACTGGTAATTACACATCCAGAAACATTGCAAACATTTTTTTTCAAAAATGAAAATATCAAACTTAAAATATGGAAATACTTATTAGGTGTCCTAGTGTTTACTATCATTGGAATCACCTTTTTCTCCTCTTTCAAATAAATTATGATGATATTGTAGTGTCTGCTATTGAAGGTGATCGTATTTATAGCAATAATGACACTTAGTAGTGAATTGTGGTTCCTGCTAATTAGTACCGCACTAACTAACGAACATATCACTAACTCAGGTTCTTGGTCCTTGCCAGCTTTCCATCTTTATTCCAACAAGCATCAACATTCCAACACCTCAGGAGGTCAGTACTGCAAACTGAACCTGTCCTAACTAGCCTCACAGGGACTAGTGTATAAAATACATACACCACACATAGGGTGTCACATCACAATATACATGTTATACAGAGAATACAGGGTACATATCACATAAGACAATATAGTAGTAATCACACATACAAGACTGCAGTGCATAAGAGTGACCTCTTGTGGTCTATATATACAGCACTGTCCTGGAAACCCCAGTGGAATATACAGTCACTACACCTGGTGCCTATAATTATAGGGAAGGAGTTGTATAGAATGAGTACCAAGGCCAGTCAGCATGACTAAACCCCAGACACCACAATATGATGATATCTCAAAATCGATTTTTTGCGACTTATGACTCATTTTCCTAAAACGGATCACATATTCTAAGGTTAATGTAGTTCTTAAAGATAACAATAACAAAGTATAGTGAGAAGCTTAATAGGGGGACTCCACTAGAGAGAAAAACGGCGCTGACAAATTATGTTGTTGCCCACTAATTTGTTGCAACGAATATCCATACAGAAACAACAGTTCCCAGAGATTGTGGAAACACATATGACACTCCTCTATAATTTGCGTTTTAATTGCAAACATGAAATGAACTGATATTAATGGGCAACAACAAAATTTGTCACTGCTGTTTTCCACTAGTGGAGTTCCGCTCTAATAAAAGAAAATATCCAGTATAAGTTGTTGAAAGTCTATCAAATACTGTTTGACAAAATCAAAATCTATGATGTTTCTATGATTCAGAAGTAAACGGGCAAGGCAAAAGCTTTCCCCAAACTGTAACAAATGCCGTTATTTTGATAGTAAACACGATAGTAAACACTAGGACACCTAATAAGTAATTCTATATTTTAAGTTTGATATTTTAATTTTTGAAATGTAAAATTTGAAATGTTTCTGGATGGGTAATTACCAGTAAAGTAACTAAATATACTCCATATGAAGGCCTTAAAAATGCAGAGATATATTTTTTTCAATGTCCCGAAATTTGTTACATGGATTTATATGACTGTAAGTGCTAAATCCTCTAAAGATCAGAACATTTCAATAAAGAAATGTTGTAAAAAAACACTTTAAAAAATATCAATTTTGCGACTTGTGTCTCATTTTCCTGGAACACATCACAATTTAGAATGACAGTATTTCCTTACATGAGAGGAATAATAGAGAGAATATCTGCATGACAAAGTCTGACATGCTTAACATGTAATATATGAGTCATAAGTTGCAAAAAGTGGTATTTTTTGCACCTTCATGAATCATTTTTTCTGTGACACCTTACATACATTCATGTATGCTCATGCTTTTTAACTTCTTTTCCTACTTCCTGTAAGTAATGGGTGTTTAGAACTTACATAGCCTGGTACTGGATGGTAGTACGAATCTTCGGAAATCCAGACAGCGGCATGTCGTAATCGAAGATAGCTAGGAATAAAAGACAACAACCATTAATGCAATGTTCACCAAATTGTTACAGGGCCCTGTTTCAAGAGTAAGTCTTTGGGGATAGCGTAAGTTGGAGTGTTTCCTAAAATACCATAGAAACTCGCTGTCCCAGGGATTAGGATAAGAGGTCTGCTATCCCACCGTCCTCAGAGTATGTTATGTCAGTCTTTTCACCTAGTTGCCCTCCATTATGCCTCCCTCACCTGAGACCTGAGGAGGGTGGGATAACTCTGTATGTTGTCTATATGTGATGTGTTTCAGGAAAATGAGTCCCAAGTCGCAAAATGGGTGTTTTTCAAAGTTGTTTACTTACAAGATCTCTTTGTTGGAATATTTTCATTTTTTAGTGTCTAGTTCTTGTGGTTGTATTAATACATCTACCAAATTTCAGGACTGTTTATTAATTATATCAATGCATCTTAGATGATCCCATTGAGTATATTTAGCTACTTAACGGGTAATTATCCACCCAGAAATATTGCAAACTTTTTTTTCAAAATAAAAATATCTAACTGAAAAGATAAAAGTACTTATTAGTTGTCCTTAATGTTCATATTCATTGGAATCAGCTTGATCCCCTCTTTTCAAATATGGTGATATCTTAAAGTCCATTTTTTTGCAACTTATGACTCATTTTCCTAAAACGGATCACATATGTTGTAAAGACTGTAACTCATACTCAATGTAGCACTAAAGAGTACCTGTGATACCCACAGTACTACACTAACAAATATCAAGAGTAAAACGTTTATAAATACATATTATAAACACCATCAGAAACTGATGGGTGCTTGACTTACTATATAAGAGAACGCACTTGATTCTCCTCGACCTGGTTGGCAACTATTGCAAGCTTGCCTCCGAATGACTTACATCTGGTATTTGCATCACTCCAATTCTCCATTAGGTTGGACACCGCGAAGTACTTAACTCCATCTGTGAACATACAAGAGAAAAACAATGTGTATCAGTTCATTTGTTATGTGTTCTAGGGAAATGAGTCACAAGTCGCAAAAAATGGATTTTGAGATATTATCATATTTGAAACGATGAGATCAAGCCGATTCCAATGATAGTAAACAGTAGGACATCAAAATAAGTAGTTCTATATTTAAAGTTTGATATTCTTATTTGTGAAAACAAAATTAAAATATCTCTGGGCGGACATTTACTAGTACAGAATCTAAATATACTGTATAAGAGGACCTTAGAAATAGATGGATATATATATCAGACTGTCCTGAAATTTAATACATGTATTCAGGCTACAACAAACGTTAAGCAACTCAAAAATGGAAACATTCCCACAGATACATCTTGTGAAAACAACACTTTAAAAAATATCACTTTTGCGACTTATGACTCATTTCTCTGGAACACATCACATTTAATCTATGACATCTTTCTTTTTCTTTTTTAATGGCATCTTCTCATGTTTACGTTGGTCAGATTTTCAGAAAATGCACAATCTACACTTCTGCACATCTCTCAAATTCCGCTAAAGAGTGAAAAATGATAAATACTAGGCATATCTGAGTATATTCTGTATTGTATTCATTCAATAAATCTGTCTGGTTGCATTGAGCTGTATTTTGAACCTGATTTTCGCCTTAAATGTGTGTTATTTAAGAGGATTGTTGAAGGCCAATTGTGCATTTTCTGAAAGTCTGACCCACATACGTTCATACTACTACCAGCCCTAAACGCTCCTAAAATTAAAACATTCTGAGCAAAAGTTTCAGCCGAAAAACAATGGAAAAATATAATTTTTCTGCAACTTGTGACTTATATTCCTGTGACATATATATAAAGAGAATATTCATTCACGTGAGAAATAATAGATACATGAATGTGACGTCAATTCTCCAATGTAGATCTTCCATCATGCCCTTAAAATCAAACTATATAAGATATAAATATAAATGACATAAAGATATACAATGATTATGGTCTCATTTCAGCTTTCGCACTTTCGATCATTTGAAAAAATAATTAACTAATTAATTAACAAGGAATTATTTAACATGGGTGAACACTGTGAATAGCAAGGGGAAAATAACAGTTTATTTCTAGGATGACTACACTGTATTGCAGGAGCCCCATTGCTGACCGTCGGATGGTCGGCACCTGCGGCTGTCGCCCCCTCAGCAGCCGACACTCTGAGCACTCTGAGCACTCTGAGCACTCTGAGCACTCTGAGCACTCTGAGCACTCTGAGCACTCTGAGCACTCTGAGCACTCTGAGCACTCTGAGCACTCTGAGCACTCTGAGCACCAGCTGATGATATGGTCAATGTTTTCCACTGACATCATGTGGGTCAGTTTTTTTGAGAAAATGTACAATTCGCCTTTGCCAATCTTCTCAAATAATCCACATTTAAGACGAAAATCAGATTGTAAATACAGTCTAATGCAACCAGACAGATTTATTAACATTTTCTGAAAATCTGACCCATTTAGACAGAACTGCCTGGCTTCATGTCAGGATGATATTCAATACATCAACAGTCAGGGGCCATAGCCTGTGACCGTAGTGCAGTAAACATCCCAAAGCCAAGGGAGACAGAGACAGAGAAAAGAGACAGAAAGGCACTTTATGGTCATACCCAGGAAATAGTGATAGAGAAGAAGGGAGAGAGAGACAGAGAAAAGAGACAGAAAGGCACTTTATGGTCATACCCAGGAAATAGTGATAGAGAAGAAGGGAGAGAGAGACAGAGAAAAGAGACAGAAAGGCACTTTATGGTCATACCCAGGAAATAGTGATAGAGAAGAAGGGAGAGAGAGACAGAGAAAAGAGACAGAAAGGCACTTTATGGTCATACCCAGGAAATAGTGATAGAGAAGAAGGGAGAGAGAGACAGAGAAAAGAGACAGAAAGGCACTTTATGGTCCTACCCAGGATTAATCTTTTCCCAAGATTAGGGCACCTAAGTGTCACAGCGGCTGCTTGCAAATTAATGAAAATTTGTCGCGCAGTTGTACCGACGTGTGGACCGGAAGTAAACAATCTCAATACTCACTGATGCGGCGATAAATAATCATTCTTTACATCACCACATCACAAAGTACTTATTAGATGTCCTTATGCTTACATCTCATCCTTTTTAATATGTGATGTGTTCCAGGAAAATGTGTCACAAGTCGCAAAATTGATATTTTTCTAAGTGTTCTCTTTACAAGATTGCTTTATTGAAATGTTCTGATTTTTTAAGGGTTTAGCACTTAGCACTCGGGACACTGTATCAAATATATCCTTGCATTTTGAAGGCCTTCGTATGGAGTATATTTAATTACTTTACTGGTAAATACTCATCAAGAAACATTGCAATAAAATTATCAAACTTAAAATATAGAAATACTTATTGGGTGTCCTACTGTTTACTATCATTGGCAGTTTTTAGTATTGACTTTATGGGGGGCAGGGTCACATGCCTGGCAGTTTGCATGTGAGGGAGTGAGGCATGTTGGCGACTCAGGCATGTTGGCGACTTAGGCCTCCTTGCCTCCTCCACCTACGATTCCTGTACTATTTATTTATTTATCTACAGTTACCATACTCAGCACTTATTGAGTATAGGTAAGCAAGAGGCTACAAGCCTCTAAACCACAAAAGCAGGCATGTAAGCCCTGCCCCAAAAAGTCAATACTAAAAACTGCCAGGCTGCCTAGTACATATTATTATGAATTCATTCTACTCAGCTCTGCCAATAGATAACACTGGATACAGACCACCAAACAAATGTTGATCAAACCAGTAGATTCCAAGAAGTCATCAATACTGATTCACTATGCTCTGTTTAATAATTCATTCATATATGGGTCAGATTTTCAGAAAATGTACAATATAACTTAACCAATCTTCTCAAATAACCCAGATTTTAGACAAAAATAAAGTTCAAAATAGAGTTTAACCTAACCAAACAGATTGCTATAATCAATGTGATACCAATATAATATACTTGAATTTACCTAATATTGACCAAATTGCAGCTTATTTAGCAGAATTCACTAAATGTGTAGAGCTGCCAATTGTACATGCTGTCTGGTAAAAGCTGGGTTCCACGGCTGGCTACTTCTCCCACTTATTGATTAAGGAAGAAGGAGCAGTAGCAGGACAGTAATAGGGATGGGTGCTATTGGGCCCCGCAACAAAGCCATGTTACTTCCTTCTTTTTTTTCGAGTATTTTTTTCGAGTATTTTAGAAGTGTAGAGTGCTCCCGCTTCTATCAAACATGTTTGATTTGAAGCGGCCGCTACTTTGTAGCAAGAGGTAGCAGGAGGTAGGGGGAGGTAGGGGGAGGTAGCAGGAGGTAGTGGGAGGTAGTGGGACGTAGCAGGATATAGCAGGAGCTTAAGCAGGGCAATAGCACCACTGTACGTTACCCCTCACGTTACTTGATGTATCCATTTACATAATAAAATAAAACAAAATAAAATGTTGTCTGCTCACATTTCTGAGAAGTGGTAGACATAGCAGTAGAAGTAAGATCCCAATGGCACCCATTCCATTTACCTTCAGTTGCTTGTTCCCACTTCTAAAGAAGCGGGAGCAATATACTGTCAAAGTAGCGGGAGGAGTAGCAGGAGTAGTTGCCAGCCAGTGGAACCCAGCCCTTAGGATGAATTTTTTTTTGGATTTTATTTTTGTCTGAAGTTTGCGTTGTTTGAGAAGATTGGCGAAGTTGAATTGTACATTTTTCTGTAAATCTGACCCGTATATATCAATGTCAGTGGTGGACTTTGTATTCAAAATGATTAAACTTTAACTTTAACTTTGACCTGATGAAGAGCATATAAAGCTTGAAAGCTAGTGATAATAAATATTACCCAAAAAACCTTTGGGATTTTTCCTCACTATTAGAACCACTTCAACTATAACTATCGGGATCCCCACTATACAAGCGATATTTCCTCCAACTACACTACTTTAAACTTTAATCAATCATTGGAGATGGTTTTTCCTGCTGGTCATGGTTGACTGGCTAGTGTTCACTGAAGTGCACAGGGGAGAAGAAATGAAGAAATAATTCATGAAACCGTTCTTGCATGACGGAACATGTCCCATCAGCTATCAGTTGCAGAAAACCATAGCTTTTCTTCCCTGTCTCGTTTGTAACATTACTGTCCATTAAATATTGCAATTTCTTTTACATAATTTCCGAAAATCTCAGACCCCAAAATACCAAACCTACAATGACTAATAATGGCATGTTTTGATACTATAATCTAATGAGTTATCAAGTCTCAGCTGAGTTGAGAGAGTGCTTTCAAACTGAGGGAGAGCATTTTGCTTCATACCACAAAATGCCATAATAATCCCATTAACACAGCTACTCAAGAGCCAGGAAAACCATTTGCACAAATCCAATCACTGACATACCATTCTTATTTGTGATCCGTTTTAGGAAAATGAGTCATAAATCACAAAATATGGATCTTGAGATATCATCATATTCGCAGAGAAGAGATCAAGCTAATTCAACTGATAGTAAACATGAAGGACATTTAAGATGTATTTCTATATTTTATGTTTGATATTTCTATTTTTAGAAAAAAAAAGTTTCAGGATGGGTAATTATCAGTAAAGAAACTAAGTATACTCCATACAAAGGCCTTCAAAACGCAAGAATATATGGAATACAATGTCCCGAAATTTCTCACATAGATCTATATGACTATAAGTGCTAAACCCTAAAAATATCAGAACATTTCAATAAAGGGATATTGTGAAAAAAACACTATGAAAAATATCAATTTTGCCACTTGTCGACCAATATCATCATATTTGAAAAGATGAGATCAAGTGGATTCTAATAGTACTAAACAGTAGCACATATAAATAGTGTTTCTATATTTTAAGTTAGCTATAATTCCAACGAAGACATCTTATAAATAAATCACTTAAAAAAATATCCATTTTGCAACATATGACTCATTTTCCTACTGGTCCTGGGTAAGACCCTAAAGTGCCTTTCTGTCTCTTTTTCTCCGTCTCTCTCTCCCTTCTCTATCTCTATTTCCTTGGTATGATCATAAACTGCCTCCCTCCCATCCCTCCCGCCCTTGATATAACCATCTTAAATGTGTTGATAAGGGCGTAAAGCTACCAATCTCACTCACTCACTCATTTTTCTGAAACACATCACATAACATAATTATACTTTTTTACTAATGTTTACTATGAAGAATAGCTTAACTGTGGACCATTCGAAAGGACCAGTAAATGAGGTTAATTATACAATTTCCTGACACATATATAAGTAAAGAAGAGTGTAACTTTTAAACCTACCAACAAAGGTGCCAAGAAACAATGCAGAGGTTATTAGAAGGACAAATCGTCCCCTTAACAGGGCCCCCATTGTTTGGTTATATCCTCTTGTCGTAGTTGTATTCCTTCCCTCCTTGTCCTCCTTGGTTATGGACTAAACTGATGCTTGCACATCAACACTACATAATCTTTTCATATACGGGTCAGTTTCTCAGAAAATGTACAATTCACCTTCACCAATCCTCTCAATAACCCAACTTTGAGTTAAAGGTGACATTCAAAATGCAGTTTAACACAATGAAAGAGATATTTGTAATCAATACAATGCCAAAGATACTCTGACATGCCCATTATTTCTCATTTTTCTGTCTAATTTAACAGAAGTTACCAAATTTGTAGAGCTGCTGATTGTACATTTTCTGAAAATCTGACCCTTACTTCATCTTGATTAATGATGAGATGCTGCTGGAGGGCGATGGTATGGGGAGAAGGCGGTGCTTAGATATTTTTCTTTTATTTATTCAAGGCCAATACAATATTTAAACAAAGCATACAAGAAAATACGCTTATACATATGGGAGAAAGGTGGTGCTTGAATGGTTACCCCCCCCCCCCTACCCCAAGCCACACACACACAACTCCAACCATAATGGGGGTCCTGAGTATGACCATAAAGTGCCTTTCTGTCTCTTCTTCTGTCTCTCTCTCCCTTCTTCTCTATCTCTATTTCCTGGGTATGACCATAAACTGCCTTTCTGTCTCTTCTCTCTGTCTCTCTCTCCCTTCTTCTCTATCTCTATTTCCTGGTTAAGACCATAAAGTGCCTTTCTGTCTCTTCTTCTGTCTCTCTCTCCCTTCTTCTCTACCTCTATTTCCTGAGTATGACCATAAAGTGCCTTTCTGTCTCTTCTTCTGTCTCTCTCTCCCTTCTTCTCTATCTCTATTTCCTGGGTATGATTATAAACTGATCTCTCCCGCCCTTCTATAACCATATTAAATGTGTTGATAAGGGCGTAAAGCAACCAATCTCACTCACTCACTCCCTCTCAGCTCTCCCGCCCTTGATATAACCATATTAAATGTGTTGATAAGGGCGTAAAGCAACCAATCTCACCCACTCACTCCAACCATAATGTCAAATACTTGTCAAGACACTATTGTTTATAAAAAGATGTGAGCAAATTTCAAATTAACTCTAAGTTGATTTCAGAGTTTTGTTTCAAATCAGTCTGATCTAGCTAGACACATACCAGTCATGTTTTTAGTAGCCCCCTCCCCTACCGCCCCCTAAACTGTCACACACCAAGTGCATGCAGGATTCCAAGAACTAATATATTGTATGATATAATTATGGGTGGGATTTTCATAAAATGTACAATTGGCAGATCTACATATTTAGTAAATTCTGTTAAAGTAGGCTGCAATTTAGTCAATACTAGGTAAATTCGAGTATATTCGTTGTTGCATTGATTCTACCAATCTGTTTGGTTAGGTTGAACTGTATTTTGAACTTTATTTTCGTCTGAAATTTGGGTTAATGGAGAGGATTGGCGAAATTGAATTGTACATTTTCTGAAAATTTGACCCACATATTGATCCTTAGAGTGATCATCCATTGTGCATTTGTGTCGTGTCCCAGGAAAATGAATCATAAGTCGCAAAATACAGATTTTGAGATATCACCATATTATTTGAAAAGAGGAGATCAAGGTGATTTTAATGATAGTAAACACTAGGACACCTAATAAGTATTTCTATATTTTAAGTTTTAAGGAGTTAAAGTTCTGAAGCATTATAAAGCGTCACTGTAAACATTCAGCAAATGTGAGGTTAAACTTTAGATTATAACATTCCATTCTCTTTTAGCTCTTGTCATTGATATTTCATTAGCTGTCATAAATATCTATAAAACAGTTAAATATTTGGGGGTTTTAACTAATTCTCCCGATCTCCAAATATGGGATGGGAATCTCCCAACATATGAGAGAAAGGCAGAAAAAGAGAGAGATAGAGAGAGGTGTAGGAGGAGAAGGAGGAGGAGGAGGCACAATAATCATGGTGAGAGGCTTGGAACCGAGACGGTTCGAAAAAGCTCAAGTTGGGTCAGATTTCCTGAAAATGCACAATTGGCAGCTCTACACATTTAGGAAATTCTGCTAAATTTGGCTGAAAAATGAAGAATACTGGATATTTCTGAGTATATTTGGTATCGCATTGATTTAAAGTATCAGTTATGTTATGTTAAACTGCATTTTGAAGCTTATTTTTGTGTTATAAGCAAATGAGTCACAACTCGCAAAAAATGGATTCTGAGATATCATCCTATTTAAAAAGATGAGATCAAGCAGATTATATTGATGGTAAACAGTTAAGAAGTACTTCTATATTTTGATTTTGATATTCATATTTTTAAAAAATTAATCAATATCTCGGTTGTACAATTACTAATGATGTTAGAAATGTACGGATATATTTAATACACATTATGGAAAATTGGTACTTTTCTTCTAGTTACTAGCAGCTCCAAGAATCGTGGAAATGGAACTATTTAGAGCAAGGGTTCCTATGAAAATACAGGCATTTGAATTATCCAAAACAGTCTTCACTCTTGCATTGGTACAGGTGTAGCAGTTCTAATGTACCCCCCATCAGATGTACCCCCTGGTATAACTAACCTAGGTCCAATATACCCCCGGGGGTACTTTAGACCTAGGTTGGATATACCCCCTCCAGTTTTAATGTACCCCCCGGGGGTAAAATAGACCTAGGTCAAATGTACCCCCACCAGGTTCAAAGTACCCCAAAGGGGGAAACTAAACCTAGGTTTAATATACCCCAAATATTTGAAAATAACCAAGTACTGATCGAAACATTAATTCTTTAAATTATGACAATAAAAGTAATAGTACATACCTATAATAATCAGAACTGAATAGATTTTAGTAATGAATTATTGTGATCTGAGAAAAGTATTTAATTCAGGATATGAATTACACAGAGTGCTGTTCTCATCACATCCTGTAGCATTTTATTAGATATTAAATTATTGACATAATATTATAATAGTGACAATTCTATTATAGGCATAGAGCAAAAATCGTAATTTCCAATCTACAATAGTCCAATTCAATTTTAAATGTGGGTTGTAGCATAATCTTAATTTGAGGCAAGTAATGGAATCAATACAAAATCAATACAAAATTCAATACAATCATAGAAACAAAGGGGGGTAATTTGAACCTAGAGGGGGTCATTTAAACCTGAGGTCTAAATTACCGGGGGGGTACATTAGATCGGGGGGTAGTTTAGAACTGTTACACCGGCAATCATATGAAACGTGCGGAATGCCTTGTCTAGCACATATATTATATAAATTTTACATTTACTTTCTTTGAATTCTTGACAGTTAATCAATACTATTGACAACTGTTATTTAAGTTATGCAAAACTATAAGCAAGCTTACCATATAAAGATTTTAATTTGTAATGAATTTTCGGAGAAACAAAGTGACCTTGGAGTAATATATATTAGAACTGTCTGGCTGAGGTTGAATATAAATTACTAATTGTTTAGTCCAGTGGATCATATCTAAGCATGTTTCCACTCAGCATTATGCACATAACATTTTGTTTCTGACTTAAAAACTGCTAAAGTACCTTCCTATTATTACACCCCTGTGCTGTTGCTTCCTATACCTTCAGCATTGTATGTCACACTTGGTCAAAGTGGTGCATAACATGTGAGTTATGTCACCCTTGGCGCATACAACAAGTAGGTCCACCAAAAACTTAAATTACTTCTTTTATTTTTAATTAATTATATTTTTTATTTATTAATGGGGTGTAATAAATATGGAACAAAGCTCGGGTGAAGTCTGTACACTTGTTAGTGACCTCGGGAGCACAGAAGATCTCGGGCTAACGCCCTCTATCCTCCCGTACTCCCTCGGTCAATAACAAGTGTACAGACTTCCCCCTTGCTAGGTTCCATCTATGTATGTGAAATCTGAGAATAGTGATTAAAGGAGCATAACACATGTGTAATTATGAGTATAAACTTTACCATATGTTAATTTGATATTATTTAGGACTCAATGGAAGACCTACTTTTCGTGATTTTGTAATTGCTATTGAAACATGAATACAAATTTCAATATATTGTTGTAGCAGGGGTTGGGAGGCGGTGGATGAGTGATGTATTGGGGTACATTCGTCCACTGCCTGGGGCGCTAGGGTCCCACATTATGAGTGAGGACGGGACCATGGGGGGAGGGAGTATAAATAAGGGTGGGAAAAGAGGGTAAGGGCAGTTGGTGCCCAGGCAGGGAACGGGATAGAGCTCCCCTGATTATTCAAGCCAAATAAAGCAGCAAGAGGGCTACGACTGTACGTCTTGACTTGATGTCATGCATCGGAGATAGACGTCCACCGGCCCTGCTGGGCATAGTCCCCAACCAACTCGAGTAACTTAATTATCCACAGAAAGCCCTGGGTGGTGCGATCCCCACTCCAGGACAGATAGAGCCTCTGCTAGTATCCCCCAAGTTCCGTTAACTTTAAAAGCTAAAGCACCAATTTACGATTAACTTAATAACACGAGCCAGGATGAACCAAGACGAACCAGGACGAACCTTGGTCGAAGGAACTGACAAGACGAATCATGTTCTCTTCTTCTTTATTCAACCGGTCTACGAACACAATAAATGATGGCGACAACAATATGTATCATTATTAAGGTCCTAATCCACTACGCTGATTATCATGCAATTATGCACCGCAGGCGACTTTTTTCCACTAAATTCTGTGAGAATCGCAATAGAATTGGACCCCTTGCCTCAATCCGTCAACCCCATTCCCCATCTCTCTTCCCTTAATCCCCTATCCCCCATACCCAAACACCTACATTAATCCCACTGTCATCTGTGTGTCTATCTACTACTTAAAGTGCAGAATGTGCAAGATCAAACATCAGGACTATGCATGATGGATACATAAGGGTCAGATCGTCAGAAAATGTACAATTGACAGCTCTACACATTCATTAAATTCAGTTAGATTAAGGGAGGTTTAAACTAGTTTAAACAGTTTTAACTCAACACGACGCCACCAGGGCCAGCGTCCTCCTGGGTGTGGCCATGACCACATGTTAACCAGCACTTGTAAGCAAGGCAGCGCGAGGTAAAGACCTCACCCTACACGCAGCATGGCAATCGCTAAGGAGGACTTTGAGTATGAGGCCTGGGCCGGAGGCATTGGGCTCAATGACAAGACGGTAAAGAAACTTGCTAAGGAGGACTGTGCTCATTACGAAGTCCTGCAAAAACTCACCAAAGAAGCTATTGTGCAGCTGGGCCTTACAATAGGACAGACCTCCGTGTTGATCAACTCTCTGCATGCATTCGGTAATCCACACATGCCCGCCAAGCCCACACCTGTAGAAGATCCGACGAAACCAGGAGATCAAGGGGGAAACGGAGATGGAGAGGGGAGCCTGAATCATCACGAGCCGTTAGAGGAAGATGATCTGGATAAAGATCTCGACAAAATCATTAATGCGGTCGCCCACGGGCCAGGGGGAGAGGCCGAGACAACCAACAAGCCACGACCGGCCGTGGGGGGAGCCATGTTCGGGGCAGACCCACGCATAAACCTCACCCTCCGGGCGGTGAGAAAGAAGGCACTCAAGATCTCTAGCTTTGTACCGGAGAAAGTAGCCTTACGACTGGCTGCTAAGAGGAAAGAGAAAATGGCTCTCGTGGAAGGGAAGGAAGGTACCTTCACCCTTAAGACAGATGATTCTCACCAAGCCTATCTCACCTTGGCTGAGTGGGGGGCCGCTAATCTGCGCTTGTTGCATCAACTTTTAGAGACAGGAGACCTGAAGCGATCAGAGGTGGATTATTACCATTCATACACAGTCACTATCTTCGAGCTACTGGAGCATTATGAGTGGAGCTCTATACTGGAATATGATACCCGCTATAGAGAGCTCCAAGCCCATTACGACTTCTCTTGGGGAACTCCTGTGATGTCCTTAAATGCCTCCCTACTGGTGGCGAGGAAGCCGCATGTTAAGGAGAAGGGAGGAGACCGCAGTAAAGGACAAAAGGAACACAGAGGAAAGAAGTCAGAGCCCTGCAGGCTTTTCCGCACCAAGGATGGGTGCCCTTATGGTGAAAAATGCATATATCAGCATATCAAGGGATCTGCAGAGGGTTCAAAAAACGGGGAGTAGCTAGTGGCGGTGGGGCATTGGTTTATGAGGCCTGGGAGCGCCTCTTGGCTCCAGACGACAAAGATCGGAGGTTTATATTGAATGGAGTTAAAGATGGGTTTCGTATAACCAATTCCGCCATACCCCCAGAAAGAGCATTCATGGAGAACTATCTCTCATGTACACAGGAGAATGCCTCTCCTATTGTGGAAAAACAGATAGCAGTAGAACTAGATAATGAGCGTTATGTGCGTGTGAATCATCCTATGACTATAACATCAGCTTTGGGTGCAATCCCAAAGCCTGACAGCCACAAAGTGCGATTAATACATGACTGCAGCAGGCCTCTAGGTAAAGCTGTAAATGACCTTGCAACACACAAACCTTTTAGTTATCAGAGCTTTGATGCAGCCCTAGATATGCTCACCCCTGGCTGTTGGTTGAGTAAAATGGACTTACAGGGAGCGTATAGGTCGGTGAAAGTTCATCCATTAGACTACCCAGTGTTGGGCCTGAGCTGGCACTTTGCCAACCAGAACTCTTTAAGTTACATGTATGACTCTAGACTCCCCTTTGGAGCTAGGTTGTCACCAGGCATTTTCAACACACTCACACAAGCCATCAAACGCATAATGGCGCGAATGGGACATCCAAAAATTGTGGTATATTGCGATGACTTCATGTGCATAGGAGAAAGTCAGCAAGAATGTAAAAACACCCTCAATGCACTAATGAAGCTCTGCCGCCAGCTAGGGTTCAGCATTAATTATGATAAAGTGCTTGGTCCTGCCAAGCAACTGACATTCCTAGGAATAATGGTAAACACAGAAAGCATGTGCATAGGATTACCATCCGATAAACTAGGAGATCTGATATCCCTGCTGAGAGAGACAGGAGCAAAGAGGAACATATCAAAGAGGGCTCTTCAACGCCTGGCTGGTAAGCTTAACTGGGCGAGAAGAGTATTCCATGGAGGAAAACATTATGTGCACCATATCTACGATCGCATTAAATCACTAACCACCCCTTGGCACAGATGCCGGGTAACACAAGCTTTGAAGTCAGATATCGCATGGTGGATCGATACAGCCACACATACCAATGGCTCTCTACCACTGATTGACACTCGCAGCTACACCCCCGTGACCATTGATGCTTGCCAGACAGGGGGAGGTGGATACCACATGGGGGAATGGTTTTATCTTCGGTGGGCCGATTGGGAGGGCATGAATGTGAAGCATATTAATTACAAGGAGGTGCTCACCCTGGAGCCGGCCTGTGCCATTTTCGGTCCTCGGTGGAGAGATAAAAATGTCATCGTGCACTGTGACTCCCGTGCAGCTGTCGGCATGATAAATAAGGGCCGTTCACCCGATGAGGACATCAACAGGTCACTGCGGAGGATTTTTAAAATGACCATGATGTATAACTGCCGTCTCACGGCCGTGCACTACCCGGGCCGGTGTAATGTGATAGCAGACTCAATTTCTAGACTGGAAGAGCCGGGAGGTGTGCAGAGAATGCTGCAGACACTAGAGGGAGTGGGCTCCAGGTATGGAGGAGGCCCTGCAAGCGGAGGTACTACATTACCAGGACCAAGCCTGGGCCCCAAATACCAAGAGAGCATACTCCACTCACCGAAGAGCATACCTGAGGTTTTGTAATACATATGGAAAACAGCCTGTGCCTGCTTCATCCCGGACTCTGTGCTTATTTGTGGCGTGGTTAGCATGCAAATTAGCTTATAACAGCATAAAGCAGTATCTAAATATTGTGCGAGTGATGCATGAGGAGTTGGGGCACACAAACCCTCTTGCGTCAGATTACCACTTGAGAGCCACCTTAAAAGGGGTTCATCGCACATTGGGCTCAAAAGTCACCAGCAAGGCCCCTATTACCCCTGACATGCTGCTGATCATTAGAGCAGGTTTAGTGTCCACCAACGACAAGGATAAAGCTGTGTGGGCAGCCTGTTTAATAATGTTTTTTGGTTTCCAAAGGAAATCAAACGTGTTCTGTGACTCAACACAGCCTGAAAACATCACCCCTTTAACGAGAGGGGACTTTAGTTATGCTCCCGCAGGAATGTGCTTAAAAATAAGCTGGTCAAAAACTAACCAGTATGGGGACAGAGGCCATGTGGTTACCCTCCCTAGAATATGGGGACATGCGCTATGCCCAATCAGAGCGGTGCACGCTCTCTTCAGGACAACACCAACCACGCCCCCTTCTTCCCCTGCTCTGAGTTTCATAGTAGGCACACACTCGACCAACCTGTCATCTCAGGATTTCATCTTACGTGTAAGACAGACTTTGCAAAATACAGTGCAGGACATTAACTCCATCAGTTGTCATGGGTTTCGCAGAGGTGCCGCCACTTGGGCACATAAATCAGGACTAGATGCTAATTCAATAAAATTACTGGGACACTGGAGATCCGAAAGTTATCAAAAATATCTAGCCCCTGATACACAGGACAGAATGAACTTCTCCAAGGTTATGACGCAAGGACTCCCCTAAACTTTTTCTACTACTCTAGGGTTTTGGGGTCACGAGGAGTCTGAGGCACCACTCAGAGATCATTACTCGGACATTGGGTTAATTAATTATGCTGATTGATATTTACTTCTGTAATTGATTTCTACTTCTGTAATTGATTATACCGATTGTTTCACTAATTAATTCTGTAATTGATTTCTGTATGTTCATGACTTCTGTACAACTGGAAAAGATTACCATTATGTAATTGTGTACCTGGCGCGCGCAAACAAATTAGTCTAGTTGAGTTGAATAAAACTCCCTTTTCCCACAACACGTTTTTGAGTTAAGCTGAAGAATGAGTAATGTTAGGTACATCTGAGTATACTTGATATTGTGTTGATTTAGATAATGGATTTGGTAATACTGAACTGTATTTTGAACCTAATTTTCACCTTAAATTGACGATATTTCAGAGGATTGGTGAAAGTGAATTGTACATTTTCTGGCGATCTGACCCATATACCTGTATTATAAATGGGTGCTACGGTAGTATGTTAGACCACTAGGAAAGCGGGAGCCTAGGGAAGCAGCTTCTACAATATAACACCTGCAAGCATCATTTATATTTAACTGTTGCGATGGCAGACATGCCTTCTTTCTTTTTTTTAAAATTTCATTTAAGGCCTAACACATTTAAAGCTACAAGTATAAGAGGAAAACAAAAAAAGAAAAAACGCATTATACCCTACATGGGTGTCTTCGTGCATTGCCTCTAGCTATCTTACAAATTTTATACTATATATTTTAGCAGAAACAAGGACATTATAACAAACAAAACAGAAAATATATAAAAGAGTATACTACAATTCAGACAATTGAAAAGGTATTTTTTTAGGATGACATAATTTCTGAAAATTTGCTACTTTGTGTCTCCTCACGTCGTTGAATTAGATGTGCATCGTACAAGCACTGGAGGAAACTGCACTACCGGAAAAACGGCGGCCACAATTGTTGTTGCTTACTTAACAACAGTTCATTTCATGGTTGCAATTTATTACTATTCAGGATGTTTATACAGCAAGGTCAACGATAAGAGTGATCAAGTATGACATGCAAGAGATCATACAGTGATATAATATAATGACATGGGCTCACGGGGTTTATTCAACCGGGAATGACCATGGTTTTCCGCCCACTGCTGTGTCTAACTAAGTCTACTGGTTGTAGTAGATACTAGGCTAGGATTTCTTAACACTAGGACATGTGGGATATAGGAACATTGGTGTTTACATGAAAGTTTCAATGGGGAGGGGAGGGCGGGGGGGGGTTGAGGTGAGGTGATTTTGAGGTGAGGTTGGTGTATTTTGTATGTTTTGTCCACAGGCCAGCGGGAGGTTTCTGCGTGGGCTGTGTTTGGTGTGTGTTGTTCGTTTCGGAGTAGATATTGGGGTGTTGAGTTTGGTATTTGCTTTGGTATTTGTTTTTTGTGGATTGCAATGAAAACGCAAATGGAGGAGTGTCAGATGCGTTGCTACACTCTCGGGGAACTGTTGTTGATGTGTGGAGATTTGTTGCCACAAATTAGTGGGAAACAACAAAATGTTGTTTGCCGTCTGCAATTTTCCCCGCTATTGGCCAATAAAACCTATGTACGATTTCATTTATGGGATCTTTGGCCTCTCTACTCCCACTTCACTGAGGCCAAATGTGATGTGTTCCAGTAAAATAAGTCACAAGTCGCAAAATTTTTATTTTTCAAAGTGTTTTTCATAAGATCACTTTATTGAAATATTCTGGTTTTTAGAGGGTTTAGCATGTATAGTCATATCCATTTGAGAAATTTCGGGACATTGGTTTAGCAATGTATCCTTGCGTTTAGAAGGCCTTTGTATGGAGTATATTTAATTAATCTACTGGTAATTACCCATCCAGAAACATTGCAAACCTTTTCTTTTCAATAATAAAAATATCAAAATTAGAATATAGAAATACTTATTAGGTGTCCTTGTGTTTACTATCATTGGAATCACCTTGATCTCCTCTTTTCAAATATGGTGATATCTCAAAATTAATATTTTGCGACTTTATCGGGAACACATCACAAATGCACAAGGCATGATCTCCCTAAGGATCAATATATATCATATAATATATTAGTTCTTGGAATCCTGCATGCACTAGGTGTGTGACAGTTTAGGGGGCGGTAGTGGGGAGGGGGCTACTAAAAAGATGATTGGTATGTTTAAAATGTTATAGTTAGATCTGACTTACTTGAGACAAACCTCTGAAATCAACTTAGAGAAACTTTTTAAATTTGCTCTCAACTATCTATAAATAATAGTGTCTTGACATGTATCTTTACATTATGGTTGGAGTTGTGTGTGTGTGTGTGTGTGAGGGGGGGGGAGGTGTTACCATTTAAGCACCACCTTCCTCCCATATGGGTGAATTCGCCAGAAAATATACAATTCAACTTTACCAATCAACTCAAATAACCCAAATTTAAGACAAAAATGAGCTTTAAAATGCAGTTTAACATAACAGAACTGATACTTTAAATCAATGCTATACCATATATACTCAGATATACCTAGTATTGACACATTTTTAGCAGAATGTCCTAAATGTGTAGAGCTGCCAATTGTACATTTTCTGAAAATCTGACCCATTTGTGTAAGCGTATTTTCTTGTAAATATTGTATTGGCCTTGAATAAATAAAAAAATATCCAAGCACCGCCTTCTCCCTATACCATCGCACTCCAGCAGCATCTCATCATTAATCAAGATGAAGTAAGGGTCAGATTTACAGAAAATGTACAATCAGCAGCTCTACAAATTTGGTAACTTCTGTTAAATTAGACAGAAAACTTATAAATTATGGGCATATCAGAGTATCTTTGGCATTGTATTGATTACAAGTATCTCTTTTATTATGTTAAACTGCATTTTGAGCATCACCTTTAACTCAAATTTGGGTTATTGAGAGGATTGGTGAAGGTGAATTGTACATTTTCTGAGAAACTGACTCGTATATGAAAAGATTATGTAGTGTTGATGTGCAAGCATCAGTTTAGTCCATAACCAAGGAGGACAAGGAGGGAAGGAATACAACAAGAGGATATAACCAAACAATGGGGGCCCTGTTAAGGGGACGGTTTGTCCTTCTAATAACCTCTGCATTGTTTGTTGGCACCTTTGTTGGTAGGTTAAACAGTTATACACTTCTTTACTTATATAGGTGTCAGGGAAATGTCTAATTAACCTCATTTACTGGTCCTTTCAAATGGTCCAAATTTAAGCTAAAATAAGTCGCAAAATGGATATTTTTTTAAGTGATTCATTTATAAGGTGTATTTGTTAGAAGGATAGCAAACTGTTTACTACCATTAGATCAGCTTGATCTCATCTTTTCAAATATGATGATATCTCAAAATCCATATTTGCGACTTGTGACTCATTTTCCTGTAACATATCACATATTTTTTTTAACAATTTTAATCTCATAATCACAATCAAATACGCATAACAGTCCACGCAGCTCCATTTCATGCGTTGCCCGTGCAAACGAAGTTATATTAAATAATTATAATGATGCTATATGATTAACAAAAACTCAAGTTAGCTCTTATGCTTCCAATACATGGCTTAACCATACAAATGGATAATATATACGAATGTCAAATACAGCTTCCAAACATCAATACATATGAATTAAATCGCTCAAGTCATTATATAAAACAATATTCTATCCTACAAGTTCAATTGGTTTCACTGGTAATACATTGTCAATGGTTGAAAGGCAATCAACTTCACCACACAAATTAAAACATATGGGGCCAACTAAACACAATTCCCCTAACCCAAAAGTTTTTCCATATATATCTCCAATAGTGAAGATTTTAGATTACTGAAGATTTTAATAGCCTATATGAATAATGACGAAGGGAGTGCGAGATACCTATGACATTTCCTGAGTTTGAAGGGATTTCTGCCTGCTCTGGGCCTAGTTTGAATAACTCACAGCTTTACGTTATAAGATATTGAAAGATCTATCAATTCCTATTATTTTTTATATGAAGGCATGAAGGGAAGAATGTTATAAGATAAGATACGATAAGATGTTTTTTATTTGTCTTTTGGGTGAGTACAAATGAGTACCAAACGAGTAATATATAAATAGGCAAAAGGGTTGACATACCTTTATGAACTAACTAAAGTACATTTTATCCGGCTCTTACCATAATTTGAATGAGAGTAAAACTAGACTAGATGACTTAGAGATATAATAAAATATTAGTATGTAAATAACTAAAGAGTAGTTAGTTTGTTTATGAAATCCCTGGCTCAAGATGTTTTCTGGCCAGGGATGGGCTCTGTCTGATTTTCTTCTTTTTTTCCCAGCCCATGAGTTCTAATATGAGTTACCATGGCAAACCATTCTCTATCAATAAGATCTATATATTAAGTGTTTTCAATGTGTGTTAGAGATGGAAGGATTGTCGTTTTGGAATAGAAACAACTTATATACATAAAATACTATTTAACTAAGAGTTTTCTGGTTTGAATTGTGTTATGTTTAGAAATAGACACTCTGATAACAGTTTTGAGACCACAATCATTTTGTCAAAACCAACAACTATCTGGGACATGTCACAGAAAAATGAGTTACAAGTCGCAAAAAGGGTATTTCGAGATACCTCATAATATTTGAAAAGATGTGATCGATTACCGATTCCAATTATAGTTAACTGTAGGACATCTAATAAGTACTTTTATATTCATTTGCACATGCAGAAATGTTTGCAATACTAATTTTACACTCTAGGTCCAAACCCTCAGATCAGATAAGAAAGAAATGCCAGCCTACTTCACTAATCAGTTTCCTTGCCTAATACTCAGCGTTTTTATTGGAATATAATGACATTTTTTAGGCGAGGCGAGGTTTGAGGCGAGAGGCATTCCCTTTGTTTCAAGGGACTCTCTTAAGTTTGGGCCTAGACTGTTTAATATAAGATGGCATTTTGTGGATTGGAGACAAAACCTTCCCTCAGTTTGGAGGGACTCTGTCAACTCTGAGCCTAGACTGAACAGCACAAATTTGGATGTTGAGTCTGCTGGTACAAACATAATATGTGATGTGTTTCAGGAAAATGAGTCATAAGTTACAAAAAATAGATTTTGAGATATCACCATATTTGAAAAGATGAGATCAAGCCGATTCCAATGATAGTTAACAGTCTAATGATCTAATAAGTATTTCTAGATTTGAAGTTTGATATTTTCGTTTTTGAAAACAAAAATCCAATATTTTTTCAATAAACAGTAAAGTAACCAAATATACTCCATATGAGGACCTTTAAAACGCAAGGATATGTTACATAGATTGTACTGATATCTGATACATCTTGATATAGCTATAAGTGATAAACCCCCAAAGATTAGAACATTCCAATAATATGATCTTGTGAAAAAAACACTTTGAAAAATATCAATTTTGCGACTTATGACTCATTTTCCTGAAACACATAACAGGTGCCATATGCCCTATAATGGCTGAAGTCCCCATGTTTTTTTGTTTTTTTTGCACGAATTTTATTAAGGAAATAGAGCATGGCATGTGCCAGTGCTGAATTTTGTTATTACCGCTTGGGATAACCCTGTATTCTACCGCATCCTGAAATTCACAAAATACATTTGAACAATAGTCACGGTGTTACTTATCATGTTTGACAATACATGTATATTTTGCATTTTAGTGTTAAATTAATGGTATAATGAGATGAGATGGGATGATATTTAAGAATATAGTAAAGTGAAACGGAAGTTTGATAAAATGGAGTACGGTTAAACTTTAGTTATATAAACATCCTAACTTAATGTTATGTCCATCATACCTTTTCAACCAATCAAAACTAAGCTGAATCATGTGCTTATGTGATTATTTTGAACAATGTGGGTCAGATTTTCAGAAAATGCACAATCTATCAAATTCTGCTAAATTAGAGTGAAAAATGATATAGGTATATCTGCGTGTAATCTGTATTGTTTTAATTCAAGGAATCTGTTTGGTTAAGTTGAACTTCATTTTGAACCTGATTTTTGCTTTAAATGTGGGTTATTTGAGAGGGTTGATGAAGGTCAATTGTAAATTTTTCTGAAAATATTATGCATATACAGAGTGACACAATGTTCTAACACAGAAGATCCGTTCAAATATATCATGTTAAAAGCGGTGTGGCCACTGTCAACGATACAATGTTGATGCAAAGATGATTTAATTGCTGGTGATGAGGAGGGCTATCGGTGACTGCATTGTCTTTGCATCGACAAGGGGAAAAAGTTTGGCAACTATAGAACCAATTTTCATGCATTTACATATAATATCATCGACTAGACATTGCCAACAGATCTCTACAGCTCTTACCTCCATTGACAATGCACCAAATCAAAATCTCATTGCTGGGAAATATCAAACATGTTTGATGTTCATCGCTACCCTTACCGATGCATTTTTCACATCGGCCACTCATCGCTTGTCATCGCTAGCTATTGCCAAAGGCATAGCAATGGATAGTTGATGCAAAGACAATCCAATAAATTTCACAAAATTCTTATCGTCTACCTCATTGCCAACGCATCGCCACCAATTTTTCAAAAGTGGCCGAACCGCTTAATTGTGACCTGGAGATTTTTTATTTTGACAACCGGGCATACACTCTTGTGCAGGATTACAGTATTTATAATCTAATAATTTATAGTCTAGTATAGGCTCAAAGCCTCTCAGATCATATAAATGCTCATGAGAGAACAACGACGGGTATGGATAAATATATTTTATTTGACAATAGTTAAATGAATTGTTTTCTTATATAAAAGTTGATATAAAATGAGAATTGCTTTATATATGATTAGATTAAAATTATACATGAATGTGGATATTGAATAAAAGAATTGATTTATAAATTGGTAAAAGATTAATGTGAGGAATTGATTGAAATTAAATTGAAAAAATAAAATATATTTTTAAATGATTAGAATTGTAGGGTTGGGAGGGTGGAAGCTAAATTCGAAAGTGTGGTTTGAACGGAGGGCAATGGTTTTCCTGGATCTTGAATAGCTGTGTTAATGGGATTATTATTGCATTTTCATGCCACCAATAGTGGTATGAAGCCAAATGCTCTCCCTCAGTTTGAAAGCACTCTCTCAACTGAGCTGACACTTCATAACTCATTAGATTATAGTATCAAAACATGCCTTTATTAGTAATTGTAGGTTTGGTATTCTGGGGTCTGAGATATCAGAAATTAGGAAAAAGAAATTGCAATATTTAATGGACAGTAATATTACAGACGAGACAGGGAAGAAAAGCTATGGTTTTCTGCAACTGATAGCTGATGGGACATGTTCAGTCATGCAAGAACGATTTCATGAATTATTTCTTCATTTCTTCTCCTCTGAGCACTTAAGTCAACACTAGCCAGTCAACCATGACCAGCAGGATAAACCATCTCCAATGATTATTAAAATTTATTGATTAAAAATTAAAATTGATGTTCATGAGTTCCAGAAAAATGGTGAAAGTTTTTTTTGTATGAAGATACCAACTTAGGTGGGTTCCACTGGCTGGCTACTTCTCCCGCTACTGCTCCCGCTTCTTGATGAAAGAAGTGGGTGCAGCAGTGGGAGAGTGATGGGGATGGGTGCTATCGGCTCCTGCTACAAAGCCACATAACTTCCCGCTTCTTTGGGAGTGTTTTCGAAGCGTAGAGTGTTCCCGCTTCGATCAAACATGTTTGATTTGAAGCAGCCGCTACTTTGTAGCGGGAAGTAGCAGGACCTGAAGTGCAGCAATGGCATCACTCTACGCTACTTCTCATGCTACTTCATGCGTCCATTTATATGTAAAAATAAAATGTTGTCTGCTTACATTTCTGAGTAGCGTTAGAAGTAGCGGTGGAAATAGCGGGCAATAGCACCCATTCCGGTATACCTTCAGTTGCTTCTAAAGAAGTGAGAGCAAAGAAACAGGAGTAGCGGGAGTAGTAGCCGGCCAGTGGAGCCCAGCCTTTATTGAGACTAGTAGAAGTGTCATTTCATACAGCATTTCCTTTATGAAACCTTAATTGTCATCCATTTTAGGAAAATGAGTCATAAGTCAAAAAGAATTTTGAGATATCACCATATTTGAAAAGAGGAGATCAAGGTGATTCCAATGATAGTAAACACTAGGACACCTAATAAGTATTTCCATACTTCAAGTTTGATATTTCTATTTTTGAAAAAAAAACACAGTTTGCAATGTATCTGGATGGGTAATTACCAGTAAAGTAACCAAATATACTCCATACAAAGGCCTTCAAAACGCAAGGATTTGTTACATGGATTCATATGACTATAAGTGCTAAACCCTCTAATAAAAAGAACATTTTAATAAAGATATTTTGTGAAAAAAACACTTTGAAAATATCAAATTTGTGATAGCGCAAAATCCATTTTTTGCGACTTATGACTCATTTTCCTAAACTGGATCACATAATATATAAAAGCACCCCTTTCAGAAAGCTTTCTGAGCAAGGGTTCTTGTGTAAATACGTTTTTACACATATGTGATGTGTTTCAAGAAAATGAGTCATAAGTCAAAAAGAATTTTGAGATATCACCATATTTGAAAAGAGGAGATCAAGGTGATTCCAATGATAGTAAACACTAGGACACCTAATAAGTATTTCCATACTTCAAGTTTGATATTTCTATTTTTGAAAAAAAACCACAGTTTGCAATGTATCTGGATGGGTAATTACCAGTAAAGTAACCAAATATACTCCATACAAAGGCCTTCAAAACGCAAGGATTTGTTACATGGATTCATATGACTATAAGTGCTAAACCCTCTAATAAAAAGAACATTTTAATAAAGATATTTTGTGAAAAAAACACTTTGAAAATATCAAATTTGTGATAGCGCAAAATCCATTTTTTGCGACTTATGACTCATTTTCCTAAACTGGATCACATAATATATAAAAGCACCCCTTTCAGAAAGCTTTCTGAGCAAGGGTTCTTGTGCAAATACGTTTTTACACATATGTGACGTGTTTCAAGAAAATGAGTCATAAGTCACAAAAAATAGATTTTGAGATACCATTATATTTGAAAAGAGGATATCAAGCCGATTCCAATGGTGGAAAACATTAAGGACATTAAATAAGTATTTCTATATTTAAAGTTTGATTTTTTTATTTCTGAAAAAAAGTTTTTAATATTTTTGGGTGAACAATTACTAGTAAAGTAGGTAAATGTGCTCCATAAGATGATCTTAGAAATGCATAGATATATTGAATACACCATCCTGAAATTTAATCCATATATTTATAAGACCTATCTTACTAGATACTCCAAAAATGAAAACATTACAAAAAGGAAAACTTGTGAATAAATGACTTTTAAAAATATGGATTTTGCGACTTGTGACTCATTTCCCTGAAACACACCACATATGAGGTTGTGGAATTAGAAGAGATGATGTTAGGTATTAATCAGATAGCATATAGTTCTTTTTTGGGTATAGTGAGCATTTTGATCGAGAGTTGATGTGTAACAGAAAGATGAAATCTGGGACATGTATTTACACAACCATAAAGACTAGACACCCCAAAAATATTCCAATACCGAAATCTGGTAAATAATATGCTTTGAAAAGTATCAGTTTTGCGACTTGTGACTCATTTTCCTTAAAAACACAGCACAATTGTGGAACTGGAGCATCATTAAGTACAGATCTGTTCAATCTTGTCTTAGTAGCTATAGGGACCTTTTCACTTCACAACTCGTTTGGTAGATTATTCCACCATATTGAACCATATTTGTGATGTGTTAGAGGAACATAAGTTGCAAAAAAAAGATTTGGAGATATTAACATAGTTGAAAAGATAAGTTTAAGCCGGTCCCAATGAGAGTAAACAGTTGGACAATTAATAGGTATTTCTATATTTTAAGTTTGATATTTTTATTTTAAAAAAAAAGAAGAAAATATTAGGAATACTTGTCGGTGGACATTTACACATGAAGTAGCTAAAAAAACCTTCATAATATGACCTTAGAAATGCATGGATATATGTAATACACTGTCTTGAAATTTGATACATATCCTAATACTACGAGAGGTATTAGATTTAGATTTAGAAACGTTTATTGTCGACATTTTATCGCTGACAGAGTACGGTTCTCCAAGTAAAGGGAGATCTCCATGTTCTCTGATGTTTTACATAATCCATGTACAGTGAACAATTCCCCAGTCGTCATTGACGAAAGGGGTAATTCATTACCCCTAAATGGGGTAATTACATGGGGTAATTGGTGTAATGGGGTAATTACATGGGGTAATTCCAAAAATGAGAACATTCCCACTAATATATCCTGTGAATAAAACACATTTTGAAACATAGCAATGTTTCGACTTGTGACGTATTTTCC
The DNA here is from genome assembly GCA_942159475.1 of Sthenelais limicola. Lineage (NCBI taxonomy): Eukaryota > Metazoa > Annelida > Polychaeta > Phyllodocida > Sigalionidae > Sthenelais > Sthenelais limicola. The sequence continues at coordinate 9,349,016 of OW804094.1, read as the reverse complement.
TGGAACACATCACATATATATGAAGGAATTATAAAACGGAGCATAGTGAATCAATATTGATGGTTGGTTCTTGGAATCTACTGCATGGTTAGATCAACATGGGTCTGATAGTCTCCAGTTCCAGCAGTATTGTCAGAGCCATTCCAGAAAATGCACAATTCCCTTTCAAAAACTCTCCAAATAATTCAAATTTAATGCAAACGTGAGACTCAAAACACAATTCAACGTGACCAGACAGATCTTTTGAATCAACTGGATACCGAATACACTCAGATATGTCCAGTGTTTATCATGTTTCAGTCGAATATAGCAGAATTTACTAAATGTATAATTCTGCTGATTGTACATTTTATGATGATCTGACCCATATAGAACGCACATTTTCACATCGACTGAAACCAACAAGTTAGTTAACAGATTCATTACATTTTTTAGTTTTGACTTTTTGGGGGCAGGGCTTACATGCCTGCTTTTTTGGTTTAGAGGCTTGTAGCCTCTTGCTTACCTTTACACAATAAGTGCATGGTAGAGTAAGAATATGGTAACTATAGGTAAATGAATAAATAGTACATGAATCATAGGTGGATGAGGCAAGGAGGCCTGAGTCGCCGACATGCCTCACTGCCTCACATGCAAACTGCCAGGCTACCTAGCCCGCCAAAGAAAGCATCAGGATTGTGTACACTGTATGAGTGATGATACATTATTTATTCTATTTCATAACTTGTAATAAGTGACTTAGTTATAGAAGGTCTGTTTGGAACTGTCTCAGACAGAGAACAAGCACCATTGTTTCGAATATAAGGATCAGCTCTTTGTTATTCAAAATTAAATGTATAAAACTTAAATAATCAAACACATATTTCGAGAAATTTACAAGTTTCTAATAACATGTTTATCGTAGACCAAATTATAATATATGTATGGGGTAGCCTAGAGAGATAGATTTATGGGGTAGCCTAGAGAGATAGATTTATAGATTATTATTACCAGACAGATTTATTGAATGAACACAATACAGAATATTGAAGACTTTTCACTCTAATTTAGCAGAATTTGAGAGATGTCTAGAAGTGTAGATTTTGCATTCTCTGAAAATCTGTAAACGTAAACATAAGAAGATACCATAGATTGAATGGACATTTTTTTAAAAGATTTTATTTATACTTGGTGGTACAGATCCCCATTTCGGGGTTTGTTGGTCTGCCCCAAGAATCTGTTATATGGGTCAGATTTTCAGAAAATGTACAATTTGTCTTCAGCAATGCTTTCAAATAAGACAAATTTAAGACAATAATGATGTTCAAAATTCAGTTTAACACAAACATATTCTTTAAATCAACTCAATACCAAATATACTCAGATATACCTAGTTTTTACCATTTTTCAGTCTTAATTTAGCAGAACTTGCTTAATATTTAGATCTGCCAATTGTACATTTTCTGGAAATCTTACCCATATACAGAGATATGTGATAATCCCAAATATATACATGGGTCATATTTTCAGCAAAATGTACAATTCAACTTCGCTAATCTTCTCAAAGAACCCAAATTTTAGACGAAAATAAAGTTCAAAATACTGTTCAACCTAGCCAAACAGGTTGCTAGAATCAATGCAATGCCAAATATACTCGAATTTACCTTGTATTGACCAAATACATTTAGTAGAATTTACTAAATGTGTACAGCTGCCAATTGTACATTTCCTGAAAATCTGACCCACATAGTGAAAATTTGATCTATATATCACTCACCTGCCACTCAGACCATAATAGCCAAGTGTTGTGTATGACTCAAGATATAAGAGATAAAGCATTCTTTATAAATATAATTATGTGATCCGTTTCTGGAAAATGAGTCATAAGTCGCAAATATGGATTTTGAGATACCATCATATTTGAAAAGATGAGATCAAGTGGATTACAATGAGAATAAACACTAGAAAACGAAAATACAAAAAAAAAAATACAAAATATAAGGGAGACTGATACTGAACTTTAGATGTGTAACAGCCTCGAGGGCAGGATATCATGAATGAAGCTTTTAAAAAAAATAAAAATATATATGTCTAATTGTTTGATCAATCACTTGCTACTTAGGTTCATTATGGACTATGCTTAAAGGTCTATACAATAATTAAAAGTCCTCGTGACTGAGGGACATGGCATTATTACGGCTATTATTATTAACATCATGACTATTTGCCAAGTATACAGTTCATAAACTGTACAGATGCCTTCTAGTGAGTGATGCTAAAGATCCAAAAATTCTATGTTTACATAATTACTACATAATTGTAGCAAGGTTGTAGCTACTTGTAGCTACAACCAGAAAATCCCGACAATAGTTGGACAGGGTGCTTGCACCCGCCTGTATTTACCCGTACACATTTGTACACATTCTTTGTAATTTATCTCATATTTTGTTTTCTGTACCTTATAATTTACTATAGTTTACCAGTCAACTTGTATCACCTAGTACCATTCTTTCTATCAGTATGCAATAACAAATTTAAGGAGTGTGTGGAAGAGCTGTGACAGGCACAGACAATATTCCTTTTCCATTCTTTTATCTAATTTGTATGACAACGATTGTATATGTGAAATGGAAATGAAATCTAATATCTAATATCTAAAATCTAATATAATATGTGATGTGTTTTAGGAAAATGAGTCACAAGTTGCAAAATTGTTATTTTTCAAGGTGATTTATTCACAGGATATATTTGTGGGAATGTTTGAATTTTTGGGATGCATAAAGCTTCTTGTAGCCTGAATACTTGTACCGAATTTCAGGACAGTGTAATAAATATATCTATGTATTTCTAGGGTTGTCGTAATGAATATATTTAGCTACTTTACTAGTAATTGCTCACCCCAAAATACATCAAAATTTGTTTTCAATGATAAAAATATAACACTTAAAATATAGAAATGCATATTAAATGTCCTCGTGTTTACTATCATTAGGATCGGCTTGATCTCATCTTTTCAAATATAATAATATCTCAAAATCCATTTTTTGCGACTTATGACTCATTTTCGTAAAACACATCACATATGCCCAACTGATACTAATTGTTTTTCTCTTGTCTGTTCACAGATGGAGTGAAGTACTTCTCGGTGTCCAACTTACTTGAGACTTATCATTATGCAAATACCAGATGTAGGTCATTCGGAGGCAAGCTTGCAATAGTTTCTGACCAGGCCGAGGAGAATCAAGTGCGTTCTCTTATATAGTAAGTCACTCACCCATCAATATGGGAATTGCATGCCTCACTGCGCATGTATCTTACAGTGCATCCTGGGATGGATTCAGTTCAAATCTGGCATACAAATATTTGGCAACATTTTTATCTAAATTAAAAAAATGATGGAAAAGCAACTCAACAAAAACAGTCATGGGAACGAGTCAAGTTGGTATTTTGTAGGTTTATTGGCGTTCCTGACGCTTTTCGCCTTTCTTGGGCTTCGTCAGAGGATCTAGAGGATTTTTATCTAAAATTACAAGAATGTTTTCACCAATATCAGAGCTTGTATAAATAATCTATGAAAACCAAATGCATGATGGGAAAGATGAAGTCATGTGTAATGGAACCATGTATTGACATGGGAGCACCAATGAATATTTCAAGCTGAACATGGCATGTTTTCTATTGATTTTATCGATGTTTTCTATACTTTAAGTTTGTTATTCTCAACCTGTTGTGTGTCAAAAGGTACCTCCCCATGAGTTGTTTTGTTAAGCCTTTGTCGCGCTGTTTCACAGGCTGCAGTGTAGCAGGTCAGGAGGCACTAATGAGTAACGTGTCAAAACGCAGTAATAATATGTGCGTTGTAATGAAATATAGAGTAACCTTGATCAATAGCCTAGAGTATGTTATTAGCAAATCAAAATGCATATTAATTTTATGTATCAAACATTCAGCCCATTTTAGGGGAAATTTTTATCAAGTTCTGATTACCTTCTATGACAATCAGATTGAGTGATCATCCAATTAGTGTTGCTGAGGAAACCCAGCAATTGAATATAACCACAGGTATCCTTTAGAAAAACATCCATTAATTCATCATTTTGCCTGAGGAGAGTACCCACATGCGTGTGGGTACATAATTCTCTCACTGTGAATTGTAGGTTGTGGGTTGTGGAGATGGCAGACCCACTGGGGGTACACTACATATATATACAGATGTAAATGATTGGGGGTGTTTTGAGTATGGACCCTCTAGAAGATCACACAAATGATTACACATACAAAATATAGAAGAATATCCCTGAAAACAATTCAAGATATATGATGGTTAATTCCAATAGTGCATAAATGTCACAATATTACATGGGTAGTGTTTTTAATATAGAAGGATTATTAATTATTACTCGCTTGCTTGTAACGCCCTCTAGTGTCAGAGGGGTTTCTAAAATATAGGGAGGGAGAAGTAGGTGAGTGTAATGGGCGACAGGTGAGTGTGAAATGCCAGCTATAGGGGAGTGAAGTGTCAGGTATTGTGGCTTTTCACAGCTGCAGTAAGTCCATAGTTTATTTCATTTTAGTATGCTGTGTTAATTACAGTAGCATTACCACACCACCACTCCTCTGTGTTTGACAGTCGCGCTACTCCCGTCACTTGCACAAATTTTTATGTTCATTTCAACTCACTCAAATTGATAGTTAAAATCACTTTACAAAAAAAAAGATTGACATGTTCATCAAGCTACTTTTTTCAGCTTGCTCACGGTATAAATGGTATTTCGATATCTGCATTAATAAATGAGCGACAATTAGTTACATGCTGCAAAAGTTATTCGCTCAAAACATTTACAGGCATAACACAAGATGCCCACTTATATTAAATACCTCCCTGCTGTGAATAATAATACAACATAGAGCGTTTTGAAACATTTAAGTCTCATGTCTTCACACTTAAGTGAATCGTTTTTGTATCACATCATATCACATTTTGTATTACATTTTGTATTGTATGTCGGGGAGGGGTATCATAGTATAATGGGTAGCTTAAAGTAGCCTAGATGCTTGAGGGTAGTTTTGTGGTGCATTTTCACGCACTGTTAAGGAAGCACTGGGAACTTATATTATGCTAAATATAATATCTGGGTGATGACACTATTGACAATTGTTGAATTAATTAAAAATACTATTTATTTGTTACAGCCTAATTCTTTATATTGCGATTTTGCAGAATTGCACTGTAAAATATAAATTATATATATGTTTTACCATTGGGAATGTACAGTAGAATAACTGCTTGATGTGAGGATTATTTTCATAATTAAGATTGTAATTTATAGTTCTTAAAAGTCCTTATTGCATGAATATCCAAGATATATTGTTACATAGGCCGTATATGCGTTTAAGTAGTTTTACTTATCAAATTAAAAGCTATGGTGATTGACAGTGTGTGCAGTATGCAGTCACCCACTATGCCACTCTAGTCAAGCTTGTAGCTTGACGAGTGAGTGGACTGCTTTTTATGTGCGGGTCGGTCGCACTGAGGCATACACTTTACATAGGGCTAAAAAGCTGTGAAGCAGAATGGGTGTGCGCATAGGGGGATGGATTCAGTTCAAATCTGACATACAAATAATTTTGGCAACAATTTTATCTAAAATTACAAGAATGTTTCACCAATATCATAGCTTGTACAAATAACCTATAAAAACCCAATGCCTGATGGGAAAGATGAAGTCATGTGTGATGGAAACATGTATAAACATGGATATTGACATTTGAGCATTGATAAATATCCCATGCTGAACATGGCATGTTTTCTATTGATTTTACACTGTACTATTCGTCCCATAATTCTATGCGCATCAAGATTCAAAATGGCGGCTCTGCAAATCCCCTAATTATGATGGTGTTTATTTTGTTGAAAAATATTTTCACGACTATAAATCGCACATTTTCATCACGATGTAAGGATATTCCAAAAAGCAAATGGTTATTCTAAAAAAAGGGGGATTTTTCCTATTTCACATAAATATCCTTTCAGATGTGGGACAAAACAGACTCCTTATCCTAATACCTGGGACAGCGAGTGTCTATTGTATTTAGGAAACACTCCAACTTATGCTATCCCAAAAGACTAACTGTTGAGACCGGGCCCTGTAACAATTGTGATGCGTTACAGGGAAATGAGTCACAAGTAGCAAAATATAGATTTTGAGGTATCATCATATTTGATAAGATGAGATCAAGCCGATTCCAATGATACTAAACAATATGACATTTAATAAATATTTCTATACTTTAAGTTTGACATTTTTATTTTTGAAAAAACAAGTTTGCAATATTTGTGGGTGGATATGTACCAGTAAAGTAGCTAAATATACTCTATATGTGATGTGTCTCAGGAAAATGAGTCACAAGTCGCAAAATTGGTGTTTTTCAAAGTCGTTTACATACAGGATCTCTTTGTTGGAATATATCAATTTTAGAAGTGTCTAGTCCTAGTGGTTATATGAATACATATACCAAATTTCAAGACTGTTCATTAATTATGTCAGTGCGTTTCTGAGATTATCCCATTGATTATATTTAGCTACTTTACTGGTTATTATCCACCCAGAAATGTTGCAAACGTTTTTTTCAAAAATAAAAATATCTAACTAAAAAGATAAAAGTACTTAATAAATGTCCTTAATGTTTACATTTATTGAAATCACCTTGATCTCCTCTTTTCAATTATGGTGATATCTCAAAATCCATATTTTGCGACTTATGACTCATTTTCCTGAAACGGATCACATATATATGATGACCTTCATAATGCATGAACATATTTAATGCTTTGTACTAAAATTTGGTACATGTATTCATGTGACTTTACAGACTATATAATTCAAATATGAGAACATTCCAACAAAAAAATCTTATAAATAAATGACTTTGAAAAATAACAATTTTGCGACTTGTGACTCATTTTCCTGAAAAACATCACAATTTGGTGAACACTGCATTAATGGTTGTTGTCTTTTATTCCTAGCTATCTCCGATTTCGACATGCCGCTGTCTGGATTTCTGATGATTCATACTACCATCCAGTACCAGGCTATGTAAGTTCTAAACACCCATTACTTACAGCAAGTAAGAAAAGAACCTAAAAAGCATGAGTATACATGATGTATGTAAGGTGTCACAGAAAATATCACTCATAACTCGCAAAAAATACCACTCTTTGTGACTTATGACTCATATATATGGGTCAGATTTTCAGAAAATGTACAATTGGCAGCTGTACCCATTTAGTAAATTCTGCTAAGTTAGGCTGCAATTTGGGCAATACTAGATAAATTTAAGTATAATTATATATTCAGCATTGCATCAATTCTAGCAACCTGTTTGGCTAGGTCAAGCTGTATTCTGAACTTTATTTTCATCTGAAATTTGGGTTATTTGAGAGAATTGGTGAAGCTGAATTGTATATTTTCTGAAAATCTGACCCATATACATGTTAAGGACGACTGACTTTGCCATATATATTGTTCTAGCGGAGACACAGGTCTCATTTCCCTTGACCCCTTTTTCTACCTCATTAATTAACCTTGTTCTTATTATTCTTATTACTTGATTGTATTAGTTCTGAACGTACAGTATGACTGGTGTGACTCCTGCCCTTTCCTCCTCGGATGACCCCCTCCCCTGTATCCAATGGAGAGTGCATATGGGTGAGTGGAGTAGGGCCGGGGGGAGGAGAGGGGAGAGAGAAACCTGCCGTGTGATTTATGGGGCATGGATGCTGCAAGCAGGGAAGAGGTCCGGATCCGAGTTGGTTAGATGACCTGCTCCGATCGGAGCTGCTTAGATGACCTGCTTGGGCGGGAAATTGCATGTGTAATGAGCTACGATTGTGGCTCTAGCCCTTTAAAAGACGCTGTATTCTCTTGAGTAATCCAGCTTAGCTGGCATTCGGAGCTTGCCTTCAATCTTCACTCTACTGTTGTACCTTGACGTTCGCTTTGTGACTGTACTGCTGATACTCTGTACCTTACCATGTACAAGACTACTGGAATAAACCTCTACCTGCCGACTTAGTTACTTGTACCTGTTGTACTTATCCACCCCTAGCTGGGTTTCACCACACTCCTAGGATAATCAAGGGAATTAGGGTAATTAAGTGGGATCAACTCTGCATCATGGCTTCTCCAATTTTGGATGCTACCACTACCGGAGAGATCCAAGATGGACTTGATCAATGTAACCTTAATGGCTTGACCTTAACGAGGCCCAATCAGAGATTTGATTACAACAATGCTAATGACGATAAGAAAAGTTCTAACAATATATTATCTGAATAACACTGTAAATCAAACATACTTTACATCCCATTTGGATTGTTACCATAAGACACAACGCTTGGGCTGGATTTTAGAGATTATTCATTATTCTTTTTACTTTTCCTTTTTTAATACAAAAAAAAAGCCTAATGTGTGAGGCTCTTACAAATTTTATTTATATCAATTTGAATCAAGATTGAAAGTATATATATAAAATTACAATACAGTACCATTCCAGTACCATTACAACATTCTGTTACCTTTTGTAAGTAAAATCAGCACGTCCTGAGAATAGTGTAATTGTTACATGATGTTCTATTGCTGAGTACAAATCTTTAAATACAAAATACAGATAACGCCAACCTACACTGGTTACAAGAAAGTAATGGTTCCTGGTTTGTCCGCTTCAACTGGAACCATGGAAAAATATCATGGATCCTTGCTAGTTGCCCCTTCTGTCTGTCAAGCAACAAAAGGTAAGTTGTGATCCGTTTTACGAAAATGAGTCATAAGTCGCAAAAAATGGATTTTGAGATATTATTATATTTGAAAAGATGAGATCAAGCCGATTCTAATGATAGTAAACACTAGGACATTTAATATGCATTTCTATATTTTAAGTGTTATATTTTTATCATTGAAAACACATTTTGATGTATTTTGGGGTGAGCAATTACTAGTAAAGTAGCTAAATATATTCATTACGACAACCCTAGAAATACATAGATATATTTATTACACTGTCCTGAAATTCGGTACAAGTATTCAGGCTACAAAAAGCTTTATGCATCCCAAAAATTAAAACATTCCCACAAATATATCCTGTGAATAAATCACCTTGAAAAATAACAATTTTGCGACTTGTGACTCATTTTCCTAAAACACATCACAGTTAGTCAACGGGATGTTTATGTTTATATCGGTCAGAAAATTCAGAAAATGTAAAATTCACCTTCACCAATACTCTTAAATAACTCATATCTAAGACAGAAATGAGCTTCTAAATTCAGTTTAGCATATCAGACCTAATACTTTAAATCGATGTGATGCCAAATATACTCAGATATACCCGGTACTCATCATTTTTCAGCCAAATTTAGCAGAATTCCATAAATGTGTAAAGCTGCCAATTGTACATTTTCTGAAAATCTGAGTCATATTATTTATTGATAGCATCACATCATTTTTTAAAGTAATCTTTATTGAGACTGAATTCGGTGGTATATGATATTCTCACATGGCCCAAGTGAAAAACAATATAATTATTTCATTTCAAGATCAAGGGTACACATTTTTAAGTTTTTAAATTCTGATATATATATATTTAATATTTAAAATTCTAGGGACACAGATATTTGTGTATGAAGGAGGTTTAATGTTTTGGGGCCATCTACGTTTCGGTCCTACATTCAACCTTTGTCAGGATAATATTTAATATTTAATCTTTTAGCTTGTCAATTGCATTCAGCAGTGACTTTACCAACATTAGCACATTCACCCATTAAGGGCCTTAGTATACACATCAATCTTTTTTTGTTTTTTCCACCATAACATCACAGAGAATAAAATATTAATACAATTACGAGTGATAAAAACAACAAGGCTCCTCTACTACTTGAAACACGGTAGTTGATTTTTATGATCTAACTAAAGGATCTAGTTGTGTAGCTTTGAAATAAATTGTTCAAAAGATATAGACTGCAGTATGTTATTTAGATTTACACAAAATTTAGCATAGAATGAAAAGTAAGGCTTGGTTACCATGGCAACAGACATTCCAATGATACTAAAAATGGGTTATTTTCTTTTTTCCCCTAATGTCAGTTATTATTTGTATGTATTAGGTTACCATTTTCCTCTATTGCCATATTTTCATGAGAGAAAATAATAGGATGTCACATCCCAGAATTTTGCTATTTTTACATTTCAAGGTCATATTTGGTGACCTTGACCTTGACAAAGGTCATTGATTTGAAAGGAAATTATAACCCATAGATACAACATTATTACTCCCAAGTTTGGTCACAATACTGATAAAAGTGTAGAAATTTTTTGGCCCTTGCTGGCCTATAAGGTATACATGAGATGGACACATAGGAAAAAAAAATGATGAATTATAATGTCTATAAGTAAGACTGTTAAACTGGCAATTGGATAATGTTTTGAATTATATAGAACAACCAATATTGATAAATTTCCATAGAGATCTGTTTAATAAATATATTCATGGCAATGCACAAAATATAAGTGCTTCTTGTTAAACTGTTTCAGCCAATAAAATATTTTAAAAAAAACAAAAAACTCTGACAGATATTATTTTCAGTGTATCACAATAACTTTACAAAACGATTGGTGCAAAAAAAATTCCAGAACGTAGTCTAGCATGTCAAATAACTTACTTTTGACTCTAGATCTGATAAAGCAATCCAATCTGTTTTAGTTTTAGTGGTTTCTGGCTTAATCTGGTTCAGAATGGCCCCAATTTCCATTGGCTCATCCTTTCTTTCACAGCCAAAAAAAAGGAAATCTTCAAAACATCATAAATTATGTTTATGTATTAACAAGTTCATGGAATAATCTTCCAGACACTGGAAAATTCAAATTACAAAAACAAGAAATCCAATTTAGACAATATCTCTAGACCACTTATTCAAGTGACATCGACCAGTATCTTTCAAACGAATAATATCATTTATTGATAAGCCATTAAAGAAGGCATGTAAGTCGTTATTGTAAGATCGATACATCGATAAAAGCTATTCATGTCATGTCATTTTAATGAAGTCTGACAAAATATGTGCCACATTAACTTGTATAGTATAGTTAGTAAATATTTATAGTGTTTTATATTTGGGGCCAGGCTCCTAAAGTTTTGGAGAAATGAGCAGGGCAGGGACGAAATTATTGATTGTTAGCTATAATATTTGTTATTGTTTACTTTGAATCGGACAGATCTTTGTTCATCCCTATATCTTCTTACCGAATAGCAGATATATATGGGTCAGATTTTCAGAAAATGTACAATCGGCAGCTGTACATATTAGGTAAATTCTGCTAAATTAGGCCCGAATTTGGTCAACACTGGGTAAATTCGAGTATATTTGGCATTGCAGTGATTCTAGCAATCTGTTTGGTTAGGTTGAACTGTACTTTGAACTTTATTTTCGTCTGAAATTTGGGGTATTTGAGAAGATTGGCGAAGTTGAATTGTACATTTTCTGAAAATCTGACCCATATAGTTTATCTTTGTCAGATACCACAACATCAACCACTGGCTCCTGCTTCCTTACACCGCCTCTGCCGGACATAAACGCCACCATGACGCAGACATCAACCTATGTGACGTACAGGTGTGACAGTGGCTATAGATATGAGACTGGATCAACCGCTAAGTCCTATCAATGTGGAGCAGCAAGGTTTGCACAGGTCAATACCTGTCTCCCTATAAGTAAGTAGGCTTTTTTTAGAATCATATTTTTTTTAAATTATTTTCTTCCTCCAACAGAGGCACATTATCTCATTTTGTTTTTTTACTCAGCAGAGAGAGCTTTTGACACAACAGCTTTGCTTTTTTATAGATTAACAAAAGCGGATTTACATTTGAATTTTGAATTCTGCTTTGTATGGAATTATGGGACTAATGGTACAGTATAAGCTCTATAGAAAGCATGTCAAGTTGTACTATTTATCAGTGCTCTAATATCAATAATCATTTGATTACATGTTTCATAACTTAGGTACCCATCTTTCCCATTATGCATTTGGTTTTCATAACTCATTTATATGAACTCTGATATTGGTAAAAACATTCTTGCAATTTTCGACAAAACATGTCCAAATATTTGTACATGTCAGATTTCAACAGAATGCATCCAAGGATGCACTGCAATAGACAGGATGCATAGTGGCACATGCAAGTCCCCATTTAGACTTATGTCCTCCATCTCCCCCTGTCCTCTATCGTCTTTCCCTGTCCTCTATCTTCCCCTGTCCTCTATCTTCCCCTGTCCTCTATCTTCCCCTGTCCTCTATCTTCTTTCCCTGTCCTCTATCTTCCCCTGTCCTCTATCTTCCCCAGTCCTCTATCTTCTTCCTCAGTCCTCTATCTTCCCCTGTCCTCTATCTTCTTCCTCAGTCCTCTATCTTCCCCTGTCCTCTATCTTCTTCCCCTGTCCTCTTTATTTCTCCCTGTCCTCTATCTTCCCCTGCCCTCTATCTTCCCCTGTCCTCTATCTTCCCCTGTCCTCTATCTTCTTCCTCTGTCCTCTATCTTCTCCCCCTGTCCTCTATCTTCTTCCTCTTTCCTCTCTCTTCTTTCTCTGTCAACTAACACTCCTCCCATAGTATCTGGTACACATAGTCTGAAATGTTGGATCCCCTAAACACCACCCACCCACCCCCATAATCCCTTTTTCTGCAAACATTGTTTATGTTTTTTGGCAATATTAATATTTTAATTGTATAAAGAAAACAACACAACCTCAAACTTCAGTATTTGCTCTTTTAATTTTGCTTTTCAACCAGGCGATGATCTTTTTCAGATTATAAATGATTTCGTATTTCCATTACAGATCGACAGGTTTGCTATGAGAAGTACCCAATAGGCAAGTTCAAAAACCTGCAGCCAAGGTACTTGTGCGACCACTTGAATGCCACTCAAGCGGTGGTGATGAGTGAGCCTGACAACAACAATCTCTACAACTTATTAGGGTAAGTTAAAGAGATAAACCACTGTTCAACAGGGAAAAACTGAAAATAACATTTTGTTTAAACTCTGCCTCGTGAAAGAACAAGGTTATGTGAATTCAAAAAGCCAATAAAAACGATATGTCACAGGGTTATTTTTATTTCAGGGAGCCCTGAATTTTATGGCTGTTCACTATACAAGTCTATGAGAAAAGGACAATTTTTTTGTTTTTTCAGGATAAAAATAAAAATAAAAATAACTTTTTCCTAAAAATCTCTATAGACATAGCTAATGTCTGAATTCAAAAATAAAAATATCAAACGTAAAATATAGAAACACTCATTAGGTGTCCTAGTGTTTACTATCATTGGAATCACCTTGATCTCCTCTTTTCAAATATGGTGATATCTCAAAATCCATATTTTGCGACTTATTTTATCAAATATCATTATATGTGCATTCAACATAAAAGAATTGCCATTTTAAACCTTCATTTTCACTAAACAATATTATATGACATATGAAGATACACAAATAGATTGATAGACCTACCATAAACCTCATAATTATTGTGATCCGTTATACGAAAATGAGTCATAAGTTGCAAAAAATGGATTTTGAGATATTATTATATTTGAAAAGATGAGATCAAGCCGATTCTAATGATAGTAAACACTAGGACATTTAATATGCATTTCTATATTTTAAGTGTTATATTTTTATCATTGAAAACAAATTTTGATGTATTTTGGGGTGAGCAATTACTAGTAAAGTAGCTAAATATATTCATTACAACAACCCTAGAAATACATAGATATATTTATTACACTGTCCTGAAATTCGGTACAAGTATTCAGGCTACAAGAAGCTTTATGCATCCCAAAAATTAAAACATTCCCACAAATATATCCTGTGAATAAATCACCTTGAAAAATAACAATTTTGCGACTTGTGACTCATTTTCCTAAAACACATCACATATAGACTGCATTATCAGTTCTTTGTAAAGTAAACAACACAAGAAATTTAACACAGGCCATAGAAACAGCAATAGAATCAAGAAAACATTTTAGAAAACATATCGAAAATTCAATTGATATGAAATATAACCAGAAAATTGACCTCTGTCCAAGGAGATTTTATATTCAAGTCGATATCTAACCAAGGAATTATCCTGTACTGGATTGCCAGTCGATCACCATTATAATGATGTATCTTGACTGTTCCATGTTAAGATGGTGTACGTAATTTATTTTGTATTTTATATTCTTACACCTTGTATTCTATATTATATATTCTGTACTTTATATTTTATATTATATGACATTACCTAACTATTTAAAAGTCTATTGTCTAATGTCAAGGGAACGGCCGGAAGACCTAAGTATAAATCACAGGCCTGTTGACCTGTTCATCATATTTCTTACTCCTTAGTGAATAAAAGATTACTCTATTCTATTCTAAAACTTATTTTACTGGTGTAAACAGATCGACTGAGGGAGCCTACCTGGACACTTACATGACCAGTAGCAGGGTAATATGGCGCACTGACATGTCTCTTATAAAATGGATGAAACCAGTAGACAAGAACATGCAACTCATATCCGCCACCTCAGGAACCTCCCTATATGTGCTGAATAGACTCTGGGATTCTTCAAAAACCGAGTATTTCCATGCTGTCTGCGAATTCCAAAAAGGTAATGTATTTGTATATAATGGGTCAGATTTTTAGAAAATGTACAATTTATCTTCACCAAAGATAAAGTTCAAAATACAGTTCAGCCTAACCAAACAGATTGCTAGAATCAATGCATTGCCAAATATATCTGAATTTACCTAGTATTGACCAAATTGCAGCCTAATTTGGCAAAATTTACTAAATGTGTACAGCTGCCAATTGTATATTTTCTGAAAGTCTGACCCATTTATTCATTCAGTCGCATATTATTCTATAAATGTTTCCAGCTGACCTACTAGAAAAATCGATACAAAATTACTTGTACAGTATTTAACAAGTAACGCAATATTTAATCTACTTGACAGAATTGAAAGTGATAATCTATAAAATATAATAATATACCATTCAGATGTCCTTCAACATACCAGATCTAACATAAGCTAATAAGCCTATACAAACCATAGTATCAAGGGTCTAAATGGGTATAAAGAACCGTTAAGATAAGATAAGATAAGAAAATCTTTTATTTGTCTAAGGAATTAGCTAGATACATAAGAAGAAGATGACAAATAGGTCGACATGTCTATATGAAACGAGTTTTGTTCCATTTCTACCGACAGTTACCTTTAATTTGGATAGATTTATATCGCTTAAGGCTGGAATTTGTATCTAGTACATAAGAGTTAATGAAAATGACAACAATAGGAATGTACAACATTTAAAAATGAGATATCAACAGGCAATACTTTTATGAAATATCAACATTTATCCAATAATATACTTCATTGAACACAGGTTACTAATCGACATATAATCGATAATATACTTTATCGAGTATAATTGCAGCTTGCTTAAATATCAATATTTTCGCCAAAGTTGTATAATTATTGGACGAAATTTCTGTATTAGTGACCAGAAAATTTGAGTTTTGCAGTGAAATATGCTTTTCTGCTGCTTACAATTAACTCATATGGTAACATTTGTGTTTATACGAGCGACAAATATCTATGGACATCATGAGGTTATGATTGCACAATACAGTGCAATTAGAACATAGAAAATACAGGCTGATGTCTGTGAATACAATAATGTAGTGGCTACACGATATAGCGCACTATGGCATAGAAACTAGAGGTAGCGTGGTGTAATAATATTAATATATATATATAATATATCAGTATAAATTATTTCGGTACCATACAGTTGAGAGGAAAATTATAAAGTCAGGGTTACTGTTCGGGATTCGGTTGATTAAATATGAATATAAATCACCTGGCCAAATTTATGGTGGCTCTGTCCAACTTATTTAATTTAAATTTCTGTTATGAGTAGTGTGATATTAATTCTTGTCTAAATTGTCTGTGATCTTCCACATTATGTAATTTGGTGGGGAGATTATTCCAGGCATATTTAGCCTTGTATATGAAGCTGTTCTGAAAGAGGGCTAATTTTGGGTGTTCTAGTTTTAGTAATTTTCTATTTTTTGCATGGTTTCTGGTGGGAAGTTTTCGTTGGTCAATGTTTTTAATATTTTTGGCCAGGTGATAGGCACTCTCTGTCAGGTGTATTTTTCTTCTAAGTTCATTAGTGAATATGTTAAGATTCTCATATTCTTTGTCTACGTTGGTTCTCTTGTTGAGGTCCAGAGTGGCCCTTATAGATGTATTTAGTAACAATTGTAGTCTTTTGACCAAGCTTTTGTTGGAACAGTCGTAGAAAATATCTCCATAATCAATGTTAGGTATTATTATCATTTTCACTATATCTTTTTTTACTATTCTAGGTAGTGTGTATCTAGCATTAGACATAAGCTTTACTTTCCATCTGACTTTGTTGATTATTTTATTTGTGTGCGACTTAAAGTTGAATTTTTCATCAATTTGGAGGCCAAGATAGCAGTATTCCTCAGTTCTGTCTATTTGTTCATTACCCAGGGTAAGTCGTTGATGTGGTTCAATTACACTTTTTGCATTTCTTTTTGGATGAAACATTAGGAATTTCGTTTTTGAAACATTCATAGAGATTTTATTTATTTTACACCAGGTGTCGATTTTGTTTAAATCTTTTTGGAGGGTGTCGAATATGATTTTTTCCGATTTATTACTGCATGATATTACCGTGTCATCAGCATAGTGCTGGATGACCGAGTTTTGGACTACCTGGTGTAAATCGTTTATATATATTGAGAACAAAATTGGTCCTAAAATTGTTCCTTGGGGAACACCGAAAGTGATCTTACCTTGGGTAGATGTTTGCTTGTTTACTCTTACTGTTTGAAGCCTATCTGACAGATAGTTTCTAAACCAAGCATTTTCTTGTCCTATTATACCTAATTTTTGCAATTTTTCTAACAATTTCGAGTGGTGGACGGTATCAAAAGCTTTTTTTAAAGAACCGTTCACTTCATAATATATACAGGCTTATTAAAATACATTTTTTGGGTGTTTCATTATATAGTGGCAGTTATCAACTTTGCCCACAGAATACACTAGTGTCCTAAACCTTCACAACTCCTCAGTTCTTAAGAATATCTCATACATGTCTAATATCTAATACATATCTAATACATGTTATTCAGCAGCTTTTTCAGGTGGTCCTGATCTACAGTTTTTAATGGCATTAGTGACCTCTTTCTTTTTCATCAATATTCTTTATCAAATTCTTTATTCTGCAAAAACATTGCCCCTCCGGGATGTTATTCTCAATTATAGCAGAACTCAACTAGAGGAAAAATGGCAGCGACAATTTTTTTTGTTGGCCACTAACATCAGTTCATTTCATGTTTGCAATGGAAACGCAAATGGAGGAGTGTCAGATGTGTTGCCACATTCTCTGGAAACTGTTGTTTCTGTATTGATAGTTGTTGCAACAAATTAGTCAGCAACAACAACATTTGTCAGTGCCGTTTTCTCTCTAGTGGAGTCCCCCTATTTAGTCAATGGCCGTGAATCCTGATTTTTTGGATATTAGAACCATAAAAGGGGACACGTTCTAACCTATGCCAAAATGTAGAGTGGGTCAAGGGCTATTAATTGTGCTATGATACACATTCCAGTTGAGTAGCTTAATGGCTGCTAGGGGGCGCTGAAGTTCTAACTTTTCGGTTTGGGGCCAATAAGTCATGGAAATCTTATCTGCAGAGCTTAGGTCTCATTAAACCAAAAACTCTAGCTTTCGGGCAAACTGGCCTTTCTTCAGGAGTAGGTTCTAATGCCTATTTTTGTTCAATGACAGATTCATCCTGCGTTGCTGACCCTCCCTACATGGAGAATGCTGGGTGGACTAGGTCTAGCACCACCATCACCTACACATGCCATACCAACTACAAGTTCCACGATGGCACTGCATCCAGATCCTACCATTGCTCTTGTGTGAGCACAGCTCTACTGGACTCCTGTGCCTGTAAGTAGTAGATGGGTCAGATTGTCAGACAATGTACAATTAGCAGTCCTACACATTTGGTAACTTCTGTTAAATTAGACAGAAATATGATGAATAATGTCCATATCAGAGTATCTTTGGCATTGTATTGATTATATATATCTCTTTGATTGTGTTAAACTGCATTTGGACCCTCATTTCTATCTTAAATTGTGGTTATTTGAGAGGATTGGGGAAGGCGAATCGTACATTTTCTGAAGACCTGACCCATGTGTAGATTATTACATGGAATGCCATAGACTGCAGCATTAGCACTTATGGGTCACATTTTCA
Organism: Sthenelais limicola; assembly: GCA_942159475.1. Lineage (NCBI taxonomy): Eukaryota > Metazoa > Annelida > Polychaeta > Phyllodocida > Sigalionidae > Sthenelais > Sthenelais limicola. Next base: position 9,330,640 of record OW804094.1, on the reverse strand, counting down.
AAAAATGCCTCTCAAATAACCCTCATTTAAGACGAAAATGAGCTTCAAAATGCAGTTTAATATAGCAAACAATATCAATGCGATTCCAAATATATATACTCGGATATACCTAGTATTGACCATTACTGAGTCCAATTTAGCAGAACTAACTAAATGTGTAGAGCTGCCAATTGTATATTTTCTGAAAACCTGACCCTAATATGTGATGCGTTTCAGGACAATAGGTCGCAAAATTGTTATTTTTCTTAATGGTTCATCTACTAGATCTCTTTGTGGGAATGTTTTCATTTATGGGTGGTTTAACGCTTATTGAAACATAAATCTCAAAAACACATCACATATACCACATACTGACATACTGTGGGTAATAAATCATGGGTATTACCCACTACAATCATCATTAGTTGACAAAAAAAATTGTTTTTTCACCATAAATATCTGGAAACATATATAAGAAATATCAAGATATCGCCAAATACCATAATTATTACTCTTGAGCAACATGATTTTGTTTGTTTGGGGAAGTCAAAACATTATTTTATAACACTTTCAGGTTTCTAAATGTAAATTGTACATTTTCCGGAAATCTTACCAAAAATATGTTCATCTTCATGTTTAGTATGGTCCAGAGGTGCAGTAGCATACCATTATGTGCAAGCTCTGGTGACGGATATGGAAGCTCAGAAAAAGTGTGAGGATCTCGGCTTTGCCGCTGCTAAAATACTCAACCCAACAGAGGAATTCAAAGCCCTAGCTCTAATACCAGAGTAAGTATTTAGAAAAAATATTGTCCTAAATATTATGCTAATAACAATAATAATCAAGACCTTACAAATAAAGAATCTTTGAATTGAATTGAATTGAAAATAAATATTATCCTAAAATAAATATGTGATGTTTTCCAGTAAAATCGGCCACAAGTCGCAAAATTCATATTTTTCAAAATGTTTTTTCACAAGATCTTTTTATTGAAATGTTCTCATTCTTAGAGGGTTTAGCACTTATAGTCAGATGAATACATGTAACAAATTTCGGGACATTGTCTTAAATATATCCTTGCATTTTGAAGGCCTTTATATGGAGTATATTTAGATACTTAACTGGTAATTACCTACCCAGAAACATTGCAAACTTTTTTTTCCAAAATAAAAATATCAAACTTAAAATAATGAAATACATTTTAGGTGTCCTAGTGTTTACTTTGGTTGGAATCACCTTGATCTCCTATTTTCAAATATGGTGATATCTCAAAATCCATATTTCGCAACTATTTTGCTACACATTTTCCTAAAACCGATCACATATTTTCCAAAAAGCCCTAATGCATCCTTGAAGGATGGCGTGTATTTTCATGTAGCTGTTAAATATCTATTGGCCTTAAATGAATAAAAAAAAATGAAAGAATCATGGAGTTTTTTATAAACTTTTGATTTTGAAAGAACATGGTAGTCCGAACCCCCAAAACCATATATGCTATTGGATTAGTTTTTATTTCAAGAACCTGTGAAATTAACTACTGTTCGATCAGAAAAGCGGGTATTTTCTGCATTTTCCCCAATAGCAGACAATTGAATCATGCTATTTTCTTTAAAATCTGCATTTACGTAGCTGACATGTTATTCTACCCTCCCAATTAAAAAAATAAGGGGTCATTGAACTTAAAAAAATGTTATTCAGCTGAACTTGTATCCTGATGAGTTTCCCCATTTGAAATCAATAGTGAATGGAACTAAACTTCACTCATCTTTAAAACACAAAATAATATGATAACATCCTGATTTTTTGGCTTTTTTGTATTCCTCCAACCATGTTCTTTCTTTCTCAGGACGAATTTGAACAACATAGTGTCACTTCTATTGTTTCATGCATCAGTTCCTTAAATTTCCTCCTGGTGCAGTGCTGACGACGCTGGCATTTACCTTTAAATTCCAAATGTCACAAGTCACAAAAAATTTATTTAGAGATATCATAAGAATTGAAAAGATGAGATCAAGCTTATTCTAATGATAGTAAACAGTATGAACTCTATGAAGTGTTTCTATATTTTAAGTTTGATATCTTTTGATATAAAAGTTTGCATTCTAAGGGGACATTTACCAGTAAATATACGCATATATATAAACTGATACAAATACCTTCAAAACGCAAGAATATATTTGATACAATGTTCTGTAATTGGGTATATATGTACTTATATAACCCACAGTGCTAAACCTTAAAAAAAACCGAAACTTCCAATGAACAGATTCTGTAAATAACTCGCTTTGAAGAATATCATTTTTGCGCCTTGTGACTTATTTGTAATGTTTTTCAGGGAAATGAGTCACAAGTCGCAAAAATGGTATTTTTCCAATTGTTTATTTTACAAGATCACTTTATTGGAATGTTTTGATTTTGGGGGAGTTTATCACTTATAGTAATATCAATCGATGTATCAAATTTCAGGGCAATGTATCTAATATATCCTTTCGTTTTAAATGTCCTCATATGGACTATAGTTAGTTACTTTACTGTTTTTTGCCCCCAAGAAATATTGGAAACCTTTTTTTTCAAAGATGAAAATATCAAACTTAAAATCTAGAAATACTTATTAAATTATGGTTTACTACCATTGGAATCCGCTTGATGTCATCTTTTCAAATATAATATCTAAAAATCTATTTTTTGTGACTTGTGACTCATTTCCCTGAAACGCAAGACATATAAAGGAATATTAGAATTATATCTAATTATAGCTGGGACCATTAAGGTGATGTGATCCTTTAACTAATAGAGTCAGATTTTCAGAAAATGTGCAATTCACCGTCACCAATCCTCTCAAATAACCCACATTTCAGACAAAAATGACCTTCAAGATACAGTTTAACATAACAGAACTGATACTTTAAATCAACACGACACCAAATATACTCAGATACCTAAGATACTGAGATATACCTGGTATTCCTGATTTTTTCTGCCTTATCTAGCAGAATTGACTAAATGTGTAGAGCCGGCAATAGGGGATTTGCATAGCCGCCATTTTGAATCTTGTTTCGCATGGAATTATGGGACCAATGGTACTGTATAAAATTTATAGAAAACATGCCATGTTCAGCATGGGATATTTATCAATGTTCTAACATCAATATCAATGTATTATACATGTTTCCATAACACAAGCCACCATATTTCCCATCATGCATTTGGTTTTCATAGATCATTTATTAAAGCTAAGATATTGGTGAAAACATTCTTGCAATTTCTTGTTCATTTTGCCCAAAATTTGTATGTCAGATTTCATCAGAATCCATCCCAGCATGCACTGTGCCAGACATGCGCAGTGAGACATGCAACTCCCCCATTGTATGTTTTCTGACGATCTGACCTATATATATCCTTTCAGCAATGAGAGAGCCTTCATATCAGGCAAGCTGGATGGCCGCTTCTACTGGGATGACGGCACTATTATGGGCTTCAGCAGAGTGGGGGAAGCCCTGACGTACTGGTCTCGAACTCAGGGCATCTATATAAGTGATGCCAGGATCTGGGAAGGTATAACACACTACTCATCTCTGACCAGAGCAGGGTTTATGTGTGAAATATACCCTTCTCCAGGTAATATTGACTCTTTTTTAATTATTTAATAGATACTCTACAAAGTATTGGGATTACAAACAGTAGTTGGGCTGTCTGAGATGCTTGCTATGGACCCAGGGTCCTGTTGTTTTTCGCTAACTATTTTCCCGTTGAAAGTGTGTGGGAAAATAGTTAGCAAGAAATGGAGCAACAGACTCCTGGGGGTTAAGGATTTTGCATTTACACCTTGTTTTGCACTATACTTTGGTATATGTTTGGTTTTATTTCACTTTTGAGTGTAGTCAATATGTATGGCCCATTGAGTTAACACTGACAGTGCAACTCCGTCCTGAGGCCAATACAACGGCAGTATCAAGCCTCAGGCTGATATGGAATGAATATAGTTCTCCAATGATAATAGTATTATCGCATATAAATAAGATAAAAATTTAAAAAGAATAATGGAGTACATTTATTAGAGTAATTTACTGCAAAACAGTAAGCAAAATAAGTAGTCCTGTTCGGAAAAAACAGCGTGTAGAAATACACAGATGCATCATGACAGGAGTCATGATGTAAACAAAGACGTCAATGTCAATGTTGGTTATGTTGAATTGTGTTTTGAGTCTCATTTTTGTATCAAATTCGAGTTATTTGGGAGGGTTTCTGAATAATGTGAATTGTACATTTTTCTGGAAATTTGACCCCTGTGTGTTATTGTCAGGGTTAAGCTGCCCATCAGTGTTCCCTGTGATAGAAGGAGCAACACGCAGTGGCTCAGGACCCAGCATCACCTACACATGTCCCAATGGATACTCATTTGATGACCTCAACATCTACAAAGTCTTCAACTGTCAGGACGTCCACTTTGCTAGCCTCTGGCACTGTCACAGTTGGTCATATTTAAAATATTAAAAGCAATTAAAAATACTAGTGGTGGCATTAGTGAATAGCTAGACACAGCAGTGGGCAGAATAACCATGGGAATTTGTATGCATTAAACCTGTGAGCCTACATCACAATTATGTTTCACTGTATTGTTTGACTTGCTATATAAACAAAAACAACAAATATTGAGTGACACATGTTCAATTATCCGTTGTATGACTTCTTATCAACTAGTAGAATTTCTGAGATAATTGTTGCAGAAATGTCAGAGCTTAGAGTATGGAAGAGATCATTTGTGATGATTCCCAATAGAGTGAATCTCATTGAATAAATTTTATTAATACAATTTGAGTTGTGTGTTTTAAATGTACTCAGGGGACACAAGGGATGTGTGTTATGATGTGAGCACCTGTATGGGATACCTTGAGGAGATTAACGGTACTTGTCTCGGTTTTGGAGGTGAAATGATCAAGATATATACCTCGGAGGAGTATGCCTTGTTTGCTCCAAAACTGTAAGTACTTTTTTTTACTTTTACTTTTTTTTTACTTCTTTTACTTAAGTTTTTAAGTTTGAGTTTTTAAGTTTTTTAAGTTTTTTTTATCTATGGGATATTGTTATAGACTTTATTTTTTGATGATATCACTTCCATTATTCAGACCTGCTCAATACAAGGCTGCCATTGGTGCTTACTACGATCAGGAATACGGAAAGTTCTACTGGAACTCTACAGGGGAGCTGGTACGCTGGCTGCCCGAGGCAGGGTCCAGAAACCATTTCTATTTCAGAAAAAACATGGTGACTGTTACATCTACTGGGGCATGGCAACCTGAGAAGTATGCTGTGAAGACACTAACTGGCTGCGAGATGCTTGCAGGTGTGTTGGTTGTCGATCATATGTGATGTGTTCCAGGAAAATGAGTCACAAGTCGCAAAATTGATATTTTTCAAAGTTTTTTTTTTTCACAAGATATCTTTATTGGAATGATCTGATCTTTAGAGGGCTTAACACTTTTAGTCACATGAATTTATATCACAAATTTCGGGACATTGTATTAAATATATCCCTGCATTTTGAAGACCTTTGTATGGAGTATATTTAGTTACTTTACTGGGAATTACCCATCTAGAAACATTGCAAACCTTTTTTTTTTCAAAATAGAAATATCAAACTTAAAATATAGAAGTATTTATTAGGTGTCCTAGTGTTTACTATCATTAGAATCACCTTGATCTCCTCTAGTCAAATATGGTGATATCTCAAAATCCATTTCGGCGACTTATCAATTTCCGAAAACGGATCACAATTATTTATCAGGCTTTGGCCACTTCTAGACGTCTGTGTCAGCAGGGCATTTGCTTGACTGCCATCTTTAATCTTTATTTGTCTGGAATTATGGAAGTTATGGATATTGGGTTTGCAAGAGTTTATCTCTAGGTGCTCTCCGCTGAGGGTTAGTTCAGCTGAGCTACCCCAGTACTGGTCCGCATGACTTTTTAGTTTGTATTATTCCTTTTACCTGTGCATTTTAAGTTTAACAGCTGTTGTTGCCATAGTAACGGCAACCAGCGTTTACCTTATTATTCTAACTGTGATGAATTTTCTTATCCTTATAGTAAACAATATGTTACTCTTACATTGGCTTGTGAAATGTTTACCGAATCTTGCATGTTACCTCAGACACCTGCGGTCGAGGGTCACCTAGCTGGCTATCCTACCTCAGTCCGAGGATCTCGGACTGAGGTAGGATTGTGTTGAGCATACAGCTGACAAATTCTCATGAATAAAACCCTTAGCGAACAGGTAGAGATGGCCTTTTGTTCCATTTGTTTTATACAGAAACTCGGTTAAGGGAAACAAACCTGAGAGATCACTACAAATTCATCTTTCCCACCATGCACTTTCGGTTTGTATAGAACACTTTCACAAGCTATGATATTCAGTGAAAAATGCCTTGGAATATGAATTGGATGAAACTGTTGCTAAATAGCTGCCATAGTTAGTATAACAAATTTGACAGTTTTCTCTTGGTGATCTCATAAACATATATCAGCAGCAGAATATTGATAAGTCAGTCTTATAAGTCATAATATGAGTAACTCTTGTATAAACATATATCAGCAGCACAATATTGATAAGTCAGTCTTATAAGTCATAATATGAGGGAATTTGGTAAGATTTTGTTAGTCATTGATCTCCTCTTTTCAAATATGGTGATATCTCAAAATCCTTTTTTGCGACTAATGACCCATTTTCCTAAAACGCATCACATTTTATACTTAATATTGTTCATATAAAATAGGTTTCCACATGAAAACCCTTTAAGCACATTTCAGAACTTGCAAACAACTGCTATCAAGCAGCGACATCAATTTTGGTGTTTACTAAAAGCTTTTAACCAAAGTATTTTCATGGATTTGTTGTTATCAAACCGATGTTAAAAATTACTACAGTGCTGAATATTCTCAAATTTACCTAGTATTGAGCAAATTGCAGCCTAATGCTGAAGAATGTGGACAGCTACCAATTGTACATTTTCAGAAAATCTGACCCATATTATGATTATTATATGGATCTTTGTCAATTATTTCTACCATTTCTACCATCATTTTCCAGCACCATCGTGTTCAGGAATAACAGCTCCAACTTTGCAGTATGGTGGCTCCACCACAAGTGCAGGAATGGTGACCTACACCTGTAACAGTGGATATGAGTTCCCAGACGGTGCCTTAAACAAAGCATACAAATGTGGCTGTGAGAACCTCATCAAGCTGTGGGCATGCATTAAAGGTAGGAATAGCTGAGATTTAATTGTGATGTGTTTCAGGAAAATGAGTAGCCAGTTGCAAAATTGATATTTTTCATGGTATTTTTTTATACAAGATCTCTTGATTGAAATGTTCTAATTCTGATAGAGTTTAGCAGACATTTTGGCCTATATAGCCTATATATGGATTATATTTAGTTACTTTACTGGTAATTACCCATCCAGAAACATTGCAACCTTTTTTTTTCAAAAATGAAAATATCAAACTCAAAATATAGAAATACTTCCTATGTCCTAGTGTTTGCTATCATTAGAATCAGCTTGATTTCCTCTTTTCAAATATGATGATATCTCAAAATCCATATTTTGCGACTTTTGATCCATTTTCCAAATACAGATCACAATTTGTGTCAGGTCTTCCACGATGTCTCTGAGTTGCATAAATGCATTATCAGCATTAAAGCTGCACGCTCAGTTAACAGAGGTCGAAAACTTAATAATTATTTTATACTTCATGTTCCATTCTTTTCCAACCCAACTAAAAGTTACTCCCTCCTCTAAAGCCTAGGTTCCACTAGCCAGCAACTCCTCCCATTTCTCCTCCCGCTACTTTTACAGTCAACTGGTCCTGTTTCTTCAGAAGCTGGAGCAAGCAACTGAGAAGCAGACGTCAAATATCAAACATGTTTGATAGAAGTGGGAGCACTCGTCGCTTCGAAAATGCACCAAAATAAGCAGGAATTAACATGGCTATGTAGCGGGAGCCAATAGCACCCATCCCCATTACTCCCCCGCTTATTCAATCAAGAAGTGGGAGCAGAAGCGGGAGAAGTAGCCAACAGTGGACCCCAGCTTTAACTCTAAACCCTACTTCCCTGCCCCAGTCCCTATACCAAATAACATACAAGACCTAAGCAACTCTGTCACAAATATCTAGGCACTAGTAAACAAGACCAGGTTTAGATACATAAATAAGATCATGCCAAGTGCCAAGTGTACACAAACATGTGAACAAAGGGTTTTCCGTTCTGGCGGGAACTTTGAGGCCCAAAATCAGGTATAAAAAGACCACCAAGACACCCAGGAGTCATTTTTGTGTAATTTTAGTGGTCCTACAGATAAAGGTGTCTTATGCTTTGTCTACCTACAATACCAGCAATATCTATGATATTTATTATTTTCAGACTTACTTAGCACACTTTAATTGTAGAGCTGCAAATTGTAATTTTCTAGGTGACTTAACCCATATGTCAATTTCAGAGATCAGATGAGAACTGTGATACATCTGAGTACAGATCAGATTTTCAGAAAATGCATACTTCGCCTTCACCAATCCTGTCAAATAATCTACATTTAAGACAAAAATAAGTTCAAAATACAGTTCAAAACAAGCAGACAGATTTATTGAATATTAAATAAATAAAGACACCACAACCTCAAACTTCAGTTTTTGCAATTTATTCAGGCATATATGGGTACTTTGAGGCACAGATTTATTGAATGTTGTATTCATTATAATAGTTAACTTATTATATATTGTGATCATTCTTTTCCTTATAGCTGAGAGAAGTGTTGAGTATAGTACTCTGTATAACATAACAGTGAGTGCCGCGGGAGCCAAAACCATTTGTCAACATTATGGTGGAGATGCACCCAAGGTCTACAATCAAGCTGAAAATGACATGCTAAGAGAAGCGTAAGTTTGGAATTTTTTTGAGGATATCCTCTTCTTTTTATTCTTTGGGACACCCTATTTTTGTGTATTTACTCTATCTAATTTGTCCGTAAAGGGCCACTTTTTAGTTTGTGACATAAAAGGCAGGGCGAGGTTCCATGCTCTGTCAGATGTTCAGCTAGGCTGGCTAGAGGCTCCTGCCACTGACTTAGTTTGATCTATACTGATTTTCAGCCTTCCCAGGGCTCCTGGACTCCTGCAGAGCTAGCATCACCCATAGGCTCTGGCATAATTCTGTAGTAGCTCGTAAAAGTTGAGTGACTAAATCTTGACCAGGGGGCGTGGTCTTCCAATTAAGCCTACAGAGGCCTGCAATGCAGATGCCCTCTGCCTAGTGCCTCTCAAGTAATCCCCTAGCATCCACTAGCATTTTCCTAAAACAGATCACAAACATGCTTTGTCACCTTGATAAGGGACGACTGATAGAAAAGGTTTCATTTTTAGCTGACTATTCACTGACTTCTCTCTCTTCTCTCAACTTTCAAGTCTTCCGGAATACGGAAGTGTTATGCTTGATATGGACTGTTCTTTGACTATACCTGGTCAAGGGCAAGTGTGTAGGTGGCTGAACACAGCTCAGACTCCCATATATTGGAATACCTGGTACCCCAAGATGCCTGATACTTACGGTAGTTATGCTGTACTTACAAAATACACTGGAAAATGGTACCCAAGGACTAATCAACATGATCAGCGCAATTTAAAATTGCTGTGTGAAGTAACCAGTGAGTATGAATGTGGGTCAGATTTTCAGAAAATGTACAATTGGCAGCTGTACATATTTAGCAAATTCTGCTAAATTAGGCTGAAATTTGGTCAATACTTGGTAAATTTGAAAATAATATTTTCAAATTCCCGAAATTTGCTAGAATCAATGCAATGCCAAATATATTATATTTGGCATTGCATTGATTCTAGCAAATTTCGGGACATTGTATCAAATACATCCTTGCATTTTGAAGGCCTTTGTATTGAGTATATCTAGTTACTTTAGTGGTAATTACCCATCCAGAAACATTGCAAACATTTTTTTTTTTAAATAAAAATATCAAACTTAAAATATAGAAATACATATTAGGTGTCCTAGTGTTTACTATCATTGGAATCAGCTTGATCTCCTCTTTCCTCAAAATCTCAACATCCAAATTTCTGCAACTTATGACTCATTTTCCTAAAAGGATCACATAATTATTTAGATTCTAAAAGGTTGTTTATGAAAAATTAGAAGATTCCAATAATGAGATTTTGTGAGAAAAACACTTTAAAAAATATCAATTTTGTGACTTATGACTCATTTCCCTGAAACACATCACATATTGTATTACAGACTCTTACAGCTGTGCCTCATCACCAACTGGTCCTGCCTTTTATGCAAGCAGGACGTACAATGCTACCCATGTAGTCTACAACTGTTTGGACGGGTATGAGATACCTCACGTAGGGACAAGTATCACATATACCTGTAAGCTGGCACGACTAGCTGCTCTCAGACCCTGTGTCCGTAAGTAAATCTTTATGTGCTTCTGTCAAAGGGATACAGGGGTATGTTTCCCATTTTTTCTTTTTTTTATTCAAAATTTGTATACAGCAAGACATGACTATTTGTCAAGACCAAAGCTCACAGCATTTGTAATGATATTCTGCCTGGCACTGTTCAAAGCAACACTCATAATTATGTTTGGTTTACCAAATGCATAGTTTTAACACTCACTTGTAAATTCTGTTTAAGAAGGAGCAGCATTAAATGTTATGTGTTTCAGGGAAGTAAGTCTCAAGTTGTAAAATTGATAATTTTAAGTGTTTTTTTCACAGGATCACATTATTGGAATGATCTGATTTTGTTTAGTTTATCATGTATAGCTATATCAATTTATTGATGAATCAAGTTTCCGGACAATCTATGTAATATATCCTTTCGTTTTAAAGGTCCTCATATGGACTACATTTAGTTACTTGATTGTTTATTGCCCCCGAGAAATATTGGAATTTTTTTGTTTCAAAAATCAAACTTATCAAACTTAAAATATAGAAATATTTATTAGATTATTAGACTGTTCACTATCATTGGAATCGTCTTGATCTTATCTTTCCAAATATAATGATATCTCAAAATCTATTTTTTGCGACTTATGACTCATTTTCCTGAAACGGATCACATTTGCAAAGTTTTTTTTGCAATAAAAAAATGTCAAACGTAGAACATAGAAATACTTATTAGGTCTTTACTATCATTGAAATTGGCTTGATCTCCTCTTTTCAAATGTGGTAATATCTCAAAATCCATATTTTGCGACTTATGACTCATTTTCCTAACCAGTCGTGGGTATGACCATGAAGTGCCTTTCTGTCTCTTTTTCTGTGTCTCTGTCTCCCTTCTTCTCTAATCTCTAATTCCTAGGTATGATCATAAACTGCCTCCCTCTCAGCTCTCCCGCCCTTGATATAACAATCTTAAATGTGTTGATAAGGGGGCAAAGCAACCAATCTCATTAACTCCTAATTTTCTTAAAACTAAATTGACGAAATTGACTTTGAGACATCACAAAATTCATTTCGTAGACGAAATTGACTTTGGCACTGCACAAAATCCATTTCGTAGACGAAATTGACCCTGCAACTGCACGAAATTCATTTCGTAGACGAAATTGACCTTGGGACTTCACAAAATCCATTTCGTAGAGAGAATTGACTTTGGGACTTCACAACATCCATTTTGTAGACAAAATTGACTTTGATACTGCACAAAATCCATTTTGTAGACAAAATTGACTTTGGAACTTCGTAAAATCCATTTTGTAGATGAAATTGATTTTGCAACTGCACGAAATTCATTTCGTAGACAAAATTGACTTTGGCATTGCACAAAATCCTGTTCGTAGACAAAATCCATTTCATAGACAGAATTGACTTTGGCACTGCACAAAATTCATTTCCTAGTTGAAATCTACTTTGCAACTGCACAAAATCCATTTCCTAGACGAAATCTACTTTGCAACTGCACAAAATTCATTTTGTTCACAAAATTCATTGCTGAATGAATAAAATAGTTATTTCATTGACAAAATTCATTTGTAAATGAACAAAATTACAATTTTGTTCTTAAATGACCATTTTGTTAATGAAAAAGGTTAGTAATCAACGAAATTGTGAGGTTGACACTTGGCGCCCCTATACGTAGGCAGAGTGCTTATGTGGACGAATCAAGCATTGCAGGCGAGTTCCATTCTATATTCATTATATGTGCATAAAATTTGATCATATGTCATCAGATATCACTGAAAAAATATTAAAGAAGCACAGAGAGCCCCGCTGCCCCGCTGACATCCCTAACCCCCACTGACAGCCCTGCTGACAGCCTCGTTAGTATAGGCCTATTTATATTGTTAAATTAAAACATTCATATTGTGGCCATTTCTTGAGCTACATTAATAAAACTTAATCATTGGATAGAGAATTTAATGCTCTATTTAATGATGTAGGTTTTATTATGTATTTCTATAATTATAGTACCAGAATCATGGGTGGATTACCAATCGTGGGGATTTGTTTACAATGCTTCGCCGAGAGCCAAAGCTCCCCACTAATAGCACCTCTCACCTCTCATATAGCATGCATGTATAATAATAACTTTTATTATACGCGCATGCTATATGAGAGGTGCTATAAGTGGGGTGCTATAAAAATATTCATATAGGACGCGTCCTATAAAAATGTCTCCACCAAGATCCCAGCCGAGATCCCCGCGATCGGTAATCCACCCGTGATTCTGGTACTATGATTATAACAATACATTATAAGAATCACACCATTAAATAGAGAATTAAATTCTCTAAGTTTTATTATCGTAGCTCAAGAAATGGCCTCAATATGAACGTTTTAGTTCAACAATGTCTGTATGTAAATACTGCATCATCTCACAGGCCTGACATGGCACTGTTGTACTAACGAAGCTCTCAGCGGAGCTCTCAGCAGAGCTCTCAGCAAAGCTCTCAGCGGAGCTCTCAGCGGGGCAGCGGGGCTCACTGAGACTTCTTTAATACTTTTTCAGTGATGTCTAATGATATATGATCAAATTTTATGCACATATAATAAATATAGAATGGAACTTGCCGGCAATACTCGAAAATTTATTGGAATTGATACGTCCACATAAGCACTCTGCCTATGGCATCATGCTTATGTGGACAAATCTCATCCAATAAATATTCGAGTATTGCCGGCTCGTCCCATTCTCTCTATTTATGTTGTGTTGATTACTGTACTGTACTATAGCATATAAGTTGTTAAGTTATGTTGATTACTGTATTGTACTGTACCATATAAGTTGTTAAGTTGTGTTGATTACTGTATTGTACCATTGTTGTTGTTGTTGTTGATACTTTATTTAGTCATTAATACAAAGGCGACAATATCGATGGGAACTAATCTCCCTAACTAGGGCGGATGCCAAGCCCTATCGGAAAATATTGTTTTTTAATACGCAAAGGTAACAGTGCTCCCTAAGGTCGACGACAGTAGGGAGGCCTTTGCAAAGATGGGTTTCATTATTTAAGTTTGTGCAAGCAACACTACGCGCAAAAGAAAAACAATCAATATTTACAACAGTTACTCAACATAATTGAATAACTGTTTACCCTTATGAGTCGATTCAAAATACGGTTCTAAAGTAATTTGTTGTACAATTAGAAGGGTATACTAAAGATATGCTAGCATGTAGTAAGAACAATCATTCATAATCAATATAAACAAATACATGTTTGGAATGAGTTTATCACAGTAAGATGGGTTTTGAGTCTCTTAATTACTAGTTTTCTGGAGAGGGGAGTTTTATGTGTTATCAATAGTATTGGAATTAGTAAAGGAAATTTTGATCAATCTTGATGGCTGCTTTTTTGGCCAGTTCCGAGAAGGCTTTGGCAGTATCAGCTTTATGTAAATTTGTATCAAGAGAGTTCCAATAGTATGGTATTTTGTAATAAATAGATTTCCTTATCTGCTCAAGTCTGGGCACTGGACATCTAAACACAATTCTACCTTGACCGTGCTGCCTAGTATTCCTATTTTTCAGGGCAATGGTTTTATCATTAAGTCTTAGGCGATATCCCTGTTGTAATAAGTGCAGTTGTCTCCTTTCCTTGAGTGGGAGCAGGCTGAATTGCTCATGAAATTCATCAGTATTTTGGAATCTATTACTTCTAGTTATAATTCTTAGTGCTAGATTTTGAAGAGTTTGGAGAGATGTGAGTCTAGACTTAGTGGCCGAATCGTAAAAAATATCAGATTGATCAAATAGTGGTAAAATAGCTGTTTTGTAGATTTGGGCGCTTAAGTTCACATTCAGCCTGCCCCTCAGATGCCTAAAGAGCCAAAGTTTATGTACAACTTTGCGTCTTGTGTTCATGAGATGTTTCTTAAAGGAGAGGGGGCTGTCGACGACCGTCCCCAGATACTTATAATCCTCTACATCCTCAAGGATCTTTGGTCCTAGTAGTAGATTATGGAGATGAGACGTATTTTTCCATTTTGTCCTCCAGGAAGGCCCTCCGTGGAATGTCATGGAATGTCATGTCCTCATTCAAGGAGATCTTATTTTTACGACACCAGAGCATGATGTTATCAAGATCCTGCTGCAAGTGTTGGGTGGCAATATCAATATTTTTGTCAACTTTACTGATGATAGTGTCATCAGCAAAGAGCTGCATGTCAGTATTTTTAGCATGGTTATGTAAATCGTTAATATAGATTGAGAACAAGATAGGTCCAAGTGTAGTCCCCTGAGGGACACCACATGTAACCGGTTGTTTTGAAGAAGTTAAATTATTTGCTACAACATGTTGTTGTCTGCCATGCAAGTAATTTTTAAACCATTCAAGTTCATTGTCGATGATTCCAATTGTACCCAGTTTTCCCAGTAAAATCTGGTGATCAATGGTGTCGAAGGCCTTCCTGAAGTCCAGGAATACGGATCTGCAGACTAGTTTGTCATTTAATGCACCATATACTTTGTTAAGAAAGGAAACAACAGCATCACTGGTAGAAAAGCCCGACATGAATCCATATTGGTCTTTATATAGGATGTCATTGGTTTCAAGATGTGACATAAGTTTTCTCTGTACGACTTTTTCAAGGACCTTCGCCGGCAGACAGATGCTAGTGATAGGTCTGTAATTGCCCGGGTTTTTCGAACTTCCAGCCTTAAATAGGGGGGTCACTTTGCCCAATTTCCATTTTTCAGGAATACGACCAGTGGTCATAGAAAGTTCTATTAAATATTTGAATTGGTCAATAAGTGTGAGCAGAATCTTTTTTAGAAGTGGTGTTTTTAAATGAATAAGGCCAGAGGATTTATGTTGGGGGAGAGAAGATATTATTTCATACAGGTCATTAAGGGCAATTCCATCAAACTGGAAGTTTGGAAAATTGGCTTCAGGTCCTTTATTATTGTCATACCTAGTTGACTCATCAGGTGAGAGTGGATCGATGTTATCAGCCAATTTGGAGCCAATTGTGACAAAGTACTCATTGAAAACATTTGGGACCTCTTTGGTGTTAACTGCATCTCCATTTTCAGACTCCAATTGTATGTGTTCCATGTTGCAAGCTTTTTCAGGACTAGTCATGGGCTTTACCTTCTCCCAAAATTTGTGAGGGTCTTCCGAACACTCAAGGAGGGTATTCTTTATGTAATTATTTTTTAGGGTTTTAGCCATTTTATTTACTTGTCTACAGAGTGCTTTTGCTTGATCTAGGAGGTCTGCAGATTTATATTTCTTGGCTAACTTGAAAAATTTGTCCCTTTGTTTCATCAGTGAGAACAATTC
Source organism: Sthenelais limicola (assembly GCA_942159475.1). NCBI lineage: Eukaryota > Metazoa > Annelida > Polychaeta > Phyllodocida > Sigalionidae > Sthenelais > Sthenelais limicola. Next base: position 9,314,870 of record OW804094.1, on the reverse strand, counting down.
ACCATCTATCCACTCACAGCGAGCACGAACGTTTTTGAACTCTCTGACAGGACACACCCTATTCAAGATCTGATAAATAAAAGATTCCATATAGTCCCAGCAGAAGGATGGGGTTTTGTGAGGTGTAATAGCTGGTCCAGTCATGGTCCTTTAATATTTGCAGAAATATATGTTCATCAAAGTGAGTGAAATTTCTAGCCTCAAAGGAGGTAGTAGAGAAAACATTTTTCAGTTTTTTTCTAACTAAATAAAACGGATTATGATCTGATATATTTATATTTAGGACGCCAGAAGTTGTAATAGTTCAGAGTTAGAGTAAGCATGGTCTATAATGGAGGCCGAGGAGGAGGTGGATCTGGTAGGTGAGGTTATAAATTGTGTGAGTTGAAAGGACTGGGTCATTTTAGACAACTCATTAGAAGGTAGCATACCATCATTATAATTTATATTCAAATCACCAAGTATTTAGATTTCATGATTTGCTGGTAATTTAGCAAGGATCTCACGAATAAGTTCAATAGCCTCAGCGTATCGGCCACTAGGTGGTCTATAAGCAATGAGGATGATTTTGGTTTTGATGATTATTTTCTTCAAGTAGTAATACTTGGATTTCCAGATTATTATTACTGGTGTTAAAATCCTTATATTTTTAACAGTCAACGTTTATACTGTCCTTTATATCGACAGCTAGTCCACCTCCTCTTGACTTACCACTAGCTCTGTCAAGACGATAAAGTTTGTATGGGGTAATGTTCAGTTGGCTAGTATGCGTCCTGTCAGAGAGCCAGGTTTCTCCCAATAAGAGTACATCCACTCCAGACTTGAGCAGAAAGGTCTCCACCTCTTCATAGTTTTTTAAAAGACTGCGTATGTTTAAACTAGCAATCTTAAATCCTTTGGTACATGCTAGTGTATTCAATAGTTGACCTTGGTCTATGTCATTTAACAGGACCAATTCAACTCAAAGAATAGATAAGAGATTAGCGGAAACAACATGATAAGAATAGATCTTTATAAGTTTTAATAATCAACCACCATGTAAAGTAGCAATGCTACTCAAAATATATGAATTTTTGAATTTGAGCAATTTCATCAGAATTCAATTAAAGTAAGACATTGATATCAGAGAAATAAGAGAAAAACCTGTGCTATACAATATTTCTACACAATTGATTTAAGGTTGTTAAATACTTAAAGTTATGCACAGCGTTATTAGGAACATTTATTCATTTAGGGGAATACACATTGACAGGGTCAGTAACATGTCAACTAAGGAGCGATCACAGATAGTTGATCATAAAGCATTAAGGTATAGGTTTTAAAGCACAAACAAACAAAGTCAGTTACACTCGAGTTGTGTGTGTAGTTGTGTCGAAGGGAGTTCATCATGGCTTAATATAGTACCCAGTATTGTACTATATTTAAATGTTTTAGTAAGAATGTTTTTACCGACCTCATTTATAGTGCTTAGAACGACTCACTATATTACCCATCCAGATGTCATCTAGGTTGATCGGAAGCAGCAGTGTTGTCACTATTGATGATAGTGACAACATAATCAGAGTTCTTTCACATTAAGTGAGTATTTAGCTCCATGATATGAAATAAGAAATAGAAGGATTGGTAAGAGCAGTAACACAGGTTGAGGGAAGAGTAAGCACACACAATATAGGGTCGAGTGGAAGATGTGATCATAGGTAGACAGGCCAGAATGCATGATATAATACACAACTTGAGACTTGAATGGAGTGTAGTCATTCATGGTGGCGAAGTTGAATGTGGTGGGGTCGTTATATGGGATATAACATACAGCTGGGTTTGGGAGGTGCAGTCAATCCCAATGGAAAGGTCAGCATGCATGGCGGGGCAGTAATCTATTCACATATATAGTCACCATCGATGACAGAGATATTATATAGAGGATAAGATTCACTACAATGCCATATTACCACATGCTTAATTTTCGTGTAACGGTAGCGATTTTCCATGCCCAGTCGTCTAGTAACTCAGGGACAAGATGACACCCGTCTTCAGCTAGGCGCGCATAAACATTTCTATGGTGGCCTTTGTCATTGGGATGTATGCAGTTATTAGTAAAAGGAGTAGGAAATAGCTGGGACTCATTGCAATTAAATATCGCTTTATTGATCATGGTAATCGTGCTGTTGAGACGGTCTTGGTCTGGGTGAGGGGTAGAGAGATGATTATAAACCATTAAATTCATCCCAATAATGGGGCAAAATATGATTTCGGTGGCATGGGGATATACAGCTTTCTCCATCTTGATTTGGATATAGTCCATATCCGAGATATAGGCTTGCTTGGCTTCCATATCTGACTTATGAATGAGTGACACAAGCTTGGTATACCTATCTTTCTTTGTGACCGAGCACAGACCAGCTGTTATGAAAATGAACTTTGGTTTGAATCTGGCTACTACATCTTGCGCTAGGTATGAAGCTAACTTTAGTGAAGCTCCTGAGTAAGAGTGTACTGTGAACGAATCAGGATCTACATAGGAATTCAGGTACTGACCTAGTGAACGCGTACAGGAGTCCCCCACTATACAATAGTCCTTTTGTAAGGGTGCCATTTCTATCCTTTCCTAGCAAGTTCGTCTTTCACACTCAACAGCAACTTTCCCTGCTGGTTTTCGCCGTCAAACTGAAGTGGATTGAACTTGGAGTCGCCTACCCGGTGACCAGTGCCCCAGTATTTGGAGGCCGTCATCTCAAAATAGGTTGTGTAGGGCGTTAATAGCAATTTACGCTTGAGCTCGTTACTCTGAGTAAACTTGGCTAACATTAGATCTCTGAGTGTGGCAATACGCTTGGTTTTCCATTCGTCAGAGTCGTCCACTTTTTCTCCAATCTCTTTCAACTTATAGGCATTATCAACAAGGAGAATTGCCTTTGCTTGCTCGGGTAGTTTAGCGAAGAGGAGCTTGTAGTACTGATATCCCTGTTCGACAGAGGAGAATAAACAATTTTCATGCCAGAAAGGTGAAGGGAAAAAATTGGATCCATAGTGGTATTCTCCCTGATATCCCACTGCTAGGCCTTGACAAAATTCCTGAGATTTTACATCTTCAGGTCTCGCTCCTGATGGGAGATTGGAGAGATCACTCCAGTAATATCTGGACTTGTTATAATTTATATAGTTCGAGCTCAAAGTGGGTTTTGCGTTTATTCTACTATTTAGATGTATTTCTACTGATCGATGGGTTCACCTGCGTGTAGTGGCGCCATATCATGACCATATATATATATATATATGTTATGTATGTTTTCCAATATACAATTCCATTTACTGTTTGAACTTTATTGAGTTCAAGAAAATTAATATTTTCTAGATCTTATATCTTTGCCGGTGCTGCATAACAGAAAAAGCAATCAAACAGGTTATGGGTCATATCTTCAGAAAATTTACAATTGGCAGATCTACACATTTAGTAAATTTGGCTAAATTAGACCGAAAAATGGTCAAAAGTAGGTATATCTGTGTATATTCTGATGTTGCCTTGATTATGCCTTGGTTATGCCTTGGTTATATTGAACTGAATTTTGGTTATATTGAACTGAATTTTGAACCTCAGTTTTGTCTTAAATTCGGGTTATTTGAGAGAATTGGTAAGGGCAAATTGTTCATTTTCTGGTGATTTCACCCATATCTTTGCGGGTGCTGCATAACAGAAAAAGCAATCAAACAGGTTATATTGTTGGACAAGTTTATAGTTCATTGTATACTAACAAATTAAGAGCTTATAATTATCATTGAGCTGGTTTCTGTTTCCAGCTCTTGCTGATAACGTCTGCCTGGTTTTCCCTGGCACAAGGACAATTCATGCAAGAATGATTAGCTATTGCACAGATATTGGTGGAGAGCTGGGAGGTATGATTAACCTTAGAATAAAGGACCAATTGGAGGCGTTAAGGTAAGCTTATGCAATATTTAGATGGAATGCACTGAGTGCCTGTTCTGACCTAGCTCATCAGATACACAAACAGTGTAAATGTATATATCAACTACCAAATGGTGAAAATAGGCAGAGGCAGAGGCAGGCATCCTAATTCTGAGTAGATGTAACTGTATAAGATTCAGAATAAAAATGCGATATATTCTATACTAAGAGGGAATGTAATGAGCATTAGATCTGAGGATATGTATCTAATAGCCACAAGTTTTTACTGTGTTTAGAATCCACGAGAACTGCATGATATATAATATATATATATATATAATAACAGAAGTATCTCATTCCGCATTGCCGCCCGAGTCTGTAGTGTTAAGCGAAGACTGGATCCCCTTACGAAGAAGGTGTACTCTTCACCTACTGTCCCCAGGAGGGTGTTTGCAATGAAGACTAGCGATGGTTGTATGTCGCCTCCTGGCGGAACCGGCCGGGACTTGCTATCATTCCTGACTCTAGTAGAGATACACTCCACTGCCATTGGATTAGTTGTATTGGTACGGCAGCATTGTCATGCTGTTATTGGGCAGACCCAATAAAACTTCAACATATTATTTTTTTTAACGAGAGCACCTCTTATGACGTCATATCAACGTTGTTAAGAGCTCCGTGAGATGTTGGTTACCTCTCGGCTGAAGACGTTCCTAACGTCCAGTTGCATGGTAGCATCCTAAGGAAGTAGACCTGTCGTCCCGTTCAACTAACTTCAACATATTAATTCTTTGTACCAAAAACCATTGTACAAAAAGGAGGCTTACATCTTAAATGTATATTCCAGGTTTTGCATGCATTCAGAAATGTAATTAAATTTCTGAATGTATAACTAGTGAAGTAATAAAAAACATTGCATTCTAATTCTAAACAGACAATATATGGGCAGCTGATACACTAAGTATGTGTTATAGTTCTCTAATTAGATTAAAGCTGCATTCTCTGCTATTACATTTTTTAGGACAAAACAAATCTTACCAAATTAACTCATATTGTGATTCATGTGACAGGATTTATCAATATTCTGCTATTGTATATATGTTCATACAAGAATTTGAAGACTAATCACTGAGAGAAAGCTGTGGCTGGGGAGCAATAATAAATACAGTCATCATTAAATATGGACTTGGGTGGGTCCTCCAAATACAAATGAGAATGTTTTGGTTTTTTTAAATAAATTTTATTGGATCCATTTTCATACATATTTCATACCCATTTCATATTTTTAGAAGCCCTGTAGCAAACACATCTGGAGGAAATCCTACAAAATGAAAATGTTGGTCCAATAAATTTTAAATGTGTTGGAAAGGATTGGAACAAGAGGTAGAAAGTGTTCAGTTTTTGACCGACGTAAACTGGGAGTGTAGCCTTAAGCAGAGATATTATAAAAGGTATTTAATTTCCTGACTGATCAAAAGCCTAAAGGAGACATAATACTAAACTAACTATATCATTCTTTGCAGAACTACTCTTGGTGGTGTTCATGTTAGTTACAAATGTGATGACATCGAAATTCAGGATTCTGATGCGGAAGTAGAAGGTCTCTACAAACTATCCAATGGTGTTACAGCAATGAATAACGGGTTGCCATATTACTATCCCTATCATGATGACCCAAACAGTGACCATGTTGCTCTCACCAAAAACAAACAACTGACTTCAGAGCCACTACCTCAAAACCAGGGAAGACGCTTCACATGCATGAAAACAGGTTGGTTATTTCCACTATATGTGATGTGTTTCAGGAAAATGAATCACAAGTCTCAAAATTGATATTTTCTAAGTGTTTTTTCCACACAATCTCTTTATGGAAATGCTCTGATTTTTATTGGGTTGAGCACTTATAGTCCTATAAATCTATGTAACAATTTTCAGGACATTGTATTAAATATATCTTTGCGTTTTGAGGGCCTGAAATAAATTAACTGATGTGTTTCTGTATACCACAGCGACAACGTGTCCAACCATCAATCCTACCATGCTTAATGCAGTCATCACTCAAGATGGGGACAACTATGTGGTCACTTGTAACACTGACTATATGTTTGCTGATGGGTCGACTGAGAAGACTTTCACCTGCAAATGTGGCTCCTTTGTCCAGTACAACACCTGTCATCGTAAGTATTCAGCCTAGTATACATTACCAAATCAACAAGATCTTGAATATTTTTTTTTGACGTTTAATCGGGGAATATAAGCTGGCATATGCCATAGCTATTGTTGTATAAGGCTCGGGCAAATCCGGTCTTCCTCCTTAGCCTGAATTTTCGCTATTACATTTCAGTATCTATAGTTGTAGTGTGTTAGAATTTTGCTATTATAATTTCCCTCTGGTTTGGTTTGGGAAATAATGAGATGAGATGGTTGATAGGGGTATACGTATATTCGGGTATGGTGTGTAGGTACCACATTGCAGCGCGCAGCCAACTTTCAGTTATGAGGTTGCATGTATGCGGGGATTCCCCTAACCACAAAGCGGTTGATGACATCACTCAGTATACGGGCTGGGTTGAGTGGCAAGGAGCGAGAGGCAGAGTCAGAGGGAGGGCCATGAGGGGCAGTGTATGGTACTGTGGAGTGTGTGAAGCTAAGTGAGTGAGTGAAGGGTACAGTGTGTGGAGGTAAACAAGGCGCACATTTACGGAGAGGGAGAGAGGGAGAGAGGGAGAGAGGGAGAGAGTGAGAGAGGGAGAGAGGGAGAGAGGGAGAGAGGGAGAGAGGGAGAGAGGGAGAGAAGGAGAGGGGGAGAGAGGGAGAGAGGGAGAGAGGGAGAGAGGGAGAGAAGGAGAGGGGGAGAGAGGGAGAGAGGGAGAGAGGGAGAGAGGGAGAGAGTGAGAGAGGGAGAGAGGGAGAGAGGGAGAGAGGGAGAGAGGGAGAGAGGGAGAGAGGGAGAGAGGGAGAGAGGGAGAGAGGGAGAGAGGGAGAGAAGGAGAGGGGGAGAGAGGGAGAGAGGGAGAGAGGGAGAGAGTGCATGAATGTTTATGTATTAGCACCGGCTGACTGAATGCTTAACAGAAATCAATACTAAAACTAACCCTAAACCTAACCTTAAATTGGTTAGGTTTAGGCTAAGTTAGTAAAGTGGGTAGTGGACTGTCCTGAGTAGGTCCCACACTGCATCAAGTGAATGAGTGCAGTGTTGAAAGGGCAAGTGCAATGTGGTAACTGCAACACTGTAACTATGAACGGTAACTGGTGAGAAGTATAGTCTACTGATGGTCTTGTATGAGATTAGACATCTGTCTTGGTCATGAGGACTGGTTGTTAATAACCTTTGGGATAAAGGTTAGAACTAAACTAGACTGAACTGAGCCTGTATTCTATATAAAAAAAGAAGATTCAAGTCCTGGAAAAGGGCCTGATAAATCATCATATGAGCCTTGAATTCAGTTGAAATCTATTAAATGCCCTTGAAATGTTTTGTTGTACAAAACAAATGTTTTCCCTGAGGACCATATCACCATATCACAAATCACTGAAATGAGTATCGAAATCACTGAAATGGGTCTGGAAAATCACTGAAACGGGCCTGGAAAATAACTGAAATGGGCCGGAAAATCACTTTAATCGGCCTAGAAAATCACTGAAATGGGGCTAGAAAATCACTGAAATGAGTCGTGAAATCATTGAAATGGGTCTGGAAAATCACTGAAATGGGCAAGAAATCCAATGAAATCGGCCTTACCTTGAAAATCACTGAAACAGGCCTGGAAAATCACTGAAATGGGCCTGGAAAATCACTGAAATTGGCCTGGAAAATCACTGAAATTGGCCTGGAAAACTTGCATTTTTTGCAACCAATAGCATGCAGACCCTGTTGATACCCTGTGTTAAACATTCCTTCGACCTTCATGATAAAACCTTCGATGAGGGGAAAAGGCTCTTGCACTATTAACTAGAACAGATTTTCATTCACAAATACTTTTATATAGATACAAATGAGAAAAAGTTTGAATGCAAAAGACGCTACAATTTGTGTTGTTGTTGTTGTGACTTTATTGCTTGTGTTGCCAGACGAATAATTGGGCTTATATAGATATATGGCTTCTATTTATAATGTAATCATGACTAGGGTTATATCTGCGGTATGGCTCGCACCGTGGGTACTGTTGCGGCCACGCTTTGTGTTTGTTAGCAACCAACCAGTTTGGGTGAAGCAGCCATACGTATAACATCGCCATACACTTTTGGGAACATTTTTTCTCTTACCTGTGATGGCAATTATGGTTATGTTCTGCCGAAAACTGCTCAGGCTGTCACATGTTTCATGAAGCCCCCTTTGGCACTCGGTGCAAGAACCTCGTACACACAATGGCCCCCCTCCTCGAAGGCATTGATCGTGCATCAGACAAGTATTTGCCTGCCTTGGAAGATGCCCTTATTAGGGCAAGAGATGCAGCTAAAGTGGAGTCGATCTTCTACCCATTTGTCTTGTATTGCTCTGCTGGAAGCTCAATTGGAGGATTTGCCTGATTCCGATGCAGACACTAAGGATCTCTTACGCTCTATTGAGACTCATCTCAGGAATTTGGATGTCACCCCGCCAGGCCACCATCAACATGCTTCAGGGTTGGGTTGGCCTTCTACCGACAACAGACCATCTACAGACAGTGCAAGTGACACCATCTCGGAACCTCTGACCAACGCCCTCGCCAAACTATCCGCCAAAGACAATGATCCAGGTAAGTTGTTGAGACCCGAGTATTATGTACAACCTGTACAGCCCTGACGAAGGCACGCAAGTGTTGAAACGTTGGCTTATATGTATAGTCCCAAAAAATAAAAAAAGTGCAACACTACTCATTACTTCAACCACTCACCGATAATTAACTCACCCCTTCCCAACGGTTAGCAGTTCTCACCACCAACATCTGATAAGAAGAAGTTGGACCATACTAAAATGGACTTTGCTGACTTAATGTACAGCCAGTGCTCTGTCATGTGTTATCACGAGTCCACTGATGGGGATGTCTCATCGTATCTCCAACATATGAAATACATAGCCCAACTTTTTGCCACCAAGAAGTTCACAGATAAAGCCCCAATTGTGTATGACCATTATGCTGTGGATAGATACTCTCATGACCTTGTCACAGATTTTTCACAGCCCCAAATACTTTTATATAGATACAAAGGAGCAAAAGTTTGAATGCAAAAGACACCCCAATTGTTGTTCATGTTGTGACTTTTATTGCTTGTGTTGCCAGACAAATAATTGGGCTTATAATTATATATATATTATATTATAGATATATAGGTACTTATTTTCTGATTTATTTGATAAATAACATGTGATTTTAGTGCATTTTAATCCTATTATCATTTCATGGCATGAACTCTCCTTTCGTCATATTAAATAACATAAAACATTCTGTTTTTTAATTTTGATTAGATTAAGTGGTTAACCCTTTAAGGGCGAAAGGGTCTGATAAGGGGGTTTCTCTGTCAATTGTCCCTTATTGTGTTCGCACCGAGCATTATAAAAACGAAAAAAACTTTTTGATACTCCAAATATTAGTGAAGTTATAGTCTTTCAAAGATGCCTGCCGGTAAAATTTTGAGCTAAACTACTTAGCGTAAGTGACTTTTTAAAAGGAGATAGACGATGCAAGAAGCCATGATGTCCAGACTGAAAATTAACCAGGAAAATGCCACATAGTCTTTTTATCACCATTTTGCTCTAAGAAATGCGATTTGTACTGTACTAAATTTCATGTTTTTATGTCACCATAGCAACGATTTACCAGATGTACAATTTTTCAATTGAAAAATGGGTTGTTTGGTTGCCATGGAAACCATTCTAAAGAACTATTTTCAAAATATATCCACTTTTAGGACCATTTATTTTATTCAGCATGAAAAACTGAACAAATGGCACTTTTGCAAAAAAAATAATTTAGATTTAGATTTTTTTCCAATTTAACAATAAATATTGCATAAATAGCTTTATAATTCATCCAATTTAGCCACAATCTATTATGGACACCAGAATTTCTGCATCTACCAGACACAAGAACTGTTTTCTGATTATTGGTCCTTACAACACTTGGAACACATTCATATAGGAGGAAGAGGGTAGAATAACATGTTTTATTAAGTGAATAGCATGTCTTATAGGCAATATTATGGGGAAAATGGCCCAAATAATAGTGCATAAATGCACTACTCGCCCTGATAGGGTTAAGGACAGATATTTGTCCGATCTGTTTGCTATTGGTATCAAATGAAAGCTCTTGAGAAGCTCTTTAACTCTTTTAATGGTCACCATCCAACCTGAATGGTTTCCAGTCTGAAGCTAAAGGAATATTAACTTTGAGAAAATTTTGAGTTATGTGAAAATTTCAAATGGCAGATATTCGCTTAAATAGCGGTATAAACTCATAGGGAATCTGCCCCGTCCCCACCTCTGACCTTCACCTTTGTGGATTCCGTTTGGTCACCTGATTGGCTGTGATATCACTAGCAGCACAAATTTTGAATTGAGAACACTCAGACGCTAATAGACAGGCGAGCGGGCCAGTTGAAAAAGAGACATTGTTAATCGGAATTTATTTTGACTTGAAAAAAAACAAAAAAACTGAATGACTGGTTGCTATATCAATTGTAATGGGTGTGGCCAATTACATCAAGGCCGATCCTGTCTATACCAGATAAAACAGAAACAGAAGAGCCCCTCCATTGAGAAATCTCCACAGTTGATCAAAATGGCAATGTCAACAAAAGATTTGAGCGAACTGAGTGGAGTGCCTGAGGACGATATACCAGAAAGAGGTACGAATGATTACGCCAAATTCTTGCTCAGGCTGAAAAAGAAGATCCTTGAGCTGGAACAAGTCAAGAAAAAGGAGATCCATACAATGAAACTCTAAGATGAGATCCGTACGATGTGTGACAGTTTGGCCATCAATACGACCAGCTCCGTTGGGCCCGACCAATCGATAAAGGTGTCAAGGCCAGAAAATGTCTTGCATGATTTCACGGATGATCTTGGTAAGATTCACCCAGAGTTCTATACATTAAATCTGAAGAAATTTGATCAGATGACTGTGTTGGAGCTACTGCACGATATGTCTAAAGTTACGCAGCATTTGATCCGTAAAGGAATACCTATAGTGTCAATCACTTTACCTACATTTCGTACAAAGCTGCTTGGGCCAGTTCAATTCCATTGGAATATGTCTGTACAAACGTTTTGTCACTACGAAAATGATAGAAGGTGATTGTGATAACTGGTTGTCACTAGATGCAGAGGGTAATGCTCTTTACTTGAATTCCATCGCGGGCCGAGAAACTATGAAAAACAGACAACATTCACATGGGTCTGGTGTTGACAAGCATGCCGGAAGTGATGCCCAACAATGGAGCTCTTCTGGAAGTGCCAAGTATGACCGTCTCTTCAACATTTCTACATAGCCTGAGTAGGTCTGCTGGAGTTGGAATGTACCTTCAAATCATACTCCATTTAGGTTTTCCTGCTATTCATTACGCTGTGTATGGTAGAATAATGTTCTTTACATCAAATAAAGCTCATGATCCCCTCTATTCATCGTTTAATATAGCCAAATACCTCAGATTAATATTTACGCAGTTATAGCAAGAAACACATGGAAGGTCATACAAAAACGCCCCCTAGCGGCAGGATCTGGCTCAAATTTTAGTGTTCCATATCAGATTTTAATCACTAGGGTACAATGACCAATTGTGAGAAGTTTGATGCTTTTAACCAAAAGTGCATGATTATTTCCTTATTCCTCCTACTATTGCTGTTGTATCCCAGGGTTGTAATCTGTATGATATATGTAATATTACAGACTTTTCCTCTTTTGTTGCACATATTACACATAGCAGAAATACATTACCTTTTTCTATTAACAACCAGATATTCCTATTGCTGGAAAAAATAGTTTCATGGCACCGACTATTTCTTACTATTATTGAGATCTTTCCTCCCATTACAAGAAGTCTTTTTACTATTACCACTCCCCTATTATGACCTGTGTCATCTGCTGTTAGAACCCATTGCAGTTGCTTTATTTCAAATATGACAGTTATATATAGGATTGCTTCCTTTTCGCTGCTTTCCTAATCATCATGGATAGACTTACACACCTTGATTATTTTTATAATCAAAAAAATATCAATAATACACAAAGAAATGCAATTTATCCACACACAACCATTATTTCTTAACAAAACTATTTCCTACAAAACAAATATTAAACTAATTATTCTTTAACAGAAATTAAATGTATAATATTTCAACTGATCACTCAAGACACTCAGTCCTAGTCGGCGGGAATTCTGTAATGTCTAATTTCTGTGTCCGTTTACTTTTCTGTCCGAACTATCCAGAATCATGTATACACCTTGTGTATGAATATTTGTTAAACTTCTTGTAAACCTGAAATAAAGAAGTAATAAGTACTAGGCTCACAGAAATGATTAACATTTATTCAACGTTTGCAGTATTTCATGCAAGGATGTGAAAGAACTATGGACAAACATTCACTATACAAAGAACTATGGACAAACATTTACTATACATTACAATTTTTAATTAATTTATTTTATTTGGGCAGTCTGGAAGACCTCATGGTAGAGGATTGTTAATGCCTGATTCCTGTTTTATTGTATTGAATATGTATGATGTGCAAAGTATTATATGTATGATCAAATAATTCGGAATAAAAATCTCTATATTTATATATATATATATATATGTATTGTTATACACTGTGTTAAAATTGTGTGCATGTTTGTTTTGTTTTAAAGATGTTTATTCAGCAGAGTGAAATTATGTAATTATACACTATTCTCATTCATAGCTGATATGAGTGAAACATTTTACAAATACACATTTATTACAACAAAGAGAACATTTATAATATATTATTCAGAGCCATATAAATGACAATAATCAGAAAAAATACAAAGACACGCATAAAAACCATCACCCGGGCAGCATCCTATTGCTACAGTCCGAGGAGATTCACAAATGTTTATCGTAGACAATACACAAAAAATCAAGGAAAAATGCTGAGAAATCCAGGCATATACGACCGTTGAAACTTGAAGTGCTAAAGTAATGAGATTTCTAGGAAGTGATCTTGTGAATGGAACAGAGAAAAAAAGTATCGATTTACGTTGACTTATTTGTCTGTAACATATTCATACATGAAGTTAACTTCATCCTTTAATTTAAAACATAACTCCTTGATATTTTGCAGGGAAAGAGAGGGATCCAAACCAGCATAGTTACCAGTTCATCCCAGATATACGGCAATATGCAGGTCAGGAGGCTATCTGTCTGCTGGCTCATCCCAATGCAAGGCTAGCAAAGGTTCTTGGTCTGGCAGAGTTTAACAGAATTCATCCCATCAGGTACTGTATACAGAAGAGGTCAAAATAATTTCTTTGTGTTTGGTTCTCCTGAGTTACTTCTGGGTTAAAGTCAGACTGTTGAGGGGCTGCTCATGCAGCACTGTTCTCAAGGCAAGGCTTAGGGATTATATGTGATGTGTTTTAAGAAAATGAGTCCCGAGTCGCAAAAAATGGATTTTGGGATATCATCATATATCTGAAAAGATGAGCTCAAGTGGATTCCATTGATAGTAAATGGTAGTACATCTAACAAATATTTCTATGTTTTAAGTTTTTTTCTTTAAACTTTTTTACCAGGGCTAGTTCAGCGTTAGCTGTTCTTCCACTGGTGCCTGGGAGGGTGAGAGCAATAGCACAGCAGCGCCAGGGTTCAAAATTTTTTAATTTTGAAAATAGGTTTGCAATATCTCTGGGTGGACAATTACTAGTGAAGTGAAGTAGCTGAATATACTCTGTAGGATGAGCTTAGAAATTTATGGATATATTTAATACAGTCTTGAAATTTGGTACATGTTCTTATATGACTCGGATCAAGCTTGAAATAACCCAAAAATCAGAACATTTGTATAATGAGATCTTGTAGAAATACTTTGGAAAATATCAATTTTGCGACTTATGACGACGATGTAATTGTAAGTGATGGATGCCGATGAGAACATTTACACAGTAAGAGTGGCGACTATAGAACTTATTAGTGGAATCAGTTTTACATGTGCTAACTACTTAATATTCCTTTATCTGCAGGATCAGTAAACAAATATTCATTGGGGCTCGAAGTTATGACAATATCTACAAATGGTATGATGGCACTGAACTTGTATACCACAAGTTTGCTAGCTATGCCTGGATTGTTGGCACTCTTCCAACGCATGTGCTCACAATCCATGGACATTATTTCAAGCTAGTAAATGACACAGAGGCATTTAGGGCTGTGTGTGAACTTGAAGGAAGTAAGTCATGATTTGGCTTTTAAAGATTGACCATATTGATCAGATTTCCAGAAAATGTACAATTGGCAGCTCTAAACATTTAGTAAATTCTAGCAATCTGTTTGGTTAGGTTGAACTGAATTTACTTTGAATTTTCGTCTGAATTTTGGGTTATTTGAGAAGATTGGCAAAGTTGAATTGTACTTTTTCTGAAAATCTGACCCATAGTCTGCTGGTCCCCACACCTTTATTTGAATTTGGATTTTTATTCATACCAAGTGAGCACCAGTTTTGCTGGTTTATGTTTTTATAACCAGGATTTAGGTCATTGTACTTTCCATGTATTTGTTCCTGCCTTATCTTGTCCTGGTTTTTTTCTCTGTCAGGATTTGTTTTTGTAAAGTTGTTATCCCCAAGAATTTATTATCATTATTATTATTATAAGATTTTATTTCCATTTCGCATATACAACCCAACTACATGCAGAAGAGTGGGAGAGTGAAGAAGAGCGTTGGGGTATTGGAGAGTGGGAGGGGGAGGTAAAGAAGAGGGGGGGGGGGAAGAGGGGAGAGAGAGAATGTAAGGGAAGGGAGAGAGGGGAGGGCGAGAAAGCGGGGAGGGGGAGCAGGAGAAAGAGGGGACAGAGAAGAGTGGGAGGGAAAAGAGGGAGAAGGGAAAGTGTGGGGAGAGAGGGGGGACGGTCCAGAGGACAGGTACTTTGCAGGTAATATAATAATCTTGTAACTACTACATTCATCACACCAATAAATCTGCTTCTTACTTTCCATATGGGTCAGATCGCCAGAAAATGTACAATTAGCAGATCAACATATTTAGGAGATTCTCCTAAATCAGGCTGAAAAATGAAGAAAACCGGGTATATCTGAATATATTTGGTAACATATTGATTTAAAGTATCAGTTCTGTTATGTTAAACTGCATTTTTAAGTTCATTTTTGTCTTAAATGTGGGTTATTAGAGAAAATTGGTGAAGGCAAATTGTGTATTTTCTGAAAATTTGACCCATAAAACAACTCAACATTTTTCTACTCAAGCTTGGTCATTACCCATTTCACTAATATTGTATACTAATATATTTTTTGTATTTGTGTTACCTCAAATTAAAACCAATACAGAAGTTGTCCACATATAAAATACAAAATCGTCAGCTTAATACACACCAAAAAGTGCTTGTGAAGATTAGTTTGAAAGATGTAGTTTGGGGTTGCAGTTTGGTTTATACAGACTGCACACACGATCAGTTTGGGCTTCCATGGTCGCACTAAGAAACACTTATGAGTCAGATTTTCAGAAAATGTACAATTGGCAGATCTACATATTTAGTAAATTCTGATAAATTAGGCTGAAAAATGGTCAGAAGTAGGCACATCTGAACATATTTGGTATTGAGTTGATTTAAAGGAAGTGTTTGCTTGTGTAAAACTGAATTTTGAACATCATTATTGTCTTAAATTTGTGTTATTTGAAAGGATTGCTGGAGACAAATTGTACATTTTCTGAAAATCTGACCCTTATACCATAAAAGCAATGAAAAACAAATTTTGTGAACATGTGAGACAAAGAAACCCCCGTTCCCATATGTTTTATGGATATGTGGTGATATTGGGTTATTTGTAAAGTGCTGTCCACTGTGGGTTAGCTCAGCCAAATGTTCTATTCTATTCTATTCTATTCTGTATTCATATGGGTCAGATTTTCAGAAAATGCATAATCTACAGTTCTACTCATCTAACAAATTCTGCTAAATTATAACAACAAATGATAAATACTCAGTATATCTTAGGATATTATTGTATTGTATTCATTCAATGAACCTGTCTGGTTATGTTGAACCGAATTTTGAACCTGATTTTTGTCTAAAATTTGAGTTATTTGAGAGGATTGGCGAAGTTGACAAAATCTGACCCATATATATTCCCTACCATTGTTTGTGTTGTGTACATGGTACCAAGTTTGTGATTAACACTAAGACACCAGGGATCTTGGGCTGCCTGGCTGACCAGGGAGTCTGAGAGCCTCAGACTTGTGCAGGATTGTGGGGGCTTATGCTAGCAAATTCTCATGATACAATGAACCCCTGTGAACAGGTTGCGCCGTCTTTGTTCCTTTGATTCAGTTGTAGCATGGTTAAGGGATATGAATCCTGATATGAAGATCACTACATATATATTATTTACTTTATGTAGTAAGTTCCTCTCATACCTTAATAAGCTTCCCTTTGTTTCTTAAGGTAATGGCTGGAAGAGCTAGATTTTATCCAGAAGCCTGTTGACCAGTTTGTCATATCTCATACAAATGTATGCATTTGACAATTGAACGAATGTTCACTGCAATTCCATTTAAATCAATAATCACTCATGGAACCAAACTCAGCATTCGGCTTTGCTACTTATCACTCCACCTCCAAACTCGTTCTACATTTTCCTAGCCCACATAGAATGAGTACCAAAAGTTTATTAGTATGTGTGCCCTTTTCTTCCTTTATATAGGTCGAATCCTACGAAAGTGGTGCACCTTTGAAAAATTCTGATAGCCCAGAATAGTTATTATTTCTCATCTATCCTATGGTCCCATTCTTTGACCGTCCATCATCAAAATAATATTCACTAAATTCGAATATTGGCAAAGATATGAGGATTTCAGTGAAAAAAACTATATTATGCGTAATGCTACGAAACGACCACTGTTGTGGCTGTTAAACTTTAAATTAGCCATTTAATATATTTTGTCTAACGTTCTATTATGTTCTATATTGAAAACAATTGGTTTGATTCTATATATGGCATCTAAAGAAGCTTGTATTCATACATTTTCATACCAGATCTTAATTTTTAAAAACAAATAGGATATTTTGAATCCCTTTCACTCTGACTTTATTTGTTACCTTTGTTTTCTATCATTTTATACATGAATTCTTTTCTTAAGCTGTTATTTAATCATAAATGTCAGAAAATATGCATTCATTTAGTGCATTGTTTGTTGAAACTGACCCAGTAGATTTAAAAATAGCAACAAATGAAAAATCGTTTCGTAGCATTACGCATGGGTTAATCATATATTTAGCATTCCAAATTCTACAGTATTAAGCTTGAAATAATCAAAAAAGTTTGCTGGAATATTTATTCATTGGATTATATTGATAATCGATTCTAAATTTTAGCACATATATGTGTAAATTTCATTATATTTTTCTTTTTCCTTCTCTCCAGGCCCCAATAATTGCAAATCGAAATTGACAATTATCTTTATGAATCCAACAAAAACACAAATATATATAAATGCAATACAAAATATGTCATTTATTAAAAGGTAGATTGTTTGGATGAATATTGCTTCCTGAAAAAATCGATCAGAAATGTTTAATTGTGTTAAAATAGGCCACAATGTATGCATTTTGTAGCATTATGCCGTTTTGTAGCATTACGCTGTTTCGTAGCATTACTCATCCAGGTTAGTAATTTAGATAAAAGTGGTATCTCACCATCAATTTTTGAAAAATATTTGTTATCTTTATCTTAAAATGGTGTTTGATTCATGAGCTTTATATAGTTAAAATATTTTTCACCAATATATATAAGCAAAGAACAATTACAGATCGTTTCGTAGCATTATGCACATCCTAGATAGTTTTTCAATGATTGTGAATACCAGTTTGTAAATATCACGATTTCCTTCTTTTTTTAGTGTTGAAAAACACATAATATGCTGTAGCTTTAATGAAGCTAGTTAAGACTATAATTCAATGGTTAATAATTTTAATGCAAGGCATTCAAAATGGCCGTTTCGTAGCATTACTCATGGGGCTGACAAAATACTGTAATTTTAGAGGGATTATGCCCCATTATGGTTAGTATTTCCGATAAATATTTCTGACCTTTATCCTAAAATGATGTACAATTTATGGGCTTTATAGAGTGAAAATATTTTTTACTAATATACATAAGCAATGAACAATTACAGGTCGTTTCGTAGCATTATGATTTGCCCATTTTACCCATACTTTTGGAAAGATTGTAAATAAAAGTGGACAAGATCAAAATCTTTGTAATTTTCATAGTGGTGACAAATAAATAACATTCTGGAGCTTCAATGAAATTGGGTGAAATGAGATTCAAGGGTGTTTTAATAATAAGTGCAAGCCATTTAAAGTGGTCGTTTCGTAGCATTACTTTATTTAGAAATAATCCTAATGTGAAATTTAGGGGCTTGAAAATGCTTCGAATTTTATTTTTTATATATCATTTCAAAGATCCGGTGCTAGACTATCATTTAAGTCTAATGGGAATTGTTAAAACACAGAAATGAAATGACAAATGAGATTGAAATTAAAAAGGCAAAAATGCACCACTTTCATGGGATTCGACCGTTACATGTATGTATGTATAGCTTTTTATTTTCGGAAGTGTACACTTTCAATAACATATCAAATTTTGACCAAAAAAGGGGGTGGGTCTCCTCTATGAAACCATAGATCTTCCTGAAAGACTTCCTTTAGACGTTATGTCAGAGCCCTTATGTAATATCCATGGCATAGCATGTATAAGTAGACTTGCACAGTCCTAGCTAGTTAAGTATAATTAGCGGTTTTAAGTAATGAGATAATAGGTGATAATTAGTAATTAATATAAATATAATGAGGTTACACAATGTTACGTAATGTTACATAACATAAAACAAGTCCCATCGATAAAGCACTAGTTCTACATCAGTTCACAGATATGGAACTCCTGGTTATAGAATGCACATATATACAAGTTCTACACCAGTTCACAGATATGGAACTCACGGTTATAGTATGCACATATACTAGTTCTACATCAGTTCACAGATATAGAACTCCTGGTTATAGAATGCACATATACTAGTTCTACATCAGTTCACAGATATGGAACTTCTGGTTATAGAATGTGCATATATACTAATTCTACATCAGTTCACAGATATGGAACTCCCGGTTATAGAATGCACATATATCAGTTCTACATCAGTTCATAGATATGTAACTCCCTGTTATAGAATGCACATATATCAGTTCTACATCAGTTCATAGATATGTAACTCCCTGTTATAGAATGCACATATATCAGTTCTACATCAGTTCACAGATATGTAACTCCCGGTTATAGAATGCACATATACTAATTATGTGTTGCAGCGTATACATGTAGTGCTTCACCGAAGATACCCAACGCTCTAAGAATTGTCAGTTCTACCAGTGTCAGATATGACTGCATTAATGGTTACAAGTTCTATGATGGTACTATCACCAAGACATACTCATGTAACGCGGCACAGTTAGCGAACATCCAACCATGTATTGGTAGGTACATCTTGCATGTTTGATATGACAAATGTGATGTGTTCCAGTAAAATGAGTCACAAGTCACAGAATTGATATTTTTCAAAGTGTTTTTCACAAGATATCTTTATTGAAATGCTCTGATTCTTAGAGGATTTAGCACTATTAGTCACATGAATCCATGTAACAAATTTTGGAACCTTGTAATAAATATATCTTTGTGTTTTGAAGGACTTTGTATGGAGTATATTCAGTTACTTTACTGATAATTACCCATCTTGAAACATTGACAACATTTTTTTTCAAAAATGAAAAATAAAGATATCAAAATATAGAAATCCTTATTAGGTGTCCTAGTGTTTACTATCATTTGAACCAGCTTGATCTCCTCTTTTCTAATCTGGTGATATCTCAAAATTTATATTTGTGACTTCCAAAAACGGATCACATTTTCTGTTTTGTATTCTATTACATTATTATACATAATTTTCTGAAAATCTGACCCATAAAGGACATGTGTCCCGTGTGCAGGTGTTGGCTTGTGAGAAGGGAGTCATCCCTGTGTGATGGGTGGTAATAAAAGTGAGTGCTGGTGAGGTGCGATCCATCTTGGTTGATTTCTTCCATAGTCGATTAAAATTGTCGCTCGGACAACATTACAATACTACTCTTTTGCAGATAATAACGCAAAGTGCTTGGAGAGGGCAGAATTCTGGAGTTCTGCAAAGATGGCCAATGCTCATTGCTTATACCAGGATGCAAACTTAGCAAAGTATCGTGGAATTGGTGATTATAGTACATTCCACACGAAGGCGTAAGTGGGAATTTTTATTTATTATGAAGCTCTATATATATATGATAATTTGAAATGCCATAAGTCAGTGTAAAATCAACATGTATTCAAGTGTGAATATATTTTCCTATGAAGAGAGAAAGAAAGTTGATTAACTTCACAAAAGTACCTAAATACTCTATATGAGGACCTTTAAAAATGACACGATATATTAGATACATTTGATACATCGATTGGAATTTGATACATTGATTTGTATAACTACAAGTGATAGACTCACCAAAAACCAGAACATTCCAATAATGTGATCTTGTAAAATAAACACTTTGACAAATATGCTATATGTATTCATGCTACGATAAGCATTAAGCACTCTAGAAATGATACCATTCCCCAATACATCTTGTGAATAAAACACTTCGAAAACTCTGAATTTTGCGACTTGTGACTCATTTCCCTGAAACACATTACTAATACTTTTCAGGTTTGCTTCACCACTTACGAGTATATCAGTACACATCAATGGTAATGATGAAATGGTAGAGGGAATATGGCGATACAATGATGAAGCGCTAATTATAAGTATGAGCCTATACTCTCCTGTGTATTTCCCATACCCAAACAATGCTGAACATAATTATGCCAGGCTAGAACAAGGCAATTATGGGATAGGACACGGACCACTGCACTCATACACACCATTCCTCTGTGAAGCTCCAAAAGGTAAACATTATTATACAACCTCATAGATGTGATGTGTTATAGAAGAATGAGTCATAAATCGCAAAACGTGGATTTAAAGATACCATAATTAAAAAGATATTAATTATTGTTCATGTATATGAAATATAGAAGTACTTATTAGATCTCTTAATGTTTACCATTATTTGAATATGCTTAATCCCACCTATTCATATGTTGATTTCTTATGCAACGTATGACTCATTTTTCTGTAACATATCACATTAAGGATACCAGCAATCTTTTAAGACCTGAAGAAGGGCAACTTAGCCCGAAAGCTAGAGACAGAATAAGATATAACTCAGAGAGATGGATATAGGATGACATATTCACAAAACACTAGTGCGTTGTTTCCCGCCACTCGGGAAAAAACGGACAAGTGTTTTGTGAATGCAACAACCTATATCCATCTTGAGTTGGGTTCTATTTTCATGCCATGATATATTTTGCCCTTATTCAGTTATTATTTACATGTCTCGCAACCCTATGACTCAGCAAAAACAAGCGCCCACAACATTGCATCATAAAATGAGCGTCATGAAATGTGCGTCATTGATTGGCGTAACTAAATTTACACAACCAATCGAAATAATATTGTACATTGGTTGCATTCAAAAAGCAGCCTGTGCTAGGGAAATCCAGGTCAAACATAATAAACATAATCCAACATGAAGGGTCCCACATCCAACAACCACAACCAACCTAATGGGCCTAACAAAATGTGATGTGTTGCAGGAAAATGAGTCATTAGTCACAAAGGTGATATTTTCAAACGTTTTTTTCATAAGATCTCTTCATTGAAATGTTCTAATTCTAATAGAGCTTAGTACTTGTAGTCATATCAATCTATGTATCAAATTTCAGGACATTGTATTAAATATATTATAGCGTTTTGAAGGCCTTCGTATGGAGTATATTTAATTATTTTACTGGACATTACCCACCAAGAAACATTGCAAACCTTTCTTTTCAAAAATAGAAATATCAAACTAAAAGTATAGGAATACTTATTAGGTGTCCTTGATTTACTATCATTGGACTCACCTTGATCTCCTCTTTTCAAATATGTTGATATCTCAAAATCCATATTTTGTGACTTATGACTCAATTTCTAAAACGGATCACATATGTGATGTGTTTCAGGGAAATGAGTCATAAGTCGCAAAAAAATGATTTTGAGATATCATTATATTTGAAAAGATGAGATCAAGCTCATTCCAATGATAGTTAACAGTCTAATAATCTTATAAGTATTTCTAGAATTTAATTTGATATTTTCGTTTTTGAAAAAAAAAGTATCCAATATTTCTGGGGGGCAAGAAACAGTAAAGTTACTAAATGTAGTCCATATGGTGACCTTTAAAACGAGAGGATGTATTATAAAGATTGTCCTGAAATTTGATACACCGATTGATATAAGTCTAAGTGATGAACTCGCTAAAAATCAGAACATTCCAATAATGTGATCTTGTAAAAAAAACACTTTGAAAAATATCAATTTTGCGACTTATGACTCATTTTCCTGAAACACAACACATATTACACGATATTCCCACTCACCTGATATATCTCTTTGTTCAATCAGATGAAGGATGTACAAATGCAGTGCCTACGATGGCTCATGCCACCCACACCCAGGTCAGCAATACAGTGACATACAAATGTGAGGCAGGATTCACCTTCCCTGGTGGGGCAACCTACAAGGCTTTCCTCTGTCAATGCCTCGCCTTAGTCAACCTCAATCCCTGCACAGGTTAGCATGAATTGTTTTAACGCTCTTGCAGTATCAGATAAAATCTGATTTTTCTACATTTTGTCTGTTTTTGATAGATATTTAGGGGTTTTTGTCTGCTTGTTTTTTTTTTAATAAATTTTATTGGGTCCAGTTTCATAGAGTCCCTGAAAAAGTCTGATCAAGAGAGCTAGATTATTTGACAATAAGTGTCCATTTTGATTACTTTTTTAACATTGATTATGCTACAAGTGGTTCTGCTACAAGTCTTCATACAATTTGATACATCAAGCGATATAACTATAAGTGATAAACTCACCAAAAATCCACATTGCAATGAAGTGATCTATATCCAGCGACAGTGATCCAATAGGGGAGTTGCATGTCTCTCTGTGCATGTCTAATGCAGTGCATGCTGGGATAGATTCTGTTGAGATCTGGCATACAAATATTTGGTAACATTTTTATTGAAAACTGAAAGCCATTATCAGAGGTTATCTAAATGATCTATGACAACCAAACGTATGATGGGAAAGATGGGGACTTGTCTCATGGAAACATGTATAACACATAGATATTGATATTAGAACATTGATAAATATTCCATGTTGAACATGGCATGTTTTCTATAGATTTTATACGGTACCATTAGTCCCATAATTCCATGTGAATCATGATTCAAAATGGCGGTGGGCAACTCCCCTATTGGCTGGTCTCACTGCCTCTTTCACTCTAACCAACTGACTAGACAAATGTGATGTGTTTCAGGAAAATGAGTCACAAGTAGCAAAATTGTTTTTTTTACAAGATCTCTTCATTGAAATGTTCTGAATTTTAGAGGGTTCAGCACTTATAGTCATATAAATCCTTGTAATGAATTTCAGAACATTGTATTAAATATATCCTTGCGTTTTATAGGCCTTTGTATGGAGTATATTTAATTATTCTACTGGTGACCCATCCAGAAAAATTTAGAAATACTTATCAAGTGTCCCAGTGTTTACTATCATTGGAATCACCTGGATCTCCTCTTTTCAAGTATGGTGATATCTCAAAATCCATATTTTGCGACTCATTTTCTGAAAACACATGACAAATATAATTTCTCCTCCGTCAGCTGTAAGACATGTAGAGTACCAGAAGGCCCCCATGAAGCTGAGCCAGGCTTTGGCCTCTGCCTTCTGCATCTGGAAAGGAACAAAACTTGCTAAGATTATGGACGATGATGAAGCTGGACGCATCTACCAGATAGTGTAGGTTCACACTTCTTTTTTTAAAAAACCAACATTATTCAATATGTCAACAAATTCTGCACAAGACACATTAAACTTGGCACATATGAAAAACATTTATTAAGAAAATACATTGAATTCACTCTGGTCTTATTTTAGTATGTTCTTGTATATTACCATCACAGAAAAACACATGTTTGTAGTGGTCTAGTGTTTACGGGTCCCGCAATATTATAGTTCGGGAGTCCAAAGCTGTCCGCTGGTTGAGTTCAGTCCTTCCGGACTGACACCAGGGGGCAGTTGAGGGCTCTGGGACTAATCCGAACACAGACCCTGGAAGAGTGGTCTTGTGTTATATTACTTTTGTCTGTGTTTTTCTCTGTATATTGTTCCTTGTTCTTGAATATTGCTATTTTATACCTTTGGAATGTCCTTTTATGTTGTTCTTATCAAACTCTGGTATTGATTGTTTTAAACTCTTCTCTTATGTGAATACGTCATGTTTTACTGTTCTCCACACCTTTTATTATACTGTATGGCAGTATGTTTCCTTTGTGGCTGGTCCACAAGGGTTGGTCTAATGGTGTTGTGTGAGAATAAAACCAGAGTGCAAGAGTGAATCTTTGTTCCATTTTATTCCCTAAGCTAAGAGTCCCGAACCGAGTTCACTACATGTTTATATTATTAATATGGGATTAATTTCCCAAGGTGTGGTGTCTGAGGATGGTTAAAGGTAATTAAATCTCACCATTTGAGGGTTCTTAGCTTTATAATATATATAATACAGTAGGTAGACGTGGCAGTATTCACCTAAACCTGTACCAAAAAGTTGTTCTCCCACCTAAAAATGGTTGAAAGTTTTAAATATATAACATATATAATATGTTATGTTCTGTTATCAGAATCAGGAAAACTATTAGGGTTTGGAGTTTTTTTTAAAGGAAAATATTGTAGTGATCTTCGCATTCGATCCACTCAGCTTAGCAATGAAGACACACAACAAGGAGAAACCTTGCGCTGACTTTATTGCTGACATGGGACAAGTTCCCCCAACAACTTGTCTGGTTAAGGTGGCCCTACATCACCAACACAAATATGGTGTCTGAGGCGTTGACCATTAATGTAATAGAATAATGGCAGTGAAAGTAGTAAATACATTCATGAGCAACAATGCAATACAAAAGTCTATACATTTGATGTATATAAGAAGCAATGACAAAAAGGGTAGATATGGATAAGAAGAGAAGACTCAAATAAAATTTGTCAGTGTCAGTTGAACTGGTGGATAGCAAAAGTACACTACCCTAAGCAGACAGCACCACACAACAACAT
This sequence comes from Sthenelais limicola, assembly GCA_942159475.1. Classification (NCBI taxonomy): domain Eukaryota; kingdom Metazoa; phylum Annelida; class Polychaeta; order Phyllodocida; family Sigalionidae; genus Sthenelais; species Sthenelais limicola. The sequence goes on along the minus strand of OW804094.1, from coordinate 9,289,449 downwards.
AAGTGGACATTATATGTCCCACTCATATCATACCCCAAACCCACTACAATAATGTAGATTTTGAACTGATCATTAATTAAATAAAAGAAAACATGTGTAAAACTAACCCTGATATTTGTACCCACAGACAACAAGCTCCTCTACAGATGTACCTGTCAGGTTCAGATTCTGCCCAGGAGGAAATATTCAGGTAAACTTTTAAAACACAAGGTGTGACATGTAAAGCCTGGGTTCCACTGCCCTGCGACTTCTGTTGCTACTTCTCCTGCTTCTTGATTAAAAAAACAGGGAGCAGTAATGGGGGAGTAATGGGGATGGATGCTATTGGCTCCCACTATATAGCCATGTTACTTCCTGCTTCTTTTGGCAGATTTTATAAGCGTAGAGTGCTCCCGCTACAATCAAACGTTTTATATTTAACAGCCGCAACTTTGTAGCTGAAGTAACAGGAAGTAGCGGTAGCTGAAGCGGGGCAGTGGCACCACTCTATGTTACTCCTCATGATACTTGATTTGTTCATTTCCATGTGAAAATAAAATAAAATGTCTGCTCAAATTTCTGACTAGTGGTAGAAGTAGCAGTGGAAGTAACATCCCAGTAGCACTCCCATTCAGGTTACTTTCAGTTCCTTGCTCCCGCTTCAGTTACTTCAGCCGCTTCAGTTCCTTGCTCCTGCTTCTAAAGCGGGAGCAATAGATGTGGGAGGAGTAGCGGGCAATAGACATGGGAGGAGTAGCGGGAAGAAAAGCAGGAGTAGTAGCCGGCCAGTGGAACCCAGTTTTAACTTTTGATACCCCAAATATATGATGTGTCAAAATGTGTCATAAGTCGAAAGATTATTTTTTCTCAAAAGTCTTTTATTCCAAAGGTCTCTTTGTAGCAATGTTCTCATTTTTTTATTATCTAGCATAAATACACATGCATCAAATTTCTAGACAGTGTATATCCTAAGGTTATCCTATGGAGTATATTTAGTTCCTAGTAATAAGGGAGTATATATTCAGCAGGACATCTGATATGGTCTTGTTTTACTTCAGATGGAGTGATGGAGAGTTGATCAAGTGGAACAAAGGCTGGTCTAACACTCCAGTCAATTCCCTGAGCCTCAATGGTGTATGTGCAGGGTCAGTCTTTGTTATCATTTTATTTGTATATTATGATAATATTTTATATTATTACTACTTTGAAATTCCTTCATCTGGCAATGGACATTACTAATCTGTATGTGTTTGCATTAAGTGGCCATTGAGACTAAAGAGACAAAGTTACAAGTGTACACTTGTATAATTCAGGACTGCTGCAATCCATGTGTGCTCCCAAACACCAAAAAGGAACTTTATCTGTGAGGCAGATGCAGGTAAGTAATTTACATATTTGATGTGTTCCAGGAGAATGAGTCACAAGTCACAAGATATTTTTCAAAGTGTTTTTTTTAACAAGATTGAAATGTTCTAATTCGGATAGAGTTTAGCAGTTGTAGTCTTATGAATCTATGTACTAAATTGCAGGACATAGTATTAAATATATTCTTGCATTTTGAAGGCCTTTGTATGGAGTATATTTAATTACTTTAACATTATGACCCTATTTTCTAGTTATTCTGTTTGTCTCATTGAAGCTTTACCAGTGGCAGCGGCAGTATGTGAGCAAGTAGAAGACATGAAGTTTGCTACAAAATCTATCAGAGACGGAGAAGTGACTTACTACTGTGAGGAGTATGCAGAGTTTCCTAATGGAGACTCACAGTACACTCTTCCCTGTGAAAACTACAAGATTGCTTTCATTCAACCCTGCACCCGTAAGTATGTTAATTCTACGTAAGGCCATGGCATAACAGAATTCAGAGATTAGGCAATCACTCAAGCGCGCCATGCTTAAGGCTTTCTAAGAGGCCTCCATGGTTTAAGAATATCCTTCCAGAAATTAAATACAATTATTTTATTATTCTATATTCCATGACCGATATATTCATGTTGGACAATTACTAATAAAGTAACTAAATGTACTTTATGCGATAATCATCAAAACGCAAGGATATGTTCAATGCAATGTCTTGAGATTTGGTAGAACGCCTTGATATGGCTGACAAAAATTACCTATCACAGAGGAACTAACTGTCCGATTATGAATCTGAAAGCAAGACCCCTGACAGTCAGGGGGTATTTAAATTTGAAGCATTTTGTTGTTTGTTTTGTTTTAAGTGTTTTATTTCATCACGACTTTATGTACAAGTTTACACTGATTCTCAGTACGATGATGAGTTACGATTAAAGTTCTAACATATGAGATAATTCTAATCTATTATACAAAAGTAGATTTTCAAACAATATTTAAAAGTATTAAAAATTGATAGAAACACCTCCACCTGCGCTGTGTCATCACAATACATGGCATTCATATTATCATACAACTATATTTTAAATATGCATTTACTCATATGTATTTTTACCTCGACGACATAGGGATAACTCTACCATACATACATACATACATACATACATACATACATACATACACATATTATCCTATATTAAATCTTCTTCTTAGAGGAGCATGGTACACTATTCTACTGTTGTGGTTGATTGAGTGTGTCTGGTATCTCCCACACCTCTTTCTTTTCTAGAAAAGTTTTCCAGCAAATTCCCTTTATACTCCTTTTAAAAATTTTTACATCGACATCTAGGTTTCTTACTTCCATGGGGAGGGTGTTCCACAGGAGCCTTATTCTCCCGAATAGGCTCCTGTGGATCCTCTCCTTCCTCCATTTATTTAACTCCAATCTTCCACCGTTTCTCATATTATAGGGCACAGTATGTTCGTTTTCAAATTTAAATTCGCTTCTAAAAAGTGCAATAAACCATTGTAGTCTTCGAATACATAGTGGTAGTATGTTGTAGTTTACATGAAGATATACAGTAGTTATTCTAAGATCTCGTATTCTCGTTTTTGGTCCGTACACCGTACGCAGACAGCTGTTTTGGACGAGTTGCAATCTCTTTACATCTTTTTGTATAGCTAAGTCAATAATAACACCTCCATTTTCTATAACAGGCAAGATATAGGTCTTATATATCAACAGGGCAATTTGCCTATCTACATAATGTCTAACTTTACATAGCCTGCCAAACAATATTCTAGCTTTTGCACATGTAACATTTATGTGTTGTGACATGCTCAGACAACTATCCAACAGAAAGCCTTCCATCTGTGTACAGTGTATATTCTCTTTTCTTTTTGTTATTACTACCATACAAAATCTGCATTTTGGTCTTACTAGAGTTAATGCTTAGACCATTTGTTTTTGTCCATGAGGTAAAACGATTTATATCCAACTGGGCTGTCACTAAATCTTCCTCATCTTTGATTTCATTCAAAAACACACAATCGTCTGCATACATCAATATCTCGCCACCAAAATCCAGAGAAGCTAAGTCATTAATATATATAATAAAAAGTAGGGGTCCTAATACACTTCCTTGGGCCACGCCAGCTTTAAGGGTTAGGCATTCAGAAATATTATTTTTAATTTTGACCATTTGTTCTCTCCCTACTGAGTATGACTCGATTATTCTATAAACATCATCACCCACTCCCAAGAATCTTAATTTCTTTAATAAAATATTGATATTTATGGAGTTAAAGGCCTTAGATAGATTGACGTATGTTGCCACTGTATCTATCCCTTTCTCTTTATGAGGTAGTACAATGTTCATGAATGAGAAGATGGCAGTCTCAGTGCTCTTACCAGCTCTAAACCCATGTTGCTGTTCGTTTAGAAAACCAGTATTTTCAAGGTGTTCATTCAATTTCTTTACAAGTAACCTTTCAAAAATTTTACCTGTAATAGGTGATATCGAAATTGCTCTTAGTTCATCAATCTTCCTAGAATCCAATTTCTTTGGTATTAACGTACAAATGGCTTTTTTCCAGGAAGTTGGGAAAATACAGCTTTCCCGTATTAGATTCAAGATCTTTACAAAACCGTCAACACTGGCTGTTAGTGCCAATTTTATGAACTTTGTATTCATGTCAATATATCCGCTTGACTTATGTACATCAATGTCTTGAATTATTTTCATAACATCATCCCTAGTAATATCATCTGTCCACTCCAGTATAGGGAGTATCCTGTCATCATTTTCTAGTATCACTTCATCAGGAGATGATTTAGCACTAATATTGCAAAAATACTCATTCGCATAATCTGCTGCATTTTTACCATGAAGCTCTACCCCTTCTGTCGTAATAATATAGCTTACAGAGTCATCTAGAGATTTCCCACAACCATATAAGTTTGCCATGTACGTCCAGAATCGCCTATCATTTCTGGCATACCTGTTACATACATCAGTTTGAGGGAACTATGAGCTATCTAGCAGTGAGCAAAATTCTTAAGTTCTTACAAGTTATTATTATATTTTTTATATCAATTCGAACAACGTTATGCAGCCGACAGAAATAATTCATTACAAAGGAACTAACCATCTGATTATGAATCTGAAAGCAGGCCTATCTTTCTGACATTAAGGGGGTTCTGGGGTAATCTTTATATTCAGATTGGAAGCATTTTGATGGAGCTATGAGCGATCTAATTGAAAGCAATATTTTTGAGTTTTTGAGCTCTGGATTCAGTCTCATAAGTTAACGATCAACTAGCACCTGGTTCAGTGGTCATCATGCGCTAATGGTTGCGCCAGCTTCTCTGTCACGGCCTGGCCAGCTGGCGGTAGGGATCTACAGGATTAGGAGATTTCTCCTAATCCTTTGGCTTTCCAAGCATATGATTTACGATGTTAGAAATCATGCAAAGTGCTAGATTAGGGGATTTTGAAGGACTATTTCCACTGTTCCCTTGTAGAATTACGAAATCAGCATTTAGCGTGTAGTAATTACAAATACAAGGCTGCAGTGCATAAGAAGGACCTCTAGTGGTATTACACACAGCACTGCCCTGCAGACCTCTATAGTGTATTGTTGTTGTTGTTGTAACTCTTATTGCAGAGGAGCATCAGCGGGACTAAGCTCCCTTATGGTGGGAGGGTTTCAAGCCCAACTGCTTGTGAACACGTTTAAAGTGAGGAAAACAATCCAGTGTCGAGGCGACACCCCTTGCGCTGGTCCTCACTCGAATAGTCTATATTGTAAGGTCACTGTACCCAGTCCAAGCGTATAGAAGAGGACAAGGCCAGCTAGCAATACTTTCCAGAGCACCACACAACTTGTGATACATGATTCTGTAACCCATCATTATAAACCTACTTGTCTTACAGCCCTGGTAAGGCCATACTACACATTGGTATTTAGCACACATCATTATAAACCTACTTGTCTTACAGCCCTGGTACTACTACACATTGGTATTTAGCACACATCATTATAAACCTACGTGTCTTACAGCCCTGGTACTACTACACATTGGTATTTAGCACACATCATTATAAACCTACTTGTCTTACAGCCCTGGTAAGGCCATACTACACATTGGCATTTAGCACACATCATTATAAACCTACTTGTCTGACAGCCCTGGTACTACTACACATTGGTATTTAGCACACATCATTATAAACCTACTTGTCTTACAGCCCTGGTAAGGCCATACTACACATTGGCATTTAGCACACATCATTATAAACCTACTTGTCTTACAGCCCTGGTACTACTACACATTGGTATTTAGCACACATCATTATAAACCTACTTGTCTTACAGCCCTGGTACGGCCCTACTACACATTGGTATTTAGCACACATCATTATAAACCTACTTGTCTTACAGCCCTGGTACTACTACACATTGGTATTTAGCACACATCATTATAAACCTACTTGTCTTACAGCCCTGGTACTACTACACATTGGTATTTAGCACACATCATTATAAACCTACTTGTCTTACAGCCCTGGTACTACTACACATTGGTATTTAGCACACATCATTATAAACCTGCTTGTCTTGCAGCCCTGGTACGGCCCTACTACACATTGGCATTTAGCACACATTATTATAAACCTACTTGTCTTACAGCCCTGGTAAGGCCATACTACACATTGGTATTTAGCACACATCATTATAAACCTACTTGTCTTACAGCCCTGGTACGGCCATACTACACATTGGTATTTAGCACACATCATTATAAACCTACTTGTCTTGCAGCCCTGGTAAGGCCCTACTACACATTGGTATTTAGCTCACCAATGCGGACATACTCACAGGCAGTGCAGTATTGCGCTGGTGAAGGTGGATCTGTGGCTACAGCCTACAGTCTACAGGAACTGGCTCTCATACAGAACGCCATGTGGGTACACTGCCATCATATTCTTACTTGGAGCTATAAACACCTTGGCTCTAGATTAAAGCTGCACTCTTATAGCTGGCCTCCACTATACTGTAAACGTATTAATGTTCGCGCAGTATTTATTTTCGCTATTTTCGCGCACCCTGGTTTCTGCGTTGTAATAAATCCTGCGCGAAAGGTATAATTATTGTATAAACAATGTGTGAGACGTCCTTGCTGCGCGAATTTAAATCTGCGCGAAAAAGTGTCAAAGTACATAGTGCACGAAAATTTATCTGCGCGAAAATAAATACGTTTACAGTATATGGCATGTAGCGTTACCAATAGAGCAGTTAATTATTGGCCACTCTATTGGTAACACTACTTGCCATAGTGGAGGAGGTTGTGCATATGAGTGGCAAGTCATTCGCCACAACTCGCTGTCATTCGGCGAAGAATCAAAAACGTTTTGATTTCTTTGGCGAATAGATTGCCATTGGCCGTTCATTTGCCACTAGTTGCAGCTATTTGCCACAGTGGAACAGCTCATTACCAATTGCATTATCAATAGATTTTCTATTCACTGCTACTGCTCACTTCTATTCACTGCCGATAATTTGTTAACAATCTATTCGCTGCTCTATTCGCCGCTACTTGCTGATAGTGGAGGCCCCCTTCTACTTAATTAATTATGAGAACATAAAAAACTTATACAAAGTCTAGATGAAGTTGATTATTACACCCCTGTGCTGTAGTTGCCTATACATTCAGCATTGTATGCCACATTTGGTCAAGGTGGTGCATAACATGTAGTTTTTGTAGTTTTTACATGTCACATGCAGTGGAAGTAATAATGAATTGAAATCACTCAGAAATAAAAAAAATAACTATTTGTCGTAGGTTGTAATCTAAGTGATCAACATTACTTTGTATATTTATGAATGCAGAGGCAGTTCAAAGACTTGGCTGGGAGCCACTGATGCAGCAATTGAAGGTGTTTGGGTCATGTACGGTGAGGATGTGCTGATGTATGACAAGTGGTTGACAGGCACCATGCCTACAAACATTGCCAAGAATAACCTGGTGTATGATGGAGGCAACGACTACTTACTGGATGCTGCAAGTGGAGAAACACACCCTACACTCTGTGGTATACCAGCTGGTAAGTATTGGTGATTTGTTTTAGGAAAATGAGTCATGAGTCGTAAAGTATGGATTTTGATATATCACCATATTTGAAAAGAGGAGATCAAGTTGATTCCAATAAAAGTAAACACAAGAACACCTAATTATGTATTTCTATGTTTGGAAAAAGAAGTTTGCAATGTTTCTGGATGGGTAATTACCAGTAAAGTAACTACATATACCCCATATGGAGGCCTTCAAAACGCAAAGATATATCTGATACAATGCCCTGAAATTTGTTACATATACAAGTTTATATGACTGCTAAACCCTCTAAAAATCAGAACATTTCAATAAAGTGATCTTGTGAATAAATCACTTTGCAAAATTGATATTTTGCGACTTATGACTCATTTTCCATGTCTCACTCTGCATGTCTATTGCAGTGTATGCTGGGATAGATTCTGTTCAAATCTGACATACAACTATTTGGCAACTTTTTTATTGCAAATTGCAAGAATGTTTTCACAAATATCTCAAGGTTGTATAAATAAGCTATGAAAACTAAATGCTTTAGAATTGGGTCATGGAAACATGTTAGCTGTACATACAGCCCATTCAAGTGACCTATTCACGCATACACAGTAGCATGGTACAGAGTTAGGCCTAGATATTGACATTAGAGCATTGATAAATAATAATTCCATGCAAATCAAGATTCAAAATGGCGGCTATGCAAATCCCTTATCGGTCTCAATTTGTTGGTCTGTGAGGTAGGTTCCCACAGCCTTAGACTTCTGCTGTACCTATGAGAACTAGCATGGTCGGTCCAAAGTGGGTGTGCGGAAAAGTCTGCTCAGTATGCTAGGGCTATGTTTTGTCCCCAATCTGAAAGGATATAAACGTGAAATAGGAAAAATAACAAATATCCAAGACTTTTCTTATTGGAATATCCAATACCTTTTTGTCAACTTTCTTTTCCTTTTTGCCAATGTCCTTTTCCTTTTCGGATTATCATTTTCCTTTTAGGAATATACTTTTCCTTTTTGGAATATCCTTTTCCTTTTCCGAATATCCACTCCTTTTCCAAATATCCACTCCTTTTCACCCAAATGTACCATGATGTATTCCTACCCCAACATGACTGGGAGGGAGAAGGAGGGTGAGCCGGGGAGGGGGGGGGGGGGTGAGCGGGAGGGGAGAGGGAGAGAGGGAGAAAGAGAAAGGAAGAGAAGATGTATTGGATGTGTTATGTAACACTGCTACACTACAAAGATAGCTGGTGGGCCCCCACTCAGGGGTAGTGAATAATGTTACGTAACACTGAGCCACTACTCATGTGGGTTAGATGTTCAGAAAATGTACAATTCATCTTCACCAATCCTCTCCAATAACCCAAATTTCAGGCCAAAATAAAGTTCAAAATACAGTTCAACCTAACCAAACAGATTGCTAGAATCAATGCAATGCCAAATGTACAGGTACAGGTTACATAATATTGACCACATTGCAGCCTAATTTAGCAGAATATACTAAATGTGTACAGCTGCCAATTGTACATTTTCTGAAAATCTGACCCATGTCTGCTTTTGTATGGGTAGAAAAGGAGTGTCCCAGGGAGGACACCAATGAGAAAAGATGGCCAAATCTAGACATAGGAGTCACAGCAGCCAGACATGGCTTTTCATGTAGGGGAAATAGGAAAAAGGTGCAGTGATATACTTTTCGGTGGTGAATATCTAAGGGAAATAGTGGAAAAGGAGGGTGACATGGGAAAATCGACACTGACATGGAACTTTTTGTTCTGGAAATAGTAAAATCTTCCCGGAAATAGGAAGAAAGCAGTTGGAAAAGAACTATAGTATGTGAAATAGCATGTACCACAGAGGAAAAGTTTGTACCGATTTCATCATTTGTACATATATATATGTCTACTTTGGGATGCAACAGGCTACACCAAGGTTTTTAGTCCTTGTAGCAGATACCGTTCTCTAATCCAGCACCATTGGTTTACCATTAGCCGTAAGGTGAAAACCGGGTGGGCCTTAATGAAAAATCTCTTGGTGAAGTTACACCAAGGAGGTGGCCTATGCTGCAGCAGTTCTTCCAAATACTCCTTTGAATATTGCAAGAATGTTTTCACCAATATCACAGCTTGTGTAAACCAAATGCATGATGGGAAAGATACAGACTTGTGTTAGGAGAACTATGCTGAACATGGCATGTTTTCCATAGATTTTAGCTTGAACCATTGGTCCCATAATTCCATACGAATCAAGAATCAAAATGGCGTCTATGCAAATACCCTATTGATAATGCCTCTTATTTCAGGTACGACATGTGATCTTGACCCGCCTAACATTACCAATGCCCAGTATGTAATAAAAGGGGGAGTGGTGCATTACTACTGCAACTATGGCTTAATGTTTGCTGATGGCAAATGGACAAAGAGCTTTGCATGCAGAGCACAGGCTCTGGCTCTTATATTATATGAGACCTGTCAGCGTAAGTACAAACTTTAGCATTTGGGTAATTTGATATAAGAGATGTGCTATTGAAGAATGAGTTATGATAGGTCAGATCACCTGAAAATATACAATTAGCAGCTCTATACATTGATGTCTCGTGTTTATATTAAATTTGGGTTATTTGGGAGGGTTTTCAAATGTGAATTGTGCATTTTCTGGAAATTTCACCCTCGAATAAGTAAAACAAAAAAAATGGGTTGCAAAAGATGAGATTAGGTAGGTTCCAACAATGATATTTCTAACCATTATGAAATCTTAGGATCTGTATGTTGTTACCATAATATAATTACGTTTCTTTAGCTAAAACCAGCTTTGTGTCCAGCTACATGGCTAGCTACACTCAGGCATTGGACACCTGTCAGCTTCTGTCACTGTCACTACCGACTGTCACACTGAATGACATCCTCAGATTGGAAGCAGATTCCATGATGTAAGTTGAACAAAGATTCATAGGGATCGGCCCAGTGAAAAAAAACATTCTTTGTTGATAGACTGAATACAATTTTTTTTTTTAAATATTGATAAGGAAAACAGGAGACATTGATGTCCAGGTCGTCAAGTATTTTAATTTTTAGGATTTTATTCTTGGACAAATTTATTCTTGGTGTACAGGTCAGGTTTTTCACTTGTTGGCAATGGTACTTATGTACAGATACAAGTGTGAATGGTTATATATAATACATTGATTTGAGGTATGATTGGAAGGTGAATGAAATAATGAGATTTCATGGTTAAGGTACAATAGTTGGCTGTAGTATACTTTAAAAGAATTAATTGTATAATAGATTATCAATTACTAAATATTACTAAATATCCACTTGCTACCCAGATCACTTTGGATGGAGTGCTGATGTCTTAGAAAGAATAAGAAACTATGGTCTTGAATAAATTTTGAAACATTGAAACTGTACTATTACTTTAGGAAGAAATGGAGTTTACCAGACCTGTGGGTAGGCAGGGTGAACCCTGGAGACACAATATGTCCCCTGAAACTGAGGGGAAAAGATCCGTCCAGTCAGCCATGTGATGAGAAACACTTCTTCATATGTACACTGCCAGGTAGGGTAACCTCATGATAGGTTGTTGGCATTGATTGCTTTTATTTCTACAAGAAAACACTGTAGCAGCCAGTGGAATCCCCACTTTTTGGTACAAGAATGAAAATAATTAAGCAAATTTGGGGTGGCCAAGCTGAATGAGATATAACTGAACCTCGGTCATCATTCTTTGAGACAGGAATCCAGGCATGTGTAGGTGGTGCTGCGGTTGGCGGTATCAACTCCTCAGGATTGTTGGTGATAACAACCGCTGGGACCCATTGAACCCTATGTTAAATTACCTGATTTTAACTCACTTGAAGCCATACATAACAAGAGTCAAAATGATATGATCTTTCGAAAAGATCTGGTAAAATGAGCTTATTGCTAGACTTGTGGATGCACTGTTATGTCATGAGTGGAGGCCATCTCAAAGAATTGACAATAGTAAGTTCACCCATGATAATATGCTCTCTGTGTTCCAGGCCTGCTCCCGCCCACTCTACCTGAGCTAGCATGTTGGAAAGCAAATGATCTGATTCGGGAGGTGCCCGGTAGGTTTTCATATTATGTTCCTAGGTCAACTTTCACCAGTTTTGCTCTATTGTATTCTATTTGTAAATGTTCATGTCATTTAACATAGTAATAAAGCACCAAGACGCCTTGATTTAATTTAAACTTTTCATATATACCATAGACACTGTAACAGAAGCAGGCTGCCCCAGAGGTAAGGTGTATGTGCACCCTCAGATGGTGAGTAACCATGGTGATGCATCCAGGCACTGTGAGCAGTTGGGAGGAGCTCTAGCTCATGTAGCAGATGAGCAGGAGGCCAGCATCATCCAGGCTATCAGGTGAGCAAGCCAACATGGAACATATTCTACAGATTTATCTAATCAAATGACTACGTTTATTGGGGTGCAATACAAATATTTTGATCGTATGTACAGTTTTGTTGGAGTGGAGTGACAGTGTTAGCATTCACTGTGGTAGACATGCGCAGTGAGACATGCAAATCCCCTATAATCTAATCAAATGATTATGTTTATTGGCATGCAATACAAATGTTTTGATTGTAAGTGTACAGTTTTGTTCGAGTGGAGTGACTGTAAGCACGTTAAGTAATCACAAACAGGCAATATTATTACTGACAGCTAGTTAATGGGTCAGATCTTAATCTTCTCAACTCTACACATTTCTCAAATTCTGTTAATAAGAGTGAAAAGTAATATATAGTACATATGTCTGAGTGTATTCTATACAGTATAATTATTAGTATATTCATTCAATAAATCAGTCTGGTAATGTTGCACTGTATTTCAAACTAGATTTTTGCCTTAAATGTGGGTTATTTGAGCGGTTTGGTTAAAGCAAATTGTACATCTATTCTGAAAATCTGACCCTAATACTTTCCAGCTTGAAGTACAAACACACAAGTACATTCATGTCCAATGAACTCTTGATGTGGATCGATGGTGATGAGAAGGCAACAACAGGGATCTGGAAGTCCCCCATACACGGTACACTGACAGAACCCAGCAATGTGGCCGTACTCTCTGACTCTACACCCGGCGAGTGTCTCTCTATGTCTGGCCTACAGTGGCAGGGAACTGACTGTGCTGAGCAGCTTCCTTATGTGTGTGAGGTAGAAGAAGGTAGGTACTTGTATGCAAAAATTTTTTTTTTCTTCTTTTATTTAGAATATTCAAAACTTGTAATGAAGAGCACCAAAACTGTAATAAAGACAAGTGGAGGGTAATGTAGTGCTTTGAGGTGTTTTATTCAATATGATACCGATGTTTCGGAGTTTACATTACTCCTTCTTCAGGGTTTTAGTTACAATGTTTATACAGCAAATCAACAAGTCAAATCATTTCACAAGTGGTCAAGTACATGAAGATACATAGTCATTACGCAAACCAGTTTTAGCCTAGACATGGGCTCATGGGTATATATATATTCATTGCTGAATTCCATGGTTATCTGTCCACTGCAGAATCACAATGGTTCTTGAATAATAATCATTGTATATAGTTTGTAGCAAAAACATCAAAAAGTTTTGGAGTATGACATTGGTGCAAACAAAATAATGAATAACATGATCTCAAGGAAACAATCCTAGAATAATCTTTTTTGTATTTATTTGATCAAAATTGTAAGGGCACATTGCCGGGCCAAGGTCCTTGGACAATTAACCCACCATAGAGCACTGCCTTATGCCAATGTATTATGAATATCAATGTATAACTATTGATACATATATGTCATGACTTTGATAGTACAGTTTAAAATGCTGCTCAAATGCCCCTCAGTCTTCTTGGTCCAGAATGAATTTAGAGACCAGTTCTAATATTTTAAGGCATTCTGATAAAATTTAATCTCTCAAACATTTGCAGACTTACGGTTGGTGAATGGGTGCTTCTGGATAGAACAGATGCCTTTGGATGAGGTAGTTGGTCATCAGCTATGCAGGGAGAATGGAGGAACACTGGCAGTATTCCAGAACTTGGCACAGCTCGTTGATGTCATAACACCCCTCCTGTCATTAGAGTGAGTTAGAATCCATGAATCTGAACTAATGGAGAATGGATGGTTAAATTATTGACTTGTTTAGTATACCTATTCTACTTGGAATAAAATAGTCAGGCAACAAAATCCAGGATGGTTCAGGTTCCCATAATGAAGAAATAGAGAGGTGACTTGACCCCCAAAACATTGTGTTTGTTAAGTTGGGAGTTAATCATTGAACATTTTGTTGGCATAAAGATTTATGTCATTAAACTTCTTTTTCTTTTTAAATATGCTATGTTGACTGGGTTTACAAGTCCCCTGTACAGGGTTCCTCACTTGGACCAGTATCTAGAGACAATTGAATAAAACTTTTAGCATTTGATACTGGGTCATAGATCATAAAAGTACCACTTGTCACCTTTCCTATTGCAATATGTAGTGTTGGTGGTACTAGGGTAGTTTTGAGAAAGAACATGTTAACAAAGCAATCCTCAAATTTTAGTATGTAACAGATTCAGTGCAAGAAAGGGAAAAATAATTTTGTTTCTATTTACTAAACATTTTCAATAAACAAATCATCTCTTAATGTAATCTGCTACCTATCATTTGGCTAAAATCGCATCGACGACCAATCACAATCCAGCACACAACCTTAGGGGTGAGTTCCACTGGCCGGCTACTTCTCCCACTACTGCTCCCGCTTCTTGATGAAAGAAGCGGGAGCAGAAGCGGGAGAGTAACGGGGATGGGTGCTATTGGCTCCTGCTACAAAGCCACATTACTTCCTGCTTCTTTTGGAGCGTTTTCGAAGCGTAGAGTGCCCCCGCTTCGATCAAACATGTTTGATTTGAAGTGCCGCTACTTTGTAGTGGGAGGTAGCAGGAGGTAGCGGGAGGTAGCGGGAGGTAGCGGGAGGTAGCGGGAAGTAGCAGGATCTGAAGCGGGGCAATGGCACCACTCTATGTTACCCCTCGCGCTACTTGATGCATCCATTTCTATGTGAAAATAAAATGTTGTCTGCTTAGATTTCTGAGTAGCGTTAGAAGTAGCAGGGCCATAGCACCCATTACGTTATACCTTCAGCTTCTAGCTCCCGCTTCTTTAGAAGCGGGAGCAAAGAAACGGGAAGAGTAGCGGGAAGAGAAGCCGGCCAGTGGAACCCAGCCTTTACACATGTGTACACATGTGTAACACCCGCTACTATATAAAGCTTGTACAACCACACAATGTAGGCACAACCCTTGATGAAACCCACTTGGGTTGAAATGTGTTGGGTACACATTGAATAAAAAGTGCTATAAAATATCAGGATCAGAGTAATCTTTACTGGGTTCATATACCTAATTTACAGAAAAAATAAAAGACATACTATGCAACAGCAACAACTGACACTGACTATTTCAAATATTCATCTTTCATATTGTCTTCCATGGTAAAGTGCCACGGTGTGGATTGGAGGAGTTGAAGAGACAGCTGGTTTGTTGGCTGAGACTCAGCCATTAACCTGGTCCTTATGGGGAAGTATACTACCTGGTGTAGCTGACGACCATAAGAAGAAGTGTCTGGCATACTCTGAGAGAGAGAGGGCCTTTGTGAAGTATCCATGCAGTCAACCACTTGATGGTGTCATCTGCCAGACCACAGGTAACTTGATGATATTCCCTATAATTCCTGTGATTATTAATATTGTAGTGACTCACCCTTATTGTTAAGTCATTTCACACATTGTATATATTCACAAACATAATAGAGCATTCTGTTAGATAACAACTTGCACTATTTCTGTTGTAGTTGAGTCTCTGGGCCCCCATGTTAAGGTAGTGAACCACACTGCTTTGTCGTTCACTCTGGGCTGTGATGCAGGTTATACGTTCATTACTGGGACCACTATAGCAATAGTACCACAACCTCTGCCTCCTTGTGATAATATCACAGACATGGTGGCTCTTGTCCGTGAATCTTACCAATGTTACTGTAAGTATAAATATTTATTGTTGATGTATTGTTATTGCATTTCAAACTCATGGAATTCTAAACAAACTTCCAAAATTTTTTTTTGTGCAAGCTTTGTGAACATCACAAACATTTGTTTGTACCCAAGTGTTTTTTGATGTGGGGACAGTTGCAGTAGTCATCTATTGTGGGTTCAAATTCTACTGTTGGCATGTGGTTAATAAATTCAGGGGTCAATATTCAATGTCAAATTCTGACCCAGGAGTTGTGGTTGAATTTTGGCAGTCAAATTTGCTGAAAACTGATCCTCAGTCACTTTAGATGGAGGTCACTTTTCATGCTTTATGCATGATGAAGCTGAGTTAAGAAAGAAATTAATATCCTTTATTTCTGTATTGCAGGTGCAGTTGACCTGGTAGAAATCTGGGGAGGAGGGTTCAAGAAATGTATCGACATGTTCTCAACATCCAGAATGCAGCCCCCAGTTGACCTGAACATGCCAGTAGGGTGGGAATACAGCAGTGAGCACATCTTCCACCAAACCAAGCATGATTACAATATCAGGAAAGTCATCTCTAATACACTAGATCACTATAGTGTCTCAGTATCCACAAGGCACAACATAGTCAGGGACCACCAGCTGGCTCAGATGGGGATGAAAGGCTGCAAGAAGAAGGACAATCTGTATCAGTACCTGTGTCCAACTGTTACTGAAACATGCTCTGTTATGATCAAGCTGAAAGGACCAGCTATGAGAAATGGTAAAACAATGAATGTCATGTTTTGTGATATTGATTAAACAAAGACTATGGATAGAAAGACACTGGACATGAAGCAAGATAAATTTGGTTGTTTCAATCACAATTTCATGTCATTTATATCTGTGTCAAACTATTTGCTCTCTAACATTGGTTGCTTCTTTATGATACAGCTAAAACGATCAGCTATGACTATCAGGTTAGATAATGGTGGTCTTGTTCTGTGATATAGATCAAACAAAGGAAATTACTAAGACAGAAATACCCCTTATTCTAATAGTTTTTCCTAAGAAGTTAGGCATGGGTGGGAAACTGGATTTCAGGGCCTTAATAATGAAGAAGAAGAATAAAGGGATGCCCAATAAAATGCTGGAAATTAACAGAAATGGTTAGTCAAACATGGTGTAAACCTATTTTACCATTGGGCTTGACTCTGGCAACTGCATGTTCTGTTTTTTGGGGAACTCTTAATGTTAGCGTCACATGTAGAATATAAATATCTAAATAAGATTAATAATATTATTACATTATATGCAAATTATTTGTTAAATGTTTACTTGTACTTAAAGAGGTCTTATATGACAGAAGAGGAAAAAATATACAATCAAAACAAATGTTTGTTTTAATAAGAGCAATACATAGATGGAACATAGCAAGGGGGAAGTCTGTACACTTGTTATTGACCGAGGGAGCGCAGGAAGATAGAGGGCGTTAGCCCGAGACCTTCTGTGCTCCCGAGGTCACTAACAAGTGTACAGACTTCACCCGAGCTTTGTTCCATATTTCTTACACCCCATTAATAAATAAAAAATATAATTAATTAAAAATAAAAGAAGTTATTTAAGTTTTTGGTGGACCTACTTGTTGTATGCGCCAAGGGTGACATAACTCACATGTTATGCACCACTTTGACCAAGTGTGACATACAATGCTGAAGGTATAGGAAGCAACATCACAGGGGTGTAATAAAGTGATCAAGAGAAAGGGCTAAGAGGGTCAGATTTTCAGAAAATGTACAATCAGCAGGTCTACAAATTTGGTAACTTCTGTTGAGTTACATGTAATCAGAAAAATGATAAATACAACGTGTATCTGAGTATATTGAGTATTGAGTTGATTCAAAGGATGTGTTTGCTTATATATATTTGTTGAATGGTATTTTGAATCTCATTTTTGTATTATATTTGGGAAGGTTTCTAAGTGTGAATTGTGCATTTTCTGGAAATGTCACCCAAGAGCATAATCTAATTATGCTTTACACTTAGAATACAATATTATTGCATAATATTCTATGAATGATTATAACGAATATCATACAAATGTCAATCTTATTATTGATTCATGAAGGTCAACTAACTATAAGCCTGTCAGATGTGTTTATTTCTCATATTTACTCATATAATCAATAATAATCAAATAATAATCAATAAAATGAAATTGGAGAAACCATTAAATGGGTCAGATTTTCAGAAAATGTACAATTCACCTTCACCAATCCTCTCAAATAACCCAAATTTCAGACGAAAATAAAGTTCAAAATACAGTTCAACCTAACCAAACAGATTGATAGAATCAATGCAATGCTGAATATATTCGAATTTACCTAGTATTGACCAAATTGCAGCCTAATTTAGCAAAACTTACTAAATGTGTACAGCTGGCAATTGTACATTTTCTGAAAATCTGACCCAAATAGAGATAATAGATTATAGACTAGGCAAAATCCAGCTAAACATCACTCTTAATACTCCTAGGGGAATTTTTGAGTACAAAGGTACATCAGCACTTTTCTGGCTAATTTGGGTGTGCTGAACACAAAAACCACTGTTGGAAATTGAGAGGACAATCCATTTTACACACTCACCTGGATGTCACAGGAATGTGAATATCAGAAATTGATTCCCCTCTGCATTACCATCATTTTGAGGTATCACATGACCATATAATATGTGTTTTTTATGATTTTTGTCAAAAAATGAGTGAAAAACACATATTATGTGTGGATATTTGGTTGTCATGATAACCACATTGCTGTGACATCCAGGTTTAGGAGTATTAAGAGTGATGTTTAGGTGGATTTTGCCTAGTCAATAATGGAACATGCTACCAGTAATACAAAAATATTGGACGAGATTCAAATCTCGTCCAATATTTTTGTATTACTTCATGATGAAGGGAGGATTAACCGCAGTTTGTATGGGCGGGAGTGTAATCCTACTGTGTAATCATGTGTGTAGGATCACATGCAACCCAGCAGCATGTTTCCGGTTTGCTACTATCCAAACTCCCTCCCTCCTTTTGCCATGCTGTTACATAGCATCTCACTGATAAACCAGAGGGAGGGGGGAGTTTTTAGGAACAGCCATTTGTAAAATGAAGTTTTGTTTGATGGAAACCTTGGCTGTCATTTCCACTGCTTCTCTAGCTGTTACAGTTATTTATTAAATGAAACTAGATTCCGCAAGGGGATAGTTTAGTCTACAATAATTGTAAGTCCCATTGTTCTGTAATGAGAATTGTTTAAATAGAAAATCGATCGAAAATAGACCAAAAGTTACATTATGTCTACCTGTCTCCAGGCCTGTCTCCAAGCTCACTATTAAAGTAAGGACAATCATATTTTCAATCTGTCAACTTTTGATTTTCTTTGTCAATAATATATTTTGACATGCTTTCCTTTATCATCATGGAGTAAAAATAGAACCCAACTCGTAAGTATTATTAGCAATAGGATTGCATGGGTCCTCGTCAAATCTTTTCACATAACAGCACTCGCCCTATCGGGCTCGTGCTGCCATGGAAAAAATTTGACTCTGACCCATGCAATCCTATTACAAATAATACTTACTCATGAGGTTCTATCATATTACTTGTAGCATGTTCCAGTATGGTGGACAACAAATTTAGTAATCTAGAAATCTAAATCACCTCGAAATTGATATGTGGGTCAGATTTTCAGAAAATGTACAATTGGCAGCTCTACACATTTAGTAAATTCTGCTAAATTAGGCTGTAATTTGGTCAATACGAGCTAAATTCAAGTATATTCGGAACTGCACTGATTTTAGCTATGTGATTGGTTAGCACTAACTTAGGTTGAACTGTATTTTGATCTTTATTTTCGTCTGAAATTTGGGTTATTGCAGAGAATTGATGAAGGTGAATTGTACATTTTCTGAAAATCTGACCCACGTATTGGATGACTTAATGTATTAATGTAGAACTATTTAGAGCCGGGATTCATTGTCACATTCTTGAAATTATGTAGACCTGAATGTAGCTTTATTAATCAAACTCGTGAAATTGATTATATAGACCAGTACCACGAATTGAATTAAAGTTAAATTGTTGTGATGTCATTAAGTTGAATAAATATGTTTTGCAAATTAGCAATTGAGAATAATATTATCATGTATGTGAAACTTTGACCAATAAAATTCAATTCAATTCAAGGATTCTTTTATTGCTGAAGATGTTATACAGTAGGGTTGTCCAACTTTCTAAGTAAACCATTGTTTAGTTAGGTCTTCCGTTGGGTGCCCGATTGAAATTGTTCTAAAAGAAAATCTAAATCTTTGTCAATCCTCCCAAGAAACAGGAAATTTACAATGTTACTACTGAAGTAGCTAGATATACTCCATATGATAACCTTAGAAATGCAAATATATATTTTAGATTGAAAACTTTGTTTTTCAAAATGAATGTCAAACCTAAAATATAGAAATCTTTTACCATTGGAATCCACTTGATCTCATCTTTTCAAATATGATAGTATCTCAAAATCTAATTTTTGCGACGACTTGTGACACATTAGTTTATAGGTCACGTCACCAAAATATTAATATTTGCCAACTCTTCACATTTAGTTAATTCTGCTAAATCTAACTAAAAAATGGTAAATACTGGGTATAGGCCTATATTTCAGTATATTTGGCATCGCGTTGATTCACAGGATTTGTTTGGTTATGTTGAATTGTGGTTTGAGTCTCATTTTTGTCTTAAATTTGGATTATTTAGGAAGGTTGTGAATGTGCATTGGGCATTTTCTGGAAATGTTAACCTCATGTTGTGACTGCAAGTACTATTGTCAAGTATCGTATTTAGCTATAATAATTCAGTCTCATGTATTTAAAAGAGTTTAAGTGCAATAAACCAGACAGTCGTTATTAATTCATAAACCCACCACGCCAAAGACCCTCTACTGCAGTGCTGCCCCCTAGTAACACAGAGCTGAATTAAAGACAATACTGCAGCAAATTCCCACTAGATGGCGATCTATAAGGCACTTGAATACTGCGGTTTCTTTGATTCGAGTGTGCTTATTGATTGTTTTATTGGCAAGTTGCCATGATATAAAAACGATCTCAGATTTTGACTTTTAGGGGTAATGTTGATGTATTTACTAGTAAGCTACTACCTGTTCTCTTGAATAGGCCTAACAGTGTACTTGATTGAGAATCTAAGGATCTTGGCACATGGTTATGTAGCAATCCGTCCATGAACAAACAGATAAGTGTAAGATTTTCAGAAAATGCACCATCTACACTACTACACATCTCTCAAATTCTGCTAAATTAGAGAAAAAATTATAATATCTGAGTGTATTCTGCATCGCATTCATTCAATAAATATGTCTGGCTATGATGACTGTATTTAGAACCGGATTTTTGTCTTAAATTTGGGTTAATTTGAAGGGATTGGTGAAGGTGAATTGTACATTTTCCGACGATCTGACCCACTTAGTATGTATGAGTGGGCAGGGTCTGGCTGTATAGCAGTTTGGCAGTTTCCCCATTTAACATTAGCGTGGTTATAGGGCGTATAACCATGCCGGTATAGTAGTTCTAACAACGTTCTCATCCCAGTAGTACATCTCCATGAACTCCTGCCAAGTATAGAGTGACATTTCCAGAAAATGTACAATTCACATTCAGAAACCCTCCCAAATAACCCAAATTTAATACAGAAATGACACTTAAAACACAATTCAACATAATCAAACACATCCCTTGAATCCACTCGATGCCAAATATACTCAGATGTAGCTGGTATTTATCATTTTTTTAGCAGAATTAACTAGATGTGTAGAGCTGCCAATTGTACATTCTTGGCGACCTGACCCTATAGTAGTTCTGAATGGGCTGGTCGAGTCGTGGCCCCGTACGAAAAGCATTTTCGAAAATAAACACAAGCTTAGTACGACCACCCATGCCTCTATTCTGAAGAACCTATGTATTCGAGAACCTCATTAACTAACTTTTCTCGCTTAATTCTATTTTAGCCTCTTTGCCCCAGATGTGAAGAAATAAGTGAAAATCTTTTTAAAAAAATGACTCGAAAATGAGACAAATGTAATTCAATCTCAAACTCAATCTTACAACGTCCCGCACCAGGCAAACCCATTAGTCCAACGCATTTTAGCTTAACCTTAATCCCCCATTCTAATTCTACTTTAATGCTTTCACCAGTGGAAAGGCAATAACATCAATAACTAAATATGTGTTTTTAAAAGAAATCCGAGTCCCATGTGAAGATATTAGTGAAATTGATAAATAAAATGACTCGAAAATGAGACAAATGTAAAAAGGCTGGCTGCTCTGGGACTCAACATCACAATGTCCAGTTTGGCAGTCTTAGATGCTAACCACTTGACCATAGGGGACTGTAGAGATCGTGCATATAAACACTGGGCATAGCCATTGATGCATCACATTTTAGGTTTACTTCAATCCCCCCATTCTCCTCATGGTGATTGAGGAGAATGGGGGAAATACAATATCTATGAAGTTCCCTGTGTTATCCACAGGCGATTTAATAATTCAAATAACCATAAAAGTATATCTTGCATCTGCAATCTATTTGTATAATAGGCCAATGATGGACTTCTAGGGCTGCACACTTCTCTGGATGGAAGCAGTATATGGGTAAGAAAAAGTACATTTTCACCAACTTCACCAATCCTCTCAAATAACCCAAATTTCAGACGAAAATAAAGTTCAAAATACAGTTCAACCTAACCAAACAGACTGCTAGAATCAATGCAATGCTGAATATACTCGAATTTACCTAGTATTGGCCAAATTGCAGCCGAATTTAGCCGAATTTACTAAATGTGTACAGCAGCCAATTGTACATTTTCTGACAATCTGACCGATATAATAAGAGAGGGTGGGGGTGGGACAGACTATACATGGGTGAAGACGCCAGAATATGTACAATCGGCTCTAGTCAGTCATCGTAATTAACACACTTTTAATGCAAAATAAATGAGGTCCAAACAGCATAACCAAACAGATATTTTTAATAAAAACAATACCAAATAATTATATATACTCTTATATGCCGAGTATTTTGAGCCTAAATTAACAAAGTTTACTAAATGTGTAGGGCTGCCGATTGTACATTTTCTGACGAATATTAGTTATCATTATTCTCAATGTATGTCTTACTCATAGTAGCATGTAGTACCACTATTTATGTGATAAATCGTGATGAAATGCGAGGGCGTATCCAAAACTCTCAATGCAGAGGCTCAACACCATGGCACAAGATACTGAGATAGCTATACTATTGTTATATGGGTCAGATCGTCAAAAAATGTACAATTCGACTTCACCAATCCTCTCAAATAACCCACATTTAAGAATAAAATGAGTTCAAAATACAGTTTAACATAGCAGAACTGATATATTAAACCAACACAAAACTAAATATACTCAGATATAGTCGGTATCCATCATTTTTCAGCCTAATTAAGCAGAGTTGACTAAATGTGTAGAGCTGCCAATTGTACATTTTCTGGCAATCAGACCGGTAACCAGGCAATATATAGGCAGAACTCTCCAGGGATGTATAGAGCTGCCAATATACCTACATATATATGGGTCAGATTTTCACAAAATGTACAATTGGCAGCTGTACACATTTAGCAAATTCTCCAAAATTAGACTGCAATTTGGTCAATACTAGATAAATTCGAGTATATGTGGCATTGCATTGATTCTAGCAACAAGTTTGGTTAGGTTGAGCTGTATTTTGAACTTTATTTTCGTCTGAAATTTGAGTTATTTGAGAGGATTGGCGAAGTTGAATTGTACAATTTCTGAAAATCAGACCCTTATGCAGGGGATGAGGCATGGTACAGTGATTCCACATGTCTCTGCCATTTGGGTAAGATTTTCAGAAAATGCACAATCTATAGTTCTACACATCACTCAAATTCTACTAAATTATAGTGAAAAATGACCAATACTGAGCATATCTGAGTGTAATATATTCTGTATTGTTTTTATTCAATAAATCTGTCTGGTTATGATGAACTGTATTTTGAACCGGATTTTGGTCTTAAATTTGGTTCATTCATTATTTCAGAGGATTGGTGAAGGCCAATTGTACATTTTCTGAAGATTTGACCCCTCTCCTGTTGGGTGAAATTTCCAGAAAATGCACAATTCACATTTAGAAACACTCACAAATAACACGAATTTATTACAAAACAAAATTCAACATAAACAAACATATCCTCTGAATCAACCCAATACCGATTACACCCAGATATAGCTAGTATTTATCATTTTTTAGTCGAATTTAGCAGAATTTTACTGAATGTGTAGAGCTGGCGATTGTACATTTTCTGGCGATCTGACCCTGTTGTACCTGGGGCTAAAAATAGTTGCGCGACTACGCTCATCACGACGTTTCCAGGTATATAAGAGCCTTCGGTTCGCTTCATAGCCGCCAAAACAAACCTCTACTATTTCTTGCCGCGTCTATTTCTTGGAGGAGAAGTGAGAGGAAGACATTAAGGAGACAAGTACAAGCGCCAACTTTAGTGTTGAAACCTTTGACATTTTGCTGTTTTAGAAGGTAGGTATCATTTATATATATCATCGTGAGTGAGATTGGTTGCTTTACGCCCTTATCAACACATTAAACATTGTTATATCAAGGGCAGGAGAGCTTAGAGTGAGTGAGTGAGATTGGTTGCTTTATGCCCTTATCAACACATTTAACATGGTTATATCAAGGGCGGGATAGCTGAGAGGGAGTGAGTGAGATTGGTTACTTTACGTCCTTATCAACAGATTTAATATGGTTATATCAAGGGCGGGAGAGCTGAGAGGGAGGCAGTTTATGGTCATACTCAGGAAATAAAGATAGAGAAGAAGGGAGAGAGAGACAGAGAAAAGAGACAGAAAGGCACTTTATGGTCTTACCCAGGACCAATTATACAAATGTGATGTGTTTCTTTTTTTCAATTTTTCAAAGTGTTTTTCCCGCAATATCTCTTTCTTGAAATGTTGTGATTTTTAGAGGGATTAGCATTCATAGTCATATGAATCTATGTAACAAATTTTGGGACATTGTATTAAGTATATTCCTGCGTTTTGAAGGCCTTTGTATGGAGTATATATGTAATTACTTTACTGGTAATTACCCATCAAGAAACATTGCAAACCTTTCCCCCCAAACATAGAAAAATCAAACTAAAAATATAGAAATACGCATTAGGTGTCCTAGTGTTTACTATCATTGGAATCAGCTTGATCTATTCTTTTCCAATATGGTGATTTGAAGAGCATATATCTAAATGTGTATCTCTTGCGAGAAAAAGTGTATTACTATCGCTTATACTTGTTTTTGTCATCAGTCATTCAATTTTAAAAAGAGTTACAAGGCTCTCGTCGACTCAACATGAAGCTTTTTTTTATCTGCGGCTGTGGTTAGTGCAGCGTATATGGGTGAGATTTTCAGAAAATGTACAATTCAACTTCACCAATTTCTCAAATAACCCAAATTTCAGACAAAAATAAAGTTCAAAATACAGTTCAACCTTACCAAACATATTGCTAGAATCAATGCAATGCAGAATAAAAAATAATCGATTTCAGTGTTTGGCCATGATTTTGTATGCATTTTGCGAAAGATGATTTTGCAACAGATGATGCTAGCTTCGATCTACTTGTCAGTCAGAGCCTGTCGGGCCATCATGGCTAGTTAATGAAATACATTATTATCGTCGATATATACTTTAGCAAAATCGCATTTTCATATATATATGATTCTTCCATTGAACTTCTCATCTCATTTGGACTCCCTAGCTTCATTATGTCAAGAGAAAATCCGTAAAACGATCGAGTGCGCGATAATATGAGCATCGAAAATCAAAATAGAGATTCGGTGAAACTATTAGGCCAAGAAAGATGTGTTTGTTTCATTGTTGTTGCCAATTTTTCATGGAACATGTGTGATGTACATTTTATATTCCACCAAACTTATGCCTATCTTTTTAAAAACACCATAATGACGTTTCAACTAATGGTTTCTACAGTCACACAATTACGTTCACCAATTTCTAAATTTATTTGTGATGTGACATGAAACAGTCAAGTAGGCTACTTTTCCATGGCCTACTTCTTAGAGTGAGGTCGCACAGTACACGTGCACCTTAGCACTGACTAGCCTAGGCTTAATTTTAGAATCTGTTTTCATGGTGGGTCTTCATTGTTTTACCGATTTTCTCTGCCTATTAGAAGTTAATCTAAGCTTTATTGTTCTATCTGTCGAATTAGTTATTGGTTGTCAATGCGTTAGTTATTAGAAACGATCAGGCCTTCTGCAATGCGAATCGGATACGCCACAGCCACATGGCCTCGAGTCAGACAAGCGAAGGCTGTTCTTGTCAGCCAGACCAACGGAAGCTTATTTCTTACTTTATTTACGCCACAAAACAGTCTACAGAATAATGACATTTCAATCTTTGATTTTGTAAAGGTATATTGATAGAATAAACAGTTAGAGCACCTCCCGTACGCCCTACAGTCCTCCCTCTGAGCCCGCTCTGAGCCCCCCTCTGCTGACACTGACTATGTCCATCAGGGACAACAAGTGGTCTGTTCGATTCGCTACCATTTCGCTATTCTCGCGGACGGAAAGTCATGTGTCCGCAGGTGGCGCTGCGAACAGTGGGTTGCATTTTGAGCGATATTAGGTGCAAGTCCCATAGAGTCCCATGCTAAGATTTTGAGATTCAACCCCCTGAAAAATATAGAAAACGTTCGCAAAATACTAATCACTTTCATATACACAAAGTTTGAAGATCCTAAAATCATATATTTTGGGAACAAGTCAATTTCTCATCTTTTTCAATTAGAAAGAGGGGGGTAAACTTAGGGGTTTTAATATGGGAGCCTATGGGCCCCGACATCTGCATGCAACCCATGCCATATCTGTTACCCTTTCCAAATGAATTCATTTGAAATTGGAATTCTCATCTTTTTTGGACAAACTATGTTCAAATTAAAAGTGCCCCGGAAAGGGACATTCTTATTAAATTATATCTAAAAGATTTTTTTTGGACAAACTATGTTCAAATTAAAAGTGCCCCGGAAAGGGACATTCTTATTAAATTATATCTAAAAGATTTTTTTTTGAGAGAAAACATAAATGATTCGTAATCTAGGTTTAATTTTCTGACAACTGTACCCGTTGCAACGCTACCGCCAGCGGGATTCACTTGCCGTCTGCATCAATAGGATCTTTGCTTACAACTGGTCTACATCGATATACTTTAGCAAAATCAAATTTTTAAATAACATTATTCAGTAGAAATTTTCATTTTGAAGCTTTATATTTATTATTTCAAGGGAAATTAGGGTGAGCGATCAGTGGCGTATTAATACACGATTTGACTTCGTGTGATCAGGCATAGCTGCCCGACCTACTTGTTGTATGCGCCAAGGATGGCAATATCCAGACGAATAAGGCAGTTCGGTAGTCGTTGAGTTTCAGTTGTTGCTATTCCCGCATTGATAAGCAGATTAATCTTAAATTAATAGAAATAGTAATTCTCACACTAACATTTCAATTCATTTTCAGATTTGAGAAGAGGATGAAGGCGTACTCTGTTATACTCACCCTCACCACCATGGCCACACTGTTTGCTGGTCTAAATGCAGGGGTAAGTTGCAAATCCAAAATGTGTTCGTTCTCTGTGCAGTCCCTTTCTTTCTTTCTTTTTTCTAATTTAGTATTTCTATACAGCAATCATCAGACAAGAGATATTATAATAAGGCAAGTACATTGAACATTGTCAGTTATAATACAGTTGAGTTCATTGAGATATGTGATGTGTTTCAGGAAAAGTCGCAAAACTGATATTTTTCAAAGTGTTTTTTTCACAAGATCACATTATTGTAATGTTCTATTTTGGGGGGAATTTATCACTTATAGCTATATCAACCGATGTATCAAATGTCAGGAAAATCTATATGTAATATATCCTTTCGTTTTAAAGGACCTCATATGGACTACATTTAGTTACTTTACTTTTTATTGACCCCCAGAAATATTGGAAACTTTTTTTTTTCAAAAACGAAAATATCGTTGCATTGCATGGGTTACTGCAGAGCTTACCGCAGCCAGTGGAGATCCTGCTTATAATAGCACAATATAATAAATCCAGTCCTATGAATAGAGAGAATGGAACAAGCTGCCAATAATTGAAAATTTAATGGGCAAGATTTGTCCGCATAAGCACTGTCTGCCTACGGCATCATGCTTATGCAGAAGAAACAAGTCCAATAAATTTTTGATTATTTCAGGCGAGTTCCATTCTATATTTATCATATGGGCATAAAACTTGATGTGTAATCACAAATGTATCATGTGTAAATCTGAAAAAAGTCGTTCAAATAGGACACATACTATATAAATATTTTTATAGCACCCCATTTATATAAATAGCACCTCTCATAATTATGGAATCTGCATATATCAAATCCTAATAATTATGTGTGAATTTGGTAATGTTTGCTTTGTCCTAATAGATGAGAATGCAGCTTAACAGAATAACATTAAAGTAAAGACTATACATGTTTTCTTTTGCAACACATTCTCAATTCTACACCTTTGAGAGAGAGAGATTTTATATGAAAGAGAAATAAGAATTAACAAAGTAGAAGATAATTAAAAAGATAAAGAAGTTAATAGTAGAAGATAAGTGATACAAGATTGTAGAGTTTACATAAACGTTTTCGCAGAGTAGGCAAAGATGGAGCACTGCTTAGATAAGAAAAGAAGAAAAACCCACATCAATTCTGCTCTGTTTTGTGTGGAGTGATAGGAATAATTTCAACATTGTTGATTCGCCCAATATTTGTGGTGGATGGTAGGTAACTAAATTGAGAGTGAGGCAGCTTTGGGAAATTAAATGTTTCTTTAATTTTTATTAAAAGATTTATATAAATGAGTTTTAAATAATAAAAGGAGGGTATATAAATAGAGGATGGTTGATAATAAAATTGGTAAAAGTTGATGAATGGTAAAATAGATTTTTTGTAGATAAAATTGATTGAATGATATAGATAATTAGTATGGAGGAAGATTGGAGTGAATAGAAGTAGGTGTGGGTGGGTGGGTTTAATGTTGTATGGTAGGTGGTTGGAAGTGAAGTGAGAGGTGAGAGGAGTGAGACTAGTTAGTACGGGGTATGAATGTAGGTGGAGTGGTAGTAGGGAGGTTGTGATTGGCCGCAACAATGCCCTAGCATTACCTATTCAGTCATGCTATACACATTTTTATATTTCTTTTTAAAAAAATTAAAAAATTTGTTTGTATTGGCCTTAGTACAGTTGAAGTTGAATTGTACATTTTTCGAAAATCTGAGCCACATAATGAATGTTATCCTTACATTTTAGGGAGGAAAACTTCGCGGGCCATTACTTTGTGGGACGCAGATTACTGATCCTGCTAATCCTGCTATTCCTCTTGGATTCTGTACCCAAGCGTGCCCACGAGGTACAGTGTGTTCACCTCCTCCTATAGACCTTCCATATTGGTGCAGCTTACCTGAAGGTGTCAGCGACGTCGAGTTCTGCCAACCTCAGGTATTATCAATAATTATTAATTAATTTAATTGAACAACTCAACTGAAACAAACCATGCCATTGGATTTGTTTTTTTTTATTTTGCGACCATTTCTGCATGTTTTGCCTGTCTTTGACTTCTTCAGGAAGGGGAAGATCATCAAAATCAGGGAGATATCACAGTAAAAGAGCAATTTTAAACATCATTTAGTTAGGTATTTGTGGAGTTATTATTGATGATAATTTACTAACTGTATATATATATCAGATATATATATGATATATGTGATATAGATAGAACCTAATGAGAATGTGGTACAAGGGACACTATTGCATTGTTAGAGATTCTTTCTAGAGATTTTTTCTTGTGGCCCATGAGCCAATAGGCGAGTGGGTTACAAAAAAAGTGCAATAGTGTCCTGAGTACCACATTCGAATTGAGTTTCTATATGTACTACATATGTATAAGTATATAACTGTGTACTGGGAGGCGGAAGAGGAATGGCAATGTCATACCACATATATGTTGAACTGGTGCAAGTTACCACACTACTCCCGCCCATACAAATAGCACATGGTACATACACCAACATGGAGTAAATGATTATGCAAAGTCTGATATGTTGGTATATGAGAGAAATGTGAAGTAATTGTATCTGATGTTAGTATGTAACTGATCTTGGTGTAGAATATTATGTTGATAGTTATTTAGATAATAGTGATGATGACTGATGATCTTTGAATAAAAACTGTTTTCCTCAGAAACAAATAAATGAACATCAATACATTGTGGATCATAGTAATGGAACCAAAGACAGTTGAGACTCTACCCCATAACTTATTAGAATGTGCACTACTGAGATTGCCTTGTCTCCCTACCTGTGTCATACAGCCCCATGGACACTCAGGGTTACTACATGCCTTACTTACTCTACTTGTCTCCCTATCTGTGTGATACAGCCCCATGCACACTCAGGTTACTACATGCCTTACTTACTCTATTGTAGACTTGTACCTCTACAACTGATAGCAGCTGTGGAGTAGGATTTAGCTGTATTCAGAGATGGCGCAATGGTCCTTTTACATGTGAACGAAGTGTAAGTATTCATACTAATATATGATCTGTTACACAAAAATAAGTCACACAATTTAATTCACTCATTTAGGAAGTATCTTGATGTTGTATTACAACAGGCCTAATGCCTGATGATTGGAAAGAGTATATCATTAAGCCTATTCCTAAAGATGGTAATCTAAGGTATTTTAATAATCTGCGACCAATTTTTTTTTTTTTTTTTCACATTTCTTTATTCAGGAAGCATGGTTGGCTTATGCCAAGCAATACGATGTAGTGACTAGGGCAGTTCCCTATCTCCCGTCACCCCCTGAATTTAATGATATTCGATGTACAAAGTCTTGTTGCTGGGTGGCATGTTATGAGAAGATACTAACAGAAAAAACTACATTATTATTAAATAAATGATGGTATAATGAGATGATATGAGGTGATATTTAATAAATTATAAAAATGGTAACGAAAATAATATCAATGGAGTACATTAGTCAAGCCGCTAGTTGCAGCTTCAACAACATACATGTTGTTGTAGAATTCATTATCTTTGGGATAAGTGTGTATGTAGTAGCTCCCATTCTATACAGTGTAGTAGAGTTTGGATAATATACAATATTACATTTCGAAGTATCGGTTGATAGCTATATTGCCTGCCAATATAGCGGTCTTTGCAGCTGTTTTGAACATAAGTTTGTCATTAATTTGTTTTATAGTAATGTCGAGGTCGTTCCACATCTGTATTCCGGCATATGCCAATGAGTTTTTGTACCTGTTGTCATTTGGCCTATACAATTTAAAATAAAATAGCCTGTCATCTCTTAATCTATAGTTTCTTTCTGTCTCATCTCTACTAATCCAGTTTATTCTGCAGTGGTGGTATTGCTTGTGATAAAATTTGATAGTATTAAAAAAGATTCGTTCTTTCACCAACATGGTTCTAGTTTCCTCATGGATCAATGCAGTACTATAATATCTTGGTTTTTTACAGGCAAATTTAAGTGCCTTGTTTTGCACTATTTGTAAGTTGTTTAATGTACCTTTATTACAGCTAGTATAGCATATATTTACGTAGTCTAATTGACTCAATACCATCGATTTAATGAGCATGAGTCTAGTGCGTGAGTCAAGCGCTTGCCTATTTATATATATATTATAGAGTCTTGAATTGGCTTTGTTAATTACCTCTTTTGCCATGTCATCAAATTTAAGTTTATTATCGATTAGCAGGCCCAAGTATGTAAATGACTTGACCCAGTTTATTGCTTCCCCCGATATTGTGATTTGGTTCTCAGGAATAAGAGTCGCATCTTTTTGTAAGAAAGGGATGTACATTGACTTAGTTTTGGGAATGCTAATGGCAAGTTTGTTACTACGGCTCCAGTTAGCTATTAGGTCACTGTCATGTTGGCATTGTGCCAATAGTTCATTTTTTTTCGTATTCGCATTAATAAGTACAATATCATCAGCGTACAACAGCATCTCGCCGTGCAGATTAGAATTACATATATCATTGACAAAAATATTGAACAATACGGGGCCCAGGACAGAGCCCTGAGGCACCCCGTGTCTTATCGGTAGATATTTTGAAACATATGTGTCCGTCTTAACTCTTTGCTGTCTATCACTTAGATAGCTTTTTAACCATGCTTGGAACCATGTTGGAAAATGATATTCATCGATTTTTTTCATTAATAGTGCGTGGCTAACCGAATCGAATGCTTTTTTATAGTCATAAAAAACCAAGGTAGAATCAATTCTATTATTGATATTATTAAGTAATTTATCAATTAGCAGGCCAACAGTTTCTGTAGTGGACGAGTTCTTACGGAAACCTCCTTGTTGTTTGTTAATTACATTATAGAATTCTAGTTGTGTTTGTAACTGGTTGTTAATATGTGTTTCAAGCATCTTGCCTGCCACATGCGTTAGTGAGATAGGTCTGAGATTGTTAGCCTCTTTAGCATTACCTTTCTTCGGTAGTGGTATAACCGTAGCTTTCTTCCATGCGTTTGGCATTGTGCCATTGTTTACTGACAGATTCAGTACATAAATCATGTGTTCAGGGATGGCCTTGAAAAACTTTATATACGCTGACATTGTAATTTCTTCACAGCCTGAGGATTTACCTGGTTGCAAATTATTAACAAGGTTTTCCAATATTTCATGGTTTATCGGAATATATTGAATCCCTTCCATGGCTCTCAACCTATCCAAATTCCCCATAGTATTGTGATTCTGGTTGGGTGTCGTTATAGATCTTGCTATTTGATCACCGATATTCGCAAAATACTTATTTATAATTTCGGGAACCTTTTTGGCATATGCCATTTGATTCGTATCAGGGTTCAAAATACACTTTATACCTTTGTTGGAGCTTTTGAAGGGTAAGTATGAGTTAAGTATTTGCCAGAATTTTTTATAGTCATGGTTATGCCTGTCTAATAAACTTTTAATAAAATTGCTTTTAGCTAACCTAGTTTCACTGGTTGCCCTGTTTCGAAATTCAATTGCTCTAATTCTATATTCTTCTTTTTTAGTTTTCCTGTACCGTCTGAAGTAATAGTCCCTATTAAAAGCCAGGTTAAGAATCTCATTTGTATACCATTCAGGTTTCACTTTTTTCGATTTATATTTTTTCTTTGGGCACAACTCATTCAGGGTCTTAAGTAGTCTCTCATAGATAAAAGACCAAGCATCGTTAGGATTGTTCAGTGTATACAGTTTGGCCCAGTCCTTGATATTTAATAATGCATTGTTAATATGATCTTGCGTCAATCTGGTATAGGATCTGGCCTCAAAATTACATCTTTCATGTTTTACTCGTTTTTTCTTTTTAACAAAGTATATAATATCATGATCGCTAAGGTTATAATTCACTGTACCGCATTCCATAATGTGATTGACATCTGTCATAATTTGATCCAGAATCGTTGCTTTTCCGTTGAGTCCCAATCTGGTGGGTTTAGTAATAAGTTTCTGTAGAAAATGCTCATCCATTAATTTCTGCAGGTCTATTACATGCCTCGCATTACCCTGTATCGGAGTTGTATCAATATTAATGTCACCTACTATCGCAATTTCTGCGCCTCTATATTTATCTTTTACGGTATCAAGAATATTACCCATATCCTCGCAAAACGTATTGACCGATCCCGCGGGAGGCCTATATGTATTCGCGAGAACTAAGTTTTTAGTGTTCTTATATTTAATTACGATTATTTGTACCTCAAGTGTATCATTACAACAGGACAATTGAGTATCAATTTCATAGTTGACATTGTCTTTAATGAATGCACATAGTCCCCCTCCTCCGCCGGTAGTTCTATCCAATCTTTCTAATAAATAGCCAGGTAAACTAATATTATTACTTAAGGTTTTTTTGTTTAGCCATGTCTCCCCCAACATAAATACCTCGAAGTCTAGATTTACAATGTCTTTCGATAGTTCGGGCCATTTATGTAAAATCGACCTGATATTAAGATACAGATATTTACGTCCTTTAGTAATTTCTAGTTGTTGTAAATTACTATAAATATTGCAGTTCGGGTATCTACTCATGTATTATAATCCTAGCTATGTATATGGCATTGGCCAGTGTATTGGTTACATAGGTAACCTGTATAATATTAGTGGGGGGAGAACCTAACACATAAATATTTCTTGGCTGTAGAAACATTATAATTAACATAAATATCCACGGCATTTGCCAGTGTATACTGCTAAGTATATGGGCACGGGGACGCATGATACCAGCGGAGGAAGAACATGTCTCATAATCTTTCCTTAATTGTAAGAATGGCATTTGCCAGTAGGATATCAGTGTACATACGCAAGTACTAGTTACTAGTCTATGGTACATTGTCCACCGCTCTACAGTTAAATAGGTATGTGTATGTAAGACAGCTGCCATGATATAACAGCAAAAAACATCTAGGAATAAGCCTTGGACAAATTGTAGTGGTAGTGATGTAATAGATCTATGTCTGATTCTCATTACCTCATACAGTAAATATGTCCCCCTAGGGACCAACCTATATGTCAAACAAGTGAGTAAGTAGTTCATGGAAAGTTGGCTAACATAGCCTATTAGTATAACAGCTGTCATGGTATAATCAACAAAACATCCAATGATCCATTGGGACCAACCTACATATCAAACAGGTGAGTGAGTAATTCATGGAAAGTTGGCTAACGTTAGCCTATAAGTATAACAGTTCTCAGTCAAAGTCAGAGTATATAGCACTGGCAATTGCCATGACGAAGGTATACAGTGAAAGTCAGAAGTGCGGGAGTAGGTGTAAGGCCGGGTATAAGTTGTTGACTTGCGATAATTACCACTTGTTGGCCTCGTGGGCCTTTACCAGTTGCCTCCCCCAGTCAGCAACGATATTGGGATTGGCGTGTACCCCGTCAAACAAGGATCCGTAATGGTAGCTCGTTTTACCGTGACAGCGACGGTGCACCTTGCTTATAAGGTTCGGATGTATGATGCCGTTATTGATGTTATATTCTTTTATATAGTAATTGACGTTGGTCACTGCAGTGTCTAGTGTTGCTTGGTCGGGAGAGCACCAGAATTCTCTGTTGTATTTTGCCAACGACATACCACAGATTCCGCAAAGAATGGGGGTAATGTTTGGGTAGTAGTGGGCCATCTTCCCCAAAAACATCTCGATACGACTAATCACGTAATTCTCCAATGCCATAGGGTCCCCATATCTAACTTCTACAATGCCATCGTGTCTGAATGTAAAGTCGCATATGCCGCCGAACACATATACACATTGGGGACGATATAGGTCAAGTATTGGGCGGCCAAGTTCAAACAGCGAGGTAACCCCTTTGCCTGGGAAACTCTGTATCCTAATTTCATTGTGATTAAGATAAGGTGCTAAGTTTGCTCCCCGGGAGTCTGCAAGAATGATGGACTTAACTGACTCGTAATTGTCCGCTTTGAACGCCATTTTCACTGCAATTCTTCGGTAAGGAGTTGTAGTAGTACACGTGCGTTCTAGAAGTATGAGCTCAGGTCTGGTCAGTCCGGTCAGGTCTGGTCTGTGTGCGAGTGTGCTAGCTCCCGCCTCCTCGTGGTGCTCCCCTAGTTGCTGCACCCCTGGTCGCCGTTCCTCGTCTCCCCTGCCTGCTACTAGATCTCGTCGCACCTTGCCCTAGGTCACCTACATTCTGTTGTTGTTTACCTTCTGGGCCATGTGCTTCAGTAGCACGTGCGTCTGTTGTGGTAGGCGTGGCGGGTGTATTACCTGTTGCCATCGCAGCGGTTTGCTGTGTCTGATCGGGTGGAGTGTCCTGGGGATGGTTTTGCAATGGAGCTGCCATGACAGGTTGGTTGGCTCTTGGGTCTCCCTCTTCATTTCCCCTCTCTTCTCCATCTGTATTTGTATTTGCCCCACCTTCTACTCCTATTGCCTCAGCTTCCCCATTCGCCTCCTCCTCACCCTCTTCCTCGTCATCATCATCTTCCTCCTCTTCCTCATCTTCCTCAACATTAATTGGAGCTAATGGATCTGGGCGGGTAAATGGATCTTCCATTTCTCGGTCAAATTGCTCTGGATGGTGAATTGGCAACTCATCATACATTTCCTGCAGATTCAATTCTCTGCGAACGTCTTCCCTTATTTCTAAGAGTAATCTGCCATGATGATTTTGGCCGGGCCACAGGGTTTGTTCCAACTTAAGTGTGGTATTGTGGAGAGGTAAGCCGGTACCCCACCACTTATCGTGGGAACACTCAGCGAGCATGTGGTTTCCTGTGTCTAGCAGAGCTTTTTTGGCAAATTCCACCTTTTTAAACTTGACTAGGAGGATTTCCTTCATGATGCGGTACTTGTTTTGGTCCCAGATTTCATGCTCGCCACACTTGTCCCCCCACCTTTTGGCAGCTCTGGGACATGTTGTATTCTGGATTGCCTTGGCTATTAATGAGTTCTTGGTCATAAGTGCTTTATGATATTGGAACGCATGCTCCGCTGTGCTGAACATCGTTCCTTCATATTGGAATAATGTGGGACTAAAGTTCGACAAGTACGAGTGTTCGCCCTGGTACCCGATGGCACCAGAGATCTTCATGGTTTTAATCTGTGCAATCTTAATGCCATCGGGGAGTAGATTGAGATCTTTGTGCCCATATTCCTTTTCACCTATCTTCAGTTTTCCTCTGGTGAGCTTGATATCAACTTTGGTTTCCAGGTTCTTGGCATGTGCCACTACGCGTCGCATATCTGCCTGTCTGCGGGCAACTACATCAGGAAGATCTGGGTTGAAGTAACACTTTTCATACCCTTTGGTGCTCTTCAGCGTGGTTTTACCTCTAAATATTCGATTTCTTGTCTCTTCATCCTTAAATTTGAGGATGATGTTTCGATGTATGGTTTTGATCTTGCTTTTACCTCCAATTCTCGCTGCAAACTCAAGGTCAGCCGCTGTGAAGGTTGTGTCGATCAACTCACATAGGACTGTAACTCTTCTCCATGTTTCCCTTGATTCTCTCTTGGACTCTTGGTAGTTTTCAGGGAGTCCTGATAGTATTATGTGTTTGCGCCTCTGTCCTCGATCTAAGTCAAGGCAGTAGTCCTCCAGGTTGTCTGTGACCTTATTGAGGTGGAAAACTTCTAATTCCAGTTGCCTAACCCTATCGTTAAGTCTGGAAACGTTACCACTGAGATTTCCTAATGCAACCTCCATAGGCCCTACAGTTCTATTTAGTCTAGCGACTGATTCCTCCATTATGATCGCAGACTGATCAATACAATAAAGACACACACTAGGAAATGATAATACAGGGTTGTGGCTATGCCAATGACCGTACCACTATATAACATACACACACTGTGGAAGGAGGCTTTCACTGCGCCGGTATGCACTGCCCCAGTCAATGAATGTATATGTAACCCACCTATATGCACGTATGCGTGACTTGCAATCCTATGTATATATGCATTGGTACATTCACACAATATCGTTCATCCAACTTTGGTTCATAACACAAATATCCCAGGTGTAAATAGTGTGTTAAATACACTTTATAGGTGCATTTTCTACACGCAGCTTGGGTCTAACGTACTCCATTGTGATGATATCAGATCGCAGGTGAGATGAAAGATGAATAAAGTGATAAATTTCGCGTATCTGTGAACCTCTCAGAGCAGTGGTCTCATAGCACGTCCGTCGACCATGACACCCGGCATTACCTGTATCAACTACTCGGCCCCGCCGTCCGGGAGCTGACTCAATGTGAGACTGTGGAATTCGGAGCGTTTGTGGTAGGTGCCAGAGGTGGTTGGTGCCGTAAGAACGAACGAGTTCTTAGGACGCTCCAAGTCAAACAGAGTCGATCTGTGCAGGCTCGCGCCTGCAAGATCGCCACGCTAGCTTCCGTTGATATGCTTCGCATTCACAACAAGGACTACTGAGCCCCCTGACGAAGCAGGGGGGCCCGGGACCCGAAAGATCAGGGGATGGGGACAGACAGAACATCGTTATCCACCAATCAGTCAGTCCACCAATTGCCCTAGTTCCAACAATTTCAAAAACTCTAGAAAAAATTCTATATACTGCTATAGTTGATCATATGGAGACAAATGATATATTTTGTAAATCGCAAGGAGGTTTCAGAATGATATATAGCCTAGAACGAGTGCTGAGATAACATTCTTGTTACTCAGTGGTGGCCATATTGGATTTTGACCTTGAAAATGACCTTGGAACATAAAATGTCCTTCAGAAATTAATTCCTCATACTTAGAAACATCGATAAAGTGGTATTATAGTTGAAGATCCACCAAATAGAAGCCAATATATGCCATATTTACTGTTTTGGGCGGTCATCTTGAAATTTGCAGCTACTGGCCACCAGGGGTGCCTACCAACTTGTAGCTGGTGCTTTTTGAAAATTTCAGGCCTTACTTAACACCATGCCAAATTTCAAAAAGGTGTCACAACGCGCACAATGTAGACAATTAGGTCCCAAAATATTATAACCTGATCCGAAAAAATGCTTTTTTCGCCCAAATCTGACCGTTCCCATGGCAACAAAATTAAAAAAAAAATATTTTTTTGTTGAAAAATATATTTTTGGAATCTCCATATGTACTTGTTTACTATGGTACCCCAACCTGTTCAGTATATTTTATATATGTTATAATCCCTGCAAATAAGAATGCTAAATATTCTTGATGTTAGCAATAATGGCCAGAGCCAGGTGCTTTTTCCCATAGAGACCAATGCTATTTTGTGGAAAATGACACAAAAACGTCAAAATCTCAAAAAGCACAAGGTCCCTAGGTGGGGACTTTTCAGGGAATGTTCCCCCATATGTGTCCCGCATCATATGTCCAAAAATCAGCTTTACATTATTTTATTCCGGGTTCCATGCTAAAATGCCTGTACTATAATATTGTCTTTTGTATTAATATATTGTGGACCATAATAATTTATCTTGGGACAGTTGAGACCCAATCCTGTGACGTCTAACATAACCGGTTAGAATGTGCACTACTGAGATTGCCTTGTCCACATACCTGTGTCATACGGCCCCATGGACACTCAGGGTTACTACATACCCTAATTTCTCTATTGTAGACTTGTAACTCTGCAACTGATAGCAGCTGTGGAGAAGATGCTGTCTGTACTCAGAGGAGAGATGGTACTTTTGCCTGTCAACCAAGTGTAAGTATTTATCATTCATACCAATATGTGATATATAATACAGAAATGAGTCACAAATCACAAAATTGATATTTTTTATAGTGTTTTTATTCACAAAAACTTTGAATAGATACATGCATTTAAAACAGACTATAATTCACTGCTTAGATTAGTGATTATCTGCACAGAAATATACTTATATATTCATTTATAAACATTTTTTTAAAGATAACATGATAAGAAGTACTTATGAAATATATTAAACTTAAACATTATGACTTAATGCAATAGATTATTGATGATACTAATAATTTAGAATATTAATAGTTAATTGTACTTTTCATACATTCATAATAATTATTATCATTAGTCAATAATGTCAATAATGGAAAATCATTATGTTTAGGCTGCAGACCCTCAACCAATTTGCATTCCTCCAAAGCCAACATGTGGTAGTGGAAGAGATGGTAGAGGCAGGGGAGGCCGTGGATCACATGGAGGGGTGAGTGAGCATTCTCTATCTGGAACTGAACGGTGCTCCCAGTAATGTTGGTGGAACATGTTCCATCTGGATAGAGCCCCAATAGCACTCTGCCACCTGTTAGACTCAATTACGCTCCATCTTACCTGACTTATTGTAACTTACATACATACTTGTTTACTATAATACCCCAACCTGTACAGTATATTTTATATATGTTATATTCCCTGCAAATAACAATGCTTAATAGTCTTAATGTTGGCCATAATGGCCGGAGCCAGGTGCTTTTTCCCATAGAGACCAATGCTATTTTGTGGAAAATGACACAAAAACGCCAACATCTCAAAAAGCACACAGTCCCTAGGTGGGGACTTTTCAGGGAATGATCCCTCATGTGTCCCGCATCATATATTCAAAAATCAGCTTTACATTATTTTATTCCGGATTCCATGCTAAAATGCCTGTACTATTAAGGAGATTTGAGATTTAAGGGTCACTTATAATTGTATTTATGGCAATGTCCCATCAACTTATTGCCAAAGGCCCCAAACCCCAGCTGCCCAATTAATTTGTTCCAGTGACACACTATACCCATGTTCCCCAAGACCATGTCCATAGCTGCCCAATTGCCATATAATGTAACTTAACCCTAAGGAGGAGCGATGATTTCAAAACTAGATATTTGATTTGGTATTATTACATGATTGTTTTCGAAAGCATGAAATGTGTGAAAATGTTTCTCAAAATAAAATATGCTTAAAAAAATAAGTACAACATTTGTGTAGGTGTGAGATTTTATTCTGATGCTAATAACTTTAGATCAATGAATTATTGATTAATTAGAGTAAATGAACATGAAACTTTGTTATAATATTGCAGGACCGTGGGCCACTGCCTTACTGTGAGGTACTGACTAGTACTGCAGGATGCAACCAAGCTTGTCCAGCAGGTACAGAGTGTGAAGATCTGAACCCCTCTACAGACCTACCCGATGGCTGCAGCCTACCTGAAGTGGGTTTCCTCCGCATCAGAGTCTGCCGACCTAAGGTATTCTGTCCTGAAAATATTCATACTTATTATGTGGAAATGTTGTAGACCTGAATAAAATATTTTCTAAATCTAAAGAAACTGAATGAAATATTTTCTAAATCTAAAAAAAAAAAAAAAAAAAAAAAAAAAAAAAATTATCAATGGGTGACATTTCCAGAAATGTACAATTCACATTCAGAAACCCTCCCAAATAATACAAATTTAATACAAAAAAGAAAGATTTTGGTCTTAAATTTGGGTTACTTCAGGGGATTGGTGAGGGCCAATTGTATGTTTCCTGAAGATTTGACCCCTGTCCTGTTGGGTGAAATTTCCAGAAAATGCACAATTCACATTTAAAAACCTTCCCAAATAACCCAAATTTAATACAAAAATGAGACTTAAAATACAGTTCAACATAAACAAACGCATCCCTTGAATAAACCTGATGCCAAATATACTTAGATATAGCTAGTATTTATCATTGTTAGCCTCAACTGAAACTGAATTTTGTGGAGAACCATCGCCAGTCTATGACTGAGACGGTATTGTTACTCTACTAAAACAAATGTAAAATCATATATGGGGCCGGAACACCTCCCAAATGCCGGAGAATACCCCCCTTCATATGGCTACTTAGTAGCAATAAAAGTTTTCAATATCAATATCAATATCAATTTAGCCCACTTTATTTATGTGTAGAGCTGCCAATTGTACATTTTCCGAGAGTGACCAAGCACCTCAGAATATTTGTTATAATTAAACCTCAAATTGCTGTTGATTTCCGGATTCCAACAAACTTCACTACTTTACCATATTATTGGACCCAGAGAGAGTTGAGACTCTATCCCATAACTTCTTAGAATGTGCACTACTGAGATTGCCTTGTCTCCCTACCTGTGTGATACAGCCCCATTGACCGTTACTACATGCCCTAATTACTCTCCCTATCTGTGTCATACACTCATACACTACATGTCATGGACACTCAGGGTTACTACATGCCTTATTTACTCTATTGTAGACTTGTTTCTCTCTAAATGATGGCAGCTGTGGAGAAGGAGCTGCCTGTGAGCTGATAAATGATACTTTTGTCTGTCAACCAACTGTAAGAAATATCGCTAACATTATTTCAAAGATAAAATTATATAGAATTACTTATTAGATATCCTAAAGGTAAACACTATGACTAACTACAATAGATAATTGATATCAATAATTTGGAATAATAATAGTGATGATATGCTTATTTATGGTTACATGATAGTTGCATAACATGATGTAATGATATATATCTTTTACTGTTATTTTATATTGAACTATCTGAAAAGACTCACATATTGATATTTACCGTGTGTAAGTACTTGTGGGATTACATTTGTGATCTGTTTCAGGAAAATGAGTCATAAGTCACAAAATATGGATTTTGAGATATCACCATGTTTGAAAGAGGAGATCCAGTGTGTAGCGGCTGCGAGTTGCGTCTTGGGGTGACGATTATCATTGTTCTTCAACATTATTATGGATATTTTGTTTTTCAAATGACCAGTATTCCCCGATCTGACCCATTGCAAAAGCCACCCACCGTCCCGTCCCGGCCGTGTAGGCTGACTGTACAGCTCTACACGGCCCAACAAGTAGAGGATGAAAAAATAAAAATCTGTGCACACGACGAGCCCTGAACTCCCAACCCTTAGGTCTGGAATCCAGCGCCTTACCTCGTTGCTATCAGCGGTAGTCAGGAGGACAGTCCTTCATTCCAGGACTTATACGCCTAGGGTGACTCATGCTGAGTGAGTTTTAAATAGAAAATGTACTACAGGTAATATAATTCGTAAGTTAGCTAAGATTTTTCTTCATAATTGTGTTGAGGGGATCAATATCTACGAGAATCAGTCACTGGTTTGGGGCCTGCAAGTTGTTTTCTATGCAAACAGGTCGATATTGCCTGGGTCCCGTACCATGTTCCTTGTCAAACCTGACGGGCCTTATGTCACTCATGAAAGGTTAAGAAGTAGGCCACGGCCTAGGCCGCGGGATTGTGACGCTTCGTCAAGCTGATTCCCATAAGAGTAAACACTAGGACACCTAATATGTATTTCTATATTTTTCGTTTGATACTGATTTTTTGAAAATAAAGGTTTGCAATGTTTCTGGATGGGTAATTACTGTATAGTAACTAAATATACCTCATATGATGGCCTTCAAAACACAGGAATATATTTGATACAATGACCTGAAATTTGTTACATGGACTTATATGACTATACCTGCTAAACCCTCTAAAATCAGAACATTTCAATAAAGAAGTCTTGTGAATAAATCACTTTGAAAAATATCCATTTTGCGGCTTATGACTCATTTTCCTGAAACACATCTCATATGGATGTTTACCATGTGTAAGTATTTGTGGTATTACTTAACATATGTTGATGATATTATTATCGTTATATACTGATGGGAAATCATTGTCAGTCAGGCTAGTCAATGAGGGGCTGCCTCATCTGACAAAGACTATTTATTGTTGCTGAGAATTTCTTTACCTTTATTTTGTCCGTCTATCTATATATACTGAGCTTGTAAAATCGTTTGTATTGTTTTATCATATAAATTTATTATCAGGCATGCGTATTTTATCTTTTCTAAAAAATACAAACATTTTATTGTATACTGTAGGTAAAATCTTGCTTATTAGTACTCCTACTAGTACTCCTGTGTTGACAGTAATTGTTAAATTTAAAAACAATATTTAAGGTATAAATTGGTAAATTTGGGGCGTCCTCATGTATTCGTTAAACCAAATGAACTAATGGAACCATTTGCATTTGTATAACATGAGAATATCGGGACTACCCCAAAATGGTTTACAATAACAACTTTTCAAACAAAATGATTATGTTTAGGGAGCAGTCCGTCAACAACTTTGCATTCCTCCAAAGTTCATTGGAGACACATGCAGAAGTGGAAGAGATGGTAAAGACAGGGGAGGCCGTGGATCACATGAAGGGGTGAGTGAGCATTCTCTATCTGGAACTGAACGGGGCTCCAAGTAATGATGGTGGAACATGTTCCATCTGGATAGAGCCCCAATAGCATTCTGCCATCTGTTAGACTCTAGCTCAATCTCAGCTGACTTATGTCCTTTAAGGATATTTGGCCTTCTTAAAGCCTTCACTTCAGTGTCAAGGTATATATTGAATAGCAATTAGATGTAAGGACAATAAGGTGTGATAAAAAGTTAGAGAACGTTTTACTAACGTGGCATAGAAGAAAGTGAGATACAGAGACATTTTGATATGCCTTGTTTTATATAAAAAGTTTACTCAATATTACAATAATTATGTGTTGAATACCTGAAGTCCTACAATATGTGTTGAATACCTTAAGCCCTACTGGTACCTTTCTTACAAACTTTTTTCAAAAGGTTGTGGGAAGTATTGCCAGGTTTAGAATGATACTAAAATATTATGATGTATAACAATTCAATAGACTGTATTTATCTCAACTATAAGTTCAGAAAAAGATTGTTTCACATTGTTTCACATGAAAACATTTTCGATCTCATTATTCAGCGAGGTGGTCAGCAAGGTGGTCAGCAAGGTGGTCAGCAAGGAAGACAGCAAGGTGGACAGCAAGGTGGACAGCAAGGTGGTCAGCCAGAAGTCCCTCAGAGAGCAACTCAAGGAGGCACCAATACTCAAGAAGGCGCCAATACTCAAGGAGGCGCCAATACTCAAGGAGGCGCCAATACTCAAGGAGGCGCCAATACTCAAGGAGGCACCAATACTCAAGGACGGATCAATGTCCCACAGCA
This sequence comes from Sthenelais limicola, assembly GCA_942159475.1. NCBI lineage: Eukaryota > Metazoa > Annelida > Polychaeta > Phyllodocida > Sigalionidae > Sthenelais > Sthenelais limicola. The sequence continues at coordinate 9,245,331 of OW804094.1, read as the reverse complement.
GGGAAGACAGCAAGGCGGTCAGGCAGGGCGTTCGAGAGGGCGGGGAGGACAACAGAGAGGTCAGGGAGGACAACAGAGAGGTCAGGGAGGACAACAGAGAGGTCGGGGAGGACAACAGAGGAGGGGATAAGGATTCCGGCGAGACCCCAGTAGCAACCCACTCCCCCCCGAGAGGTATGTAGTGTGTTCTCACTAAATGGGATGTCCGACAGAAAAAAGAGTCATAAGTTTTACAATTGATATTTTTCAAAGTGTTTATTCACAAGATGTCTTGGTAGGAAGGTTCTCATTTTTGTGCTTGAATTAATATAACTACATGTGAATTGTATTTAACATATCATTTATTCGCACCTGAAGAAAAGGACACAATATATTATAGTTATTGTTAATTTCTTTTGCAGACCAGTGTGAAGCATAAAATTGTCAGTGCAAAACAGCTTGGACAGGTCCCTCTTAGATCTTCTAGATGAACATATGTGATGCGTTTCAGAGAAATTACTCATAAGATGCAAGAAAAAGATTTTGAGATATTATCATATTTGAAACTGATTCCAATGATGGTAACATGGACATTAAATAAGTATTTCTATATTTCAAGTTTGATATTTTTATTCCTAGAAAAAAGTTTTCAATATTGTTGGGTGAACAATTACTAGTATTAAAGTGGGTGAATCTACTCCATAGTATGATCTTAGAAATGCATTGATATATTTAATACACTATCCTGAAATTTGGTTCATGTATTTGTAAGACCTCACTGATCAGATACTCCAAAAATGAAAACATTCCAAAAAGGAAATATTGTGCAGAAATGACTTTCAACAAGAAAATTTGGCTGTGACAAAGGAAACAACTGTTTCCCCCGAATCCCCTTATTATAATAAAGGCCTATACTAAAACCAAAAGGATCGACCCCTCTCCCTCCCTCAAATCTACACACTCTGCTCGTGAAAAAGCGTTGTCAAGGACTCTATTCATCAATGTGCATTACTAACTTTGCATTAGAAGACGATATAAATGATGTATGGTACATTATTGCGTCGTTGCCGGCATCGGGCATTTTGGCAACAATGTAGGCCTACTTGCCCTCCCATCTTCTTTATTTATTAACCAGGGTGTTGTTGTACTAACAAAGGATAATCTTACTGTAGGATTAATTTAATTGGAGTATTGTAGGCCTACTATTAGAAGAAATGAGTACAGACTAAGGTCGGTGTTGTGTTAGGTCATCGTGCAGCAAGGCCAAGAGCGGGGCCAAGAGAAATACTGCATAGGTCTGCGTTCAGTTTGTTGTTTGTCTGGATGTTCTCGTGGTTGTCAGTAGATAGCAAATAAATATTATCTAGATTAAGGAAGGGTCTTTCTGCATTTCTACTTTATTTTGAAATAGTCTGTGAGGAATTAGCGTTTTTTATGCCACTTGTCTTTGGCCCATCGGTAAAGTTTCAAAATAAAGACTCAAAGCAAGCAAGGACTTGGAGATCTGTGTTTCTGTGTTGTTACTTATGTTATTAAGCCGAAGCTTGAATAGCAGACACTACAGTTTTATTATTACTTGAAGAATAGATAAGTAATGAATGGTATGGTTGATATAAATCTTATCACCAACATCCGCATTGTATGATTGTAGTGATTGCACTTATTGAGGAGGGTTTGGCACTTTTGGTCATATCAATCTATGTATCAAATTTCAGGATATTGTATTCAATGTGTTCTTGCGTTTTGAAGTACATTCATGGAGTACATTCAGTTACTTTACTGGTAATTACCCGCCCAGAGATATTGCATAACTTTTTAAAAAAACAACAAAATATCACTCTTAAAATATAAGATACTTATCAGATATCCTACTGTTTACTATATTTTAGAATTTTTATAACAGTATGTCTCTTTCACATTGTTTCATCATCACATATCATACCTATGTAACAAATCATCATTATATACGATCATCTATGCTAAGTATGTTCTAGAGTGACTGGCTGTTAACTTAATGCATTAACACAATTGACTCATTTTCTGTACCTACTGGACGAATTGTGGCCGTGCGAAACCATTTTCGCCGAATATAACTCAGAACATATATATGACCAAACCCCATCCAACAGACTTTTCTCCCTTAATTCGATCTGAGACTCTCTAATTCTTTCACTAATTGAAAGGGAATTGCATCAATAACTACGTGTGTGAGTTTTTTGTGTGAGTCCCAGAGGTGAAGTTATTATTGAAATTAAAAAATAAAATGACTCGAAAATGAGACAAAATAAAAAAATGCTGGCTGCTCTGGGACTCGACCTCAGAATGTCCAGTTTGGAAGTCTGGCAGCCTAACCAATTGATCATTGAAACTGGCTATAGAGTGCATGCATATAGACACTAGCCATACCCTTTGATTCATAGCATTTAAGGTGCACTTTAATCCCCCATTCTCCTCATGTTGATCGAGAAGATTGGGGAAAATGAATCATCTATGAAGTTTCCTGGGTTAACCTCAGGTGATTTAATGATTCAAATTAGCGTATGCACGCTTCTCTGGACATATAATATAATTTGTATTCCACATATTCAAGAGCCTATAAATTTGCATACCAATGACCGGAAAAGGGAGCAGGCCTAGTATTGTTGGTAATACATGTGTGTAACCATATGTGATTTGTTGCAGGGAAATGAGTCACAAGTCGCAAAAAATGATATGTTTCAAAGTGGTTTATTCACAAGATCGCTTTTTAGGAAACTCCTCATCTTTGGCGTATATATGTACCGCTTGAAGTTGTATGAACATATACCAAATTGTAGGACAATTACCTAACGATATCCTGACGATTTCAAGGTCATCCTAAGGAGTATAATTATGTAGCTACTTTACTGGTAATGATCAACCCAGATATATTGCAAACCTTTTTTTTCAAAAGTAGAAAGATCCAATATCCAATATGAAATATAGAAATACTTATTAAATGTATTAATGTTTACCATCGTTAAAATCGCCTTGATGTCATCTTTTTAAATAAGGTGGTATCTCAAAATCCATACTTTGCGACTTCCTGGACTTCGACTTCCTCACTTCCCTGGAACGTCCTCAAATCAACACTGAGTACGATACTCCCTCGCATAACTAGTCCCTCTACCGGACGTTAAAGTTTAAGGCAAGCCATCTTCCCATCTCTGATGAAGTCCAGAAGGTGGCGCCACTGTAAGAGAATTTTACAATTGTGATACTTCGCACTACGAGAAATAAATATTAACAAATCATATCCATTCAGAAAGAAAGTAAATAACTTCTTTCCGGTTCTAACTATTACTCCATTAAATTAACATACACAATTTCAATAGTCTCAGAAACATACGGGCGAGATTTTCAGAAAATGCACAATTGGCAGCTGTACACATTTAGCAAATTATGCAAGATTAAGCTGCAATTTGGTCAACACTAGGTAAATTCTAATAAATTTGGCATTGCATTGATTCTAGCAATATGTTTGGTTAGGTTGAACTGTGTTTAGAACTTTATTTTCGTCTGAAATTTGAGGATTGGTGAAGGATTGGTGAAGGGAAATTGTACATTTTCTGAAAATCTGACCAATATAGCGATGCCAACTCTAGGTTAGCTTATATAATAGAAATTCGCCTCAGAATAAAAAAAAATGTATAAATGTGTCCATTTATAAAGACCAACTGTTCAATTAGCTACACGCCAGTACATATAACACAACATAATCAGTTCCATTCATTATACATTTTTTTAACATGTTTTACATCGCCACAAATTCCATATAAATGGTACTTTTCATTGTGCAAACAAAATTTTAAGTTAAATTATACATCAAAATATCAAAGTATATTTTAAGTATTTAATCATTCCGAATTGATTTTGGTTCAATGCCCACCACAATTAGCTAGTTTGTTTACAAACAGCTTTAATATAGCTAGATAGTAATTCAATGTCAAGTATGTTAATTGTTTTTACATCATAATTCCGTCATTCAGTATAAAGATGAAGCAAGATATAACATGTGCATATTTGATCAAAGAACAATAAGTTCTATGATTACATCTAATTCTGCTAGGCAATTTTCATACCAACATCTATGAAACAATCATGTATGAGTATCCCCCTTTTTCTTTCGTTGTTTTGCCTGGCCTACGCCTAAAATACATCAATAAACAATTGACAACAAACAATCAACATACTTCTCGAGAAGGAGAGTTTTAATCTTCCATAAAATGTAATCGTCTGCTTCCTCATCATATGCTATACATACTCAAGCAGTTAATAGATCTGTATTTCTTTAACATATGGTCACAAACTGACTAGATTTGATTTGCAAGTCGTTTAGTAAATTACCGGGTTGTCGCCAAATCTAACTAGCTGCACGCAAACTCCAAGTATTTAATAAGCCTTCTAATGAAATTGTAAATTAGTATAGGAGACATTAATTTGAAGCCAAATCTTGAATTAAACAGGAGAAATTGAATTCAGCAGGAGAATAAGTCGGGGTAAGAAAGTCACTACACTTGTATTAGTATACAAGCATTGCTCTGAAAACAACGTATCTAGAGTGAGTTACGCATAGTACGTATTTCACTAGTAATTTACGTGGTGTGGTCATAGCAACCAATTCGTGTTTTTACTAAGGCCGTTAAAATTCAAATTTATGACTGGATTTATTTTCTATTTTCATGATTGAAGGCATGTATAATAAATCTGTTAACTAACTCGTTGCTTTACGCAACCCATGCAATATTCTAAGCGACTGAAACCAACGAGTTAGTTAACCTATATTTATTTTATTTGACCCCTCAAAATTTAGGCAAACAATTCTAACGGTGAATGAAGTGAGCTTTCGCCCAACAAAAAAAGAAATTATTTTCTGAGGCAAAGTCCTGTTCGTTCCTTTATCCAAGTGTGTTGCTTGTTAGGCTCCTGCACATAGACTACTTGGGAACCTGAGTCACCGCTGCCAACTCTACCAGGGTGAACTTTCCAGAAAATGTACAATTCACATTTAGAAACCCTCCCAAATAACCCACATTTAATACAAAAGTGAGACTCAAAACACAATTCAACATAACTCAATACATCCCCTTGAATCAACTCGATGCCAAGTATACCCAGATATACCTAGTATTTATCATGTTTAGCCTAATTTAGCAGAATTTCATGAATGTGTAGCGCTGCAAATTCTACATTTTCAGGCGATCTGACCCTTCAAAGTTAAAATTTTCAAACAAGAAGGCCACAGCGCAGTCCCATTCATCAATGCTTTATGACTATACTGCCTCTCCAACCCACCTGCCACTGTAATATATGAAAAACATGCCATAATAAGACAAAAAAGGCATCACTCTTCAAAGTGATAAAATATGATTTAATACTTTTCTCAGGAACTAAATTGTTTCCTTTATGACCTGGGGCTGTACAGTAGACCCACCCCAAGAGAAATGGTCCTGTCTAAGTCCTTTGTAAGGTACACAAGGAGGAGAATTAAGTCTTGGCCTCTATATGTGAGTCAGATTTTCAGAAAATGTACAATTCGCCTTCACCAATCCTCTAAAATAACCCACATTTAAGACAGAAATGAGCTTCAAAATACAGTTTAACAGAACAGAATTGATACTTTATATTGCAATTTGATGAATCACCCAATTTTTGATTTTCTTTTAAAATACTTTTATTGGCCGTCATTTAACAGTCATTTAGACAAAGACATACAACCATTCATTGGTTCTTTTGATGCGTTGCCAAAACAAGTGTTATATCGAGAAAAAGTTTATATATAATATGTATAAAAATACACTTTTTCTAAAATAATTCTTTTCTTTTTTGTATATTATACAAGAATTATTTGTAATCAGGAAATGACTCAAACCAAAGGTGTTTCATATATCAGCAATGTCAATGCCTTAGCATGATCTAGACTCAAAGTACAAGTTCAAATTATGTTTTCAGTCATACAAAGACCACATTGCAGGGAGACATTTATACTCATAACGCTTAGTTTTTATCGCGACAAATAATCTCATAATTGTGATGTATTTCAGAAAAATGAGTCACAAGTTGCAAAAGTAATATTTTTTAAAGTGGTTTATTTACAATTACTCGTTGTAAGAGTTTTCTCATTTTTGGGTATGTACCGTCTGCAGTCGTATGAATGTATTTACCAAATTTCAAGACTGTGTATTATATATTATATGCTTGGATTTCTAAGGTCATCTTATGAAGTATATTTAACTATTTTACTAGTAATTATGCTCCCTAAAATATTGAATATTTCTTTCCAGAAATTATCAAATTTGAAATATAGAAATGTATACGTATTCTATGTCCTAATGTTTACTACCAATGGAATCGGCTGGATCTTATCGTTTTAGATATGATGGTATCTCAACATCCATTTTGGCGACTTGTGACTCATTTTCATAAAACACATCATAATTCATGCCTAGCATTTTGAATCCTAATTGGTATGGTATCCTATGATCTTATTATATTTTATTCAGGCATGTCATTGCCTTTTGATTTTCATTATTATACAAAATGTTGATTTCAAATGATAAAATGACAAGACTGGCATCTGTTTGCCGACCTCATGGTGTGCCTTGTACAACAAAGGACGGTATAGAACAAAGGGACAACCACTCTAGTAACTTGTAAATAATATGGTAACAGGTGTTTTCACAAATGATAGAGTATTGAAAAGTGACTCAAGGTTGTTCAATAAACCTTAAGGAGAAATATCTATAGGATTCGGGAAAGTTTAAAAAGCGTCACTGTTGGGTGAAATTTGAAGAAAATGCACAAATCACGTTCAGAAACAGTTCCAAGAAAATCTGGTGTTTATACAAAAATGAGACTCAAAACTGTTGAAATTGAATTGAATTGAATTGAAAAATACTTTATTTGCCAAAGGTTATACATACAGGAGGATGACAAATGGGTAAACAGGCTTCTGGGTAATATCCAGGTCTTCAAGCTATTACCATTATAAGAGAAGCGAACTTTCTAGACTATGAGCGTCATTGTATAATAGATAGATGTAATTTCCAGAAAATGCACAATTCACATTCAGAAACCTTCCCAAATAACCAAATTTAATATGAAATGAGACTTAAAACACAATTTAACATAACCAAACACATCCCTTCAACCAACTCGATGCCAAATACTCCCGACCCTGTTAAACAATGATTTATCATGCTTTCAAAGAGGCTCATCTTTTCCAATATGATATCTCAAAAAACATATATTTACGACGTGTGTCTCATTTGTCATTTGCCGTAGGCTTCAAGTGAAATCCCTGGCCGAAAAAAACGAGTGGGCAATGTGTACAGTAAGTCAGAAACTAACCGAGTTACATCCTATTTTTATACCACGATCTCATATTGTACAATAAATGAATAAACAAACTATTTATTTACCTCGCTTCACTTGAATGATCCACCATATTGGTTTTTTGATATCAAAGTGCTAGACAAGGGTACTACTGATTGGCTAATCTACAACGAAACGTATGGCATACGACGTCACGAATGGGTGTGACGTCATGAGCGAGCGAAACGTCAGCCAATGAGGACGCTTCTTACATTTAGGCTAAAAAAGGGTAATCCATTTGCAGCGTGTACAACCCCCGATCGTGGTATAACTAGTCAGAAACCAACTGGAAGACCTGGAATTAACCTTCAGATGCGGCTCTCCTTTGTGTGCATCTTTAATGTATAAATAAAAAATGCTTTGAATTTTATCGAATTGAATTTGAATTGTGAAAGCTGCATTCTCAGTTATTACGACAAAACTAATCTTACCAAATTTACTAAAATAATGAGACTGAATTCATCAGTATTCGGCTGCTGTTATATATGTTTACACAAGAATTTAAAGTGTAATCGTTGAGAGAAAACTTCCGCCAGTGAGCGATAATAAATCAAGTTACCATAGGGAGGGATTTGGGCGGATCCTCCCAATACAAATGAGGACGTTTTAAAAGTCATGTAGAAAAAACAATTGAACAAAATCCTCCAAAACTTTGATCAAATGACCTTTAGATGGGTTTGGAAAGAATTGAACAAAAAGGAGAAAATATTTAGATTTTGACCAACATTAAAGGGTCAGTTAACAGATTCATGGTCACTTTTAGGACAACAAACTTCATGGAGCCATAAATACAACACCCAGGTCTCAATTTTTTTACTTCCATTTATGTCTAACTTATAGTCACTTACAGGCACAAATTGGGAAAGCTTACTTGAAAAGGTCTGTTTAGCACAAGATGGCACTGAGAGTGCTGTGTGACATCATAAAGGTGCACCAGAAATGAACATAATATCCCTACCTTTCCCCCCAATCTCCGAGCAATTGAAACAGTTCAATGTCACTGCTTTCAGCCATTGTTTTGACCAGAGAACTATAATGTAACACAGTGTTGTTTTGGTCTGCACAACTGCATTGGTCAAAGTCCTTCCTCCCACCCCACCCTCCTTCTTTCTAGCAGCAATTATGAGAGTTGTTTGTTATGTTCATTGCATGTACATTTCAAGATTGATGCAACTTTGTGACATAGGGAAACAGTGGCGCCTTGAATGGAGTGTTAAACAGTGAAACTACTTTTTCACTCCTTTAAATGGATAAAACTCACTAAATAATAACTTGAATTAAGTAAAACCGGGGTGGTTACATTTCAATAATAGCAAGGAAATGGATTTGCTCATAATATTTGAGGGTTTACTGACCCTTTAACTCAGATCACAGCTTTAACTGAAAAAAAGAATGCAAGGCCAAGTAACTATGTTAGAATGCTGCAACACATAGGTAACACATAGGTAAAATGCAGATTTCTATACATTTACAGGTCATATCCCACATGTAAATACTTCCTTTTAAAGCAAAAAAAGCAGTTGTATGTTTCTGACATGCGGCCATCCTGTGTATTACAGGTTGTGTTCACTCTGACAAGAAACATCAAGAACAGAAATGTTGTAGAGAACCCAGGAAATCCCTATTATAGTGACTTAGATTACAATGGCTTGACTTTGACATTGTTTTTATTCCAATACGTAACATTCAACACGATATTGCCAAGTACATCAAGATCTTTCATTATTTATGTGTAGGCCCTATGTATTGAGTACGAAAATCAATGCCATAAGCATGATTTTTCCTGCAAAATATGAACCTTCTCACTTGTGTAAGGCTGCGATTCCACTGGCTCGCTCTTCTGGTCTGCTCATGGCTCGCTCTTTTTATTTCTCTGAGCATTTAACAAGCGAAGTTAGAGCAAAACCAGAGCGGTCTAATAGAATCGGTTATTGCGCTTTCTATACACTCTTAAAAACTGCTATGTTCCCTTCTTTAGAATAGCGCAGGACATTCCGCTAATATCTGATGTGTTTGATTTGAGCGCAACTACACGGCACTCTTTCCATGTCTTTTAGTAGCAGTCCCAGAGCGCAATGAGAGTGGACCAAGTGATTTACAATTGATTTCATGAGGAAAGAACCAACTCAGTAGTATCGCTCTGCGCTTGTATTGCACTAAAAATAAAAGTGGACATGGAGCAAATGAAAATTACGCTATAAAGAACCAAGGCAAGAGCGAGGCAAGAGCGAGGCAAGAGCGAGGCAAGAGCGAGCCATGAGCGCAGATACAAGCGATCCAGTGGAAACGCATCTTAAGACTATTCCTATGATAGGATAATTCTCGAAGGATGTGTATGTCTATAGGGTTTGTTATATAAATACATCAGGGAAAGGATAGACCGGTGTATGAGAAAGTGAATCTTGTTTGTAATTCTCTACTAGTCAGGGAATAGTATAAAAATCTATGAACTAATTCCTTGCCAAGAAAATTCTTCACCATATGTTGGTGAATGTGTCTACTGGCATATTTTAAAACATTTAAATTTAACTCACGTAGGGAAACCCGTCACAGATGAAAACCCAAATGGCCGCCACTAAAATTATCAAAACATTTGCATTACATTTTGGACTGCAAAAATGTGTATCCTAACGCCCTTGGTCATGAATGCCTTCAATAACCAGAATTAAACTTTTAACTTCACAGGCGGATGGGCGGATTTTGTATTCATTTTTTCTCAGATCAGTAGATTAACTTGCTGAATATTGTCTGTATCAACCTCTTTCATATTTCAATGGATTCCCCATGCCTTAAAACATAGAAACACTGTATTCACACTTGAATACATGTTTCTTTTACTCTTTACTCTTTTCTTTTACTTTTACAAGTTATGGAGTTTCAAACTTTTCATATGTCCTGCTATATTTCAGGCAGTAACACAATGTCATTAGACTGACTGTGGTTTATATGGGACCCACACTGATGGCGATTGACTTTGTGATAAGCTTTGCAATAAGGTTTGTGATGAAATGGAAACATTTTCTATCACAAACATAATCCTGTTGCAGCAGTTTGTGCTACTTCCCAATAGGTTTTGCGACGGAAAGAGTCACAGAGTTAATCGCAAAATTATTTGACATATTTTATATTTGTTTGCAATATGTAGTCTATTGGGAGAAGTCAATATGCTTTGTGATTGATCGCAAAAGTGTGTTCTGCTTTGCGATGGGTTTTCTGATAGCCTTTTCTGATACAGAACTCTTGATACAGAACTCAAAATCATCTGCTAAAGTCAGGTATATCGCAAAACCATGTCATCCCAAAAGTCTATTGCGACGCACTTTACAACGCACTTTTGCGATAATTTATGTCCATACTCATTGCAAATTGCAAAGGTTAATCACCAAAGTCTATCAGGAAGCCCATCGCCGTCAGTGTGGGGGCCCCATTAACTACAGATTATGGCATTAAAGAACGGAGAGCTGGGTGAGAGGTGAAGCAGACCGGTGCGCAGGAGAAGTCAATTAATGTCAAATATTGAATGTCAATCGTCAATTGGGGAGAAATTTAAGTTCCTGTTTTAAATGGCGGTTGAATAAAAGAGTTTCTTCATTTGGCTGGTGTGCTGGAAGTTTGTTCTGGAGAGCTGTTTATTGGTAAGCTTAAATCTAGAGAGCTGATATTTGGTAAGTTTAAATCTAGGGAGCTGATACTTGGTAAGCTTAAATCTACAGAGCTGATAATTGGTAAGCTTAAATCTAGAGACTGATAATTGGTAAGCTTAAATAGTCCTTTTATATCAAGAGACTGTTGAGAACGGTAAATGCAACTTTGTGATGACAATTTCCTAGATAAATGTTTTCAAACCTAACTAATTCATAACAATGTATAGGCTTCTAATGTTATGATGTCAACCCTATGCAGTTCATATATGATGTGGTTTAGGAAAATGAGTCACAAGTCGCAAAATCTGTGTTTTTCAAAGTGTTTTATTCACAAGATATAATTGTGTGAATGTTTTTATTTTTGGGGTGCTTAACGCTGTTTGTAGCATAAATTTATACATGTACTAAATCTCAAGTCTGTGTATTAAATACATCAGTGCATTGCTAAGGTTATCCCAAAGAGTATATTTCGCTACTTTAGTAGTAAATGTCCACCAAGAAATATTGCAAACTTTTTTTCCCAAAATGATAATATAAAACATAAATACAGAATTTCTTATTAGATATCCAACTGTTTACCATCATTGGAATCTACTTGATCTCATCTTTTTAAATATAATGATATTTCAAACTCCATTTTTTGCGACTAATTTTCCTAAAACACAACACATGTGTCAAAATGTTACTATTTCTGCAAAAACCTAATGTATTATAGGTTCCTGTTAAAAATCTATGGTTATAATATTCAAAATAAGGATGGACAAATAACAGTCATGCGAGCTCATTGCCATTGGGAGGTTCAGTCACAACTGTTGCAACTAGACATGATCTATTCTCAAATGTTAAACATTCAAAATACATCTTACAAATAGACTCCATACCTCATGAAGTTAACATTAACCTGTTTATGAATAATCACATTCATACAAATAAGAGTTTCAAAGAATATGACAACTGGATATTACTGAGCTGAGACAGTGTGCTAGTAGAAGACAATGGAAGGATTGTATTATCACTAGTTGAGATAAATGAGTTAAAAGGAAGTATGGAGGTGAATTATGAAAACTTTCTGTCTTTTCAATTCTGTATTCAGGCCTGGTTACATCGCTAAATCATATTTTTAGATATAGTTTGTGCATAACCGCAGAATCTTTCCAAGTGTAAATTTTGAATGCTTCTTTTGAATTTACATTCAGATTAGTTTCCAAACTCACTATTATCAATCTTTATGAAAAGTTCAATAAATGCCTGAATTTAATGATTTTACTGACCATGGACAAGCAAAGTCAAGCTCCTTTTTGGTTTCAGAAATGCAAATATTTAACTTCAACATTATTTAACTTCAACTTCATCTTTAAAACTATTATTAAAAGTGCCTTGAGGCCCACCATAGAAACAAAGGAAAGTTCTCCATTACCAACAGTGTTTCACAATAGAGGCAAAGGAAAGTGCTCTATTACCAACAGTGAGGCTCACAATAGAGGCAAAGGAAAGTGCCCTATTACTAACAGTGTTTCACAATAGAGGCAAAGGAAAGTGCCCTATTACCAACAGTGTTTCACAATAGAGGCAAAGGAAAGTGCTCTATTACCAACAGTGTTTCACAATAGAGGCAAAGGAAAGTGCTCTATTACCAACAGTGTCTCACAATAGAGGCAAAGGAAAGTGCTCTATTACCAACAGTGTTTCACAAATGAGGCAAAGGAAAGTGCTCTATTACCAACAGTGTTTCACAATAGAGGCAAAGGAAAGTGCTCTATTACCAACAGTGGCTAACAATAGAGGCAAAGGAAAGTGCTCTATTACCAACAGTGAGACTCACAATAGAGGCAAAGGAAAGTGCTCTATTACCAACAGTGTCTCACAATAGAGGCAAAGGAAAGTGCTCTATTACCAACAGTGACTCACAATAGAGGCAAAGGAAAGTGCTCTATTACCAACAGTGACTCACAATAGAGGCAAAGGAAAGTGCTCTATTACCAACAGTGACTCACAATAGAGGCAAAGGAAAGTGCTCTATTACCAACAGTGTTTCACAATAGAGGCAAAGGAAAGTGCTCTATTACAAACAGTGTTTCACAATAGAGGCAAAGGAAAGTGCTCTATTACCAACAGTTAGGCACACAATAGAGGCAAAGGAAAGTGCTCTGTTACCAACAGTGAGGCACAATAGAGGCAAAGGAAAGTGCTCTATTACCAACAGTGTTTCACAATAGAGGCAAAGGAAAGTGCTCTATTACAAACAGTGTTTCACAATAGAGGCAAAGGAAAGTGCTCTATTACCAACAGTGAGACTCACAATAGAGGCAAAGGAAAGTGATCTATTACCAACAGTGTCTCACAATAGAGGCAAAGGAAAGTGCTCTATTACAAACAGTGTTTCACAATAGAGGCAAAGGAAAGTGCTCTATTACCAACAGTTAGGCACACAATAGAGGCAAAGGAAAGTGCTCTATTACCAACAGTGAGACTCACAATAGAGGCAAAGGAAAGTGCTCTATTACCAACAGTGAGGCACACAATAGAGGCAAAGGAAAGTGCTCTATTACCAACAGTGTTTCACAATAGAGGCAAAGGAAAGTGCTCTATAGGGGAATTGCATGTGCCACTGTGCATGTCTGCTACAGTGCATCCTGGGATGGATTCTGATGAATTCTGACGTACACAAATGTCACGAATGTTTTTAACAATACCATTGCTTTCATAAATCTTCTGTGTTAACCAAATGCATGATGGGAAAGGTGGGTACTTGTGTCATGGAAACATGTATAACACATGGATATTGACATTAGAGCATTGATAAATAGTCTATGCTGAACATGACATGTTTTCTATAGCTTTTATACCATTAGTTCCATAATTCCATGCGATTTTAGATTAAAAAATGGCGTCTATGCAAATCCCCCCATTACCAAAAGTGCCTCGAGGCTTTCAAATGGAAGTGTCATGTTCTTTGCCAGCGTGTTATCAAATATTGAGACATTGAATCGGGTTGAAGACCAGCAGGCTGCTGGCAGCTTCTAGCAAAGCCGTTTACAGACTTCTCTCCCTTCCCTAGTGGAGTTAGGCACTGCATACAGCAGATCATGTTTCCTCTGCAACTTTTATAATTCCTTTACACTCTCCTCCTTCAGTTTGTGATCCCTCTCAGTTCACAGCATTGAGCAAATAGGATTCGAAAACATTTTTTTATTTGTTATGCCAGAGGGGACTCTAGTCATGACAATGTTGGTGAAGTTGTATTTGTATTAAAATCAGTTTCTTCTGGCAGTTCTTGACACATTTGTCCTGAATTCTCCTTATACTTTTGTCTGAACTATATAATATATGAGATGAGTCGCAAAATTGATATTTTTCAAAGTTTTTTTTTACACGATTTCTTTATTGACATGTTCACATGCCACAAATGTCATCATCTCGTTTTCCTAGGTATATAAACATGATTCAAAACGCAGTCGGAATTCCCTTTCTTTTTGTGATTCACAGTATCAAGCTACTTTGAGAATATTTGTACCTATGTATAAAAATGGTTATTGTCCTGAATAAAATATTTCTAAATCAAATCAACAAAATATCGATCCTGAGTCTTAAAGACGCAGCACCGTCAGTTAATTTAAATACCCATGATATGAAAGTTAAAAGTTAGTATATATATACCAATATATATATAGGATTTTTATTCTGAACAGACAATACATTACAATCAGAAAAGAACATACCATCTGCAAGTCAAGTGACATGCAGGTCTTCCAGGCAAATCTTGCTTGTTGAACATATATTATATTTAGTAAGTATTTGAAAATAAGTGTTCGGTGGTCAGTCATGATGTATGACACTGTTTGAGGTCCGTGTTTAGTTAGAGTGTCAATCATTTTGTGACAACGGATAATATTATAGGTTATAGTCGCGTTGTTGTCTTGTCCAGTGATAAAATTTCCGTAACAAATCATGGAGTAAATACAATGATATCACAAGGCTTGATTTCTCTTGTACATTAGCTCCTGTACATCGAGAATGTTAAGAACATTTGAGTTATGTTATATGTTAGAGGTCATAACAAAATCCATGTGATGTTTTTACTTCACTCTTCAACGTTGGTTACAACCATCAAAAGTGTCAGTTAATTTGAATACTCGCTATATTAAAGAACACGTCTGAAAATATTCTAAAAGAAACAAGAACCATCTGTTTTGACAAGTGCTGGTGCTGTTGAATTTACCTTCGGTATTCAGGAGGCTTCATGACCTCTGACACCTCAACTTCCGGTTCCGGTGTGACCTGCATGTCATTAATATATAATAGTATGTGTTCTATAGATCGTTTTAGGAACCCGACCCAATATGCCATTGCACAATTCAAAGCAAGCATGCCCTATCAAGTATTCTCCCTCACTGGACAATGAATATTGAGGGTAAAACTGTCACTGGAATTGAAAGAACACCACCTGGGATAACACTGGATGAAACCATATATAATGGGCCAGGTCATCAAGAAATGTATAATTGGCAGCTCTACACATTTAGTAAATTATGTTAAATTAGGCTGAAAATGGTTAATACTCGCTATATCTGAGTATATTCGGTATTGAGTTGATTCAAGGGATGTGTTTGGTTATGGCTATGTTGAATTGTATTTTGAGTCTCATCTTTTGTATTAAATTCGGGTTATTTGGAAGGGTTCCTAAATGTGGATTGTGCATTTTCAGGAAATTTCACCCTAATTCCTATAGATATGCATGTATGTGTGTTCTATGAGGGTTTAAATTATTCGCAGGAACAATACTATGGGGGACAGGGAAGAGTAGGATTAGGGCTCGTGAAATGAATAATTGATTCTAGAAAAGAGGGATGGACACATCTCTCACGGGACAACATTTGTCATTGGGAAATCATGTCACAAAGATCTTTTCCATCTACGGTTATTGGGAATATGCGTGATGCGCTTCAGGAAAATGAGTCATAAGTCGCAAAATAGTAAATTTTAACAGTTATAGTCATATAAGTCGATGTAACACATTTTAGTGGTGAAACTTCTTTCACTTTATGATAGTAAACAGTAGGATATCTAATAAGTATTTCTATATTTTAAGTGTGATATTTCTATTTTTTTTAAAAAAAGAAATTATTCAATATCTCTGGGTAGGTAATTACCAGTAAAGTAAATAAATATGCTCGATACGAAGGCCTTCAAAACGCATGGGTATATTTGATACAACTGAAATGTGTTACATGGACTTATATGACTATAACTGTTAAACCCTCCAAAAACCAAAGCATTTAGATAAAGAAATCCCATGAAAAAAATTACTTTGAAAAATAACATTTTTGCGACATGTGAGTCATTTTCCCGAAACACATCGCATATGGGAAAAAACTCCAAGGAGCGGCTGATGCAAATAGAGTCATAGACACTGCATTAGGGTCATTATTTCCCCTCATTTATATTCAAACTTAAATTAGTCTCGCAGCTTTCCTTCCTGAAAAAAACAAACCAGTGAAAACAAATACAAGGAACTGGAGGATTCCGGGGGAATAGGGGATTTGCATGTCTCACTGCGCATGTCTACTGCAGTGCATGCTGGGATGGATTATGTTGAAATATGACAAATATTTGACAAAATTTTAATCGAAAATTGCAAGAATATTTCACCAATACCAGAGCTTGTAAATATATCTATGAAAACCAAAAGCATCAATGTTAAGTCTTGTGATATGGAAACGTGTATCAAATGTGATGTGTTTCTTTCTACAAGATCTCTTTATTGAAATGTTCTGATATTTAGGGGGTTTAGCAGTTATAGTCATATAAATCCATGTAACAAATTTCGGGACATTGTATTAAATATACCCATGCGTTTTGAAGGCCTTTATATGGAGTATATTTAGTTACTTTGCTGATAATTACCCATCCAGAATCATTGCAAACTTTGTTTTCAAAAAATAAAAATATCTCCATATTTTGCGACTTATGACCCATTTTCCTAAAACGGATCGCAAATCGATGGCAAAGATGAAATCCTGTGTTATGGAAACACGCATAACACATGGATATTGACATTAGACAATTGCTAAATATTACATGCTGAACATGACATGTTTTCTATAGATTTTACACTGTACCATTAGTCCCATAATTCTATTTCAATCAGAATTCAAAATGGCGGCTATGCAACTCCCCTATTGCTTGGAAAGTGATGAATTTAATCTGTTTGCCTCGTCGTCTTGCTGTCTCCATGGAGACGTCTGACTAGCATACAAATGTCGTCTGCTCTGTTTGTGACGTGAGGACGCAAAACAAATAATTAATTTTTAATAAGGAACTATTGAGGTTGTTTTAAGTGCAAACCCATTGTCTTAAAGTGGGAGATGCTAATTGATGCTGTTTGGTAACATTAAATAGTTTCTTCAAGATGATTTAGTGGGCTGGAAGTAATAACAATTACCATCGGAGATAATAGGAGGTTTCTCAATGATGTCTTAGGATTTCAATTAAAAATAATTCAATAATTATTATTTTTTAAAACAAGTGTTTATTTGTGAATGGTTGTAGGAAAATGAGTCATAAGTGGCCAAATATGGATTTTGAGATATCGTCATATTTGAAAAGAGGAGACCATCCTGATTCCAATGAATGCGAACATTACGACATCTAATACATGCTTTTATCTTTTTAGTTAGATGTTATCATTTTTGAAAAAACAAACCGTTTGCAATATTTTTGGGTGGATAATTACCAGTAAAGTAGCTAAATATACTCAAACGGATGATCTAAGAAACGCACTGATATCATTGATAAACAGTCTTGGAATTTGGTACATGTATTCATACCACCACAAGAACTAGACACTTTAAAAATGAAAATATTCCACCAAAGAGATCTTGTAAGTAAACGACTTTGAAAAACACCAGTTTTGCGACTTGTGACTCATTTATCACATTTAGATAATTTAACAACACTTAAACAGCTCTCACTGCCGGGGGTGTTTTTCGTCACACTCTGCAGTAATTTGTTCATAAACAATACGGGGAAAAATCTTTCAGTTCTCGTTCACAACACTTTCATATACAAATAAAAAGCCATTAGCTCTTAAAGATGATTCCTAGTTAATAATGAGTGAATACTGTGAGGATGAGATGGGAGGGTGGTAAGATGTGGGGGTAGTTACTGTCTCATGAGAAATCTGTACAAGGGTCAGATTTTCAGAAAATGTACAATTCACCTTCACCAATCCTCTCAAATAACTCACATTTAAGACAGAAATAAAGTTCAATATACAGTTCAACATAACCAAACAGATCGCTAGAATCTGCTAGAAGCTAGATGGATTTAAGATATCACCAGATTTGAAAAGAGGAGATCAAGGTGATTCCAATGATAGTAAACACTAGGACACCTAATAAGGATTTCTATATTTTAAGTTTGATATCTTTGTTTATAAATATAAAGTCTGCAATATTTCTGGATGGGTAATTACCAGTAAAGTAACTAAATATACTTCATACGAAGGCCTTCAAAACGCAAGGATATATTTGATACAATGTTCCGAAATTTGTTACATGGATTTATATGACTTATAAGTGCTAAACTGACTATAAGTGCTAAGAGATTTTGTGAAAAAAAAATTATGAAAAATATTAGTTTTGCGACTTGTGACTCATTTTCCTGGAACACATCACATATGTTTAGCGTTTGATATTTATCAGTGCTCTGGTGTCAATATCCATGTGTTATACAGGTTTTCATCACCCAAGTCTCAATATTCTCCATCGTGCATAAGGTTGTCATTTATACAAACTGTAATTTTGGTGAAATAATCTTTTTTTCATTTTTCAATAAAAATATTGTCAAATATTGGTATGTTAGATTTGAACTGAATCCATCCCAGGATGCACTGTCACACTGTGGCACATGCAAATCACAAGATTTTGAGAGAATGTTTTCATGTTGGGGGGGGGGGGGAGCTTAATGCTTGTTATAGCATGACTCCATGAACCTAATGTCAATATTGTGTGTTAAATATACCCATGCACTCCTAAGGTCATCGTATAGATTACATTTAGCTACTTTACTAGTAAATGTTCACCCAGAAATATGGCAAACTGTTTTTCAAAACTAAAAATCAGACTTAGAATATATAAATACTCATTAGATGTCCTAATGTTTACTATCATTGGAATCTGCCTGATTTCATCTGTTCAAATATGATGATATCTCAAAGTCCCGTTTTTGTGACTTGTGACTCATTTTCCTGAAACACTTTACATATTGTGAATGTATATAGATCCCTGGTAATTCCTG
Source organism: Sthenelais limicola (assembly GCA_942159475.1). Lineage (NCBI taxonomy): Eukaryota > Metazoa > Annelida > Polychaeta > Phyllodocida > Sigalionidae > Sthenelais > Sthenelais limicola. The sequence continues at coordinate 9,226,018 of OW804094.1, read as the reverse complement.
TAGTCAAGTTACACAGAGCTTGCTTTATACAGCTTCTCAAGTTACTGGCCCTAGACTGCTACTTTGATATGAAGTGTTGAACAGTTAATTGGAGATTAATTGGAGAAAAATACTGTTACAGCACCCTTACTGCCAGCAAGGAGATAAACATCGGTTTAGAGCGTCTTCAATGTCATTATAACATTGGTGAAAAATATTGTTGTAGTTGCCCGAATCTGAGTTAATGGTATTGGTAGAATATTGAATGGGTTGTATCAATTTTCCGGCACTCATCTGGGTTCCCAATTCAGAATTACTGCTATGCTTTGGTGCTGAAATGTTGGTGACTGGCAATGTTTTTGTTCTGCAATTAAGTGCCTTTTATCAGAAGTTCTGAGGGGGATTTTTACTCCAACAGTTCAAGGTTAAAGTTTCATAATCACATCACATCATCATGTATGTGATGTGTTACAGGAAAATGAGTCGCAAAATTGATATTTTGCCAAGTGTTTTTTATCACAAGATCTCCTTATCGAAATGTTCTGTTTTTAGAAGGATTTAGCGCTTATAGTCATATAACTCCATGTAATAAATTTCAAGACATTGTATTAAATATATCCTTCCACTTTGAAGGCCTTTGTATGGAGTATATTTAGTTACTTTACCCAGAAACATTGCAAACTTATTTTTTTCAAAGATAAAAATATCAAAAATACTTATGAGACGCCCTAGTGTTTACTATCATTGGTATTACCTGAATCTCCTCTTTCCACATATGGTGATATCTCAAAATCCATTTTTTACGATTGTGACTTAATAACTTTTTCTGAAACAGATTGATCATGTTTCAGGAAAATGAGTCACAAGTCGCTAAAATGATATTTTTCAAAGGATTTTACCCACACGATCTCTTCGTTGGAATGTTCGCTGTTCTGGGGAATCTAAATACTTTTGCGACATTTTCCTGTGACACATTGCAAATGATATCTTGCAACTGAATTTTGTCTTAATGTTGAATTTGGTGGAATATTTTCTCTTGACAAGTACTGATGTTTAATATCAATTTTTCTTATATACTATATGTAATAGCCAACAGTTCTTTGTAAGATCACAGTGCGACACTTATATATATGGGTGAGATTTTCAGAAAATGTACAATTGGCAGCTGTACACATTTAGTAAATTCTGCTAAATTAGGCTGCAATTTAGTCAATACTTGGTAAATTCGAGTATATTCGGCATTGCATTGATTCTAGCAATCTGTTTGGTTATGTTGAACTGCATTTTGAACTTTATTTTCGTCTGAAATTTGGATTATTTGAGAAGATTGGCGAAGTTGAATTGTACATTTTCTGAAAATCTGACCCATATATGTTTTTAGAAGTGTTTTAACCTCTATTTCCTTTCACTGCTTAGGCCTCACCTGTAGTACGGAATGATGTTTCCTTATTACAAAGTTCTCTCAAACTGACAGTTTTTTTAATGTCCAATGTTAAATGTTGTCATTAATCAATATTTTTTGTATTTCCTTACCTTCTTCGACTCTATTTTAACTTGCTATTTTGGTAATGTCAATCAGCAAAGTATGTATCAACAAACTTAAAAACATGAAAATTATTTGTAACATTTCTGATAATAGCATCAACAATAGGATGTCCTTGGTCCTGAATAAAATTGTTTTCAAATAAAAAATCCTTAACCCTTAACTGCACCCATGACACGAACCCTAAATGCAGAGTAAGGTTCAATGGCCTGACGGTCGGCCTTGTACGTGTACTCCTTATATGGGTCAGATCTTCAGAAAATGTACAATTGGCATTTCTACACATTTAGTAAATTCTGCAAAGTTTGGCTGATAAATGAAGAATACCAAGTATATTTGGTATCGCATTGATTTATAATATCAGTTCTGTTATGTTAAATTACATTTTAAAGCTCATTTTTCTCTTAAAACACGGGTTATTTGAGAGGATTGGTGAAGGCGAATTGTACATTTTCTGACAATCTGACCAATATATATGCACAGGCATCCCTTCTAATTGATTTGTTTACATTGCATGAGTAAGCCCTGCTGTTTATACATGCATGTACGATCTCTCGTGAAACACGACCCGCCATCATTGCAATTGATTACTCCCGCCTACTGTGGCTCAAGACGACATAGGATCTTAATACAATTACGCTGATCAATTACCGTGGAACGTGTACGCGCTGTCGTCCATCGTAGCTTTGATCTACTACGCGGGTCAGATTTTGAGAAAATGTACAATAAGCAGCTCTATACATTTAGGAAATTCTGCTAAAGTTGGCTGAAAAATGATGAATACCGGGTATATCTGAGTATATTTGGTATCACGTTGATTTAAAGTATCCGTTCTGTTATGCTAAAATGCATTTTGAAGCTCATTTTTGTCTTAAATGTGGGTTATTTGAGAGTATTGGTGAAGGTGAATTGTACATTTTCTGAAAATCTGACCTACATGATGTAGCGTTCGTGTGCGTACTAAGTGAACCTCAGGATTGGTTTATGTTTCTTCTCTTTTAAGTAAAAACCCTAAAACGATTTTGCATTGATGTTTTTATACATGGAATATACTGCGAAGGGGTTGAACAGGTTTACAGCAACGAGGATAATATCATCCTGTTCGGAACTCATACTGTTAGTGAGAGTGTACACAATGTTAATAGTATGTCTAATTGCATTATGTGTCTTAATTAGTTTACTGGTAAAAGAAAAAGATAAAAAAATCCTTCAAATCAGCCCTCAAGAAACACCCCCTTCTACACTGAGCCTAAACCCACCTCCTCCCGACACTGCCTCCTCACCCCTAAAATCCCAATCATCCGTCCAAACCTTGTCCATCAATCCTGTGACAAAATACTGTTAAAATGACCATGTATGTCATTGTTTCTTTGTTTCACCATTGGCATTATTACTCATCTATTGTCTTAATTCTATACTTGTTAGCTTGATTATCTCATTTAGCATAAGCCGTTTTTTATCTTTTAATTGATAGCCTTAGATAATTGCACATCATAGTTGTAGCTCTCACCTCAGCAGCAAGTCGAAAACATTGTTTTCATGTATTAGAAATTTGTTCTCATGTTAACTCATTGGAGAAGCTGTTGAAATAAAGTCTTAAAAAAAATAAAAAAAATAGGGGAGTTGCATAACCGTCATTTTGAATCTTGATTCGCATGGAATTATGGGACTAATGGTACAGTGTAAAATCTATAGAAAACATGTCATGTTCAGCATGGACTATTTATCATTGTTCTAATGTCAATACCCATGTGTTATACATGTCTCCATGACACAAGTCTCCATATTTCCCATCATGCATTTGGCTTTCATAGCTCATTTATACAAACTCTGTAATTGGTGAAAACCTTCTTGCAATTTTCGATGTCAATCTTGCTAAATATTTGTATGTCAGATTTCAATAATATCCGTCCCATGATGCACTTTACACACATGCGCAGTGGCAGATGCAACTCCCCTATTGCCCACCCAGAAATATTGCAAACTTCTTTTCAAAAATAGATATATCAACATTGAACAAAGATGTCCTTAATGATTACCACCGTTAGCTAATACCAGGAGTCGTATTTTTTTAATCAATTTTATTGGGTCCATTTTCATACAATGATAGTTTCGTGGAATCCCTGGAAATGTCACAGCGAGAGAAGTAGATTCATAGAGAATGAGTGTCAATTTTTATCACATTTTGTAACATCGACTATGAAATAATTATAATATATGATAGGGTACATGTTAACATTAGAAATGTAATATACATAGTAAACACATCGATTTTTTTGAGTTTTGAGTATGAATGCATGTAACAAATTTCAAGACGATGTATTAAATATATCTATACATGTCTAAGGTCATTCTATGGGGTATATTAAGCTACTTTACTAATAATTGTCCATCCAGAAATACTGCAAACCCTCATCTTAAACATAACAAATAAATCAAACATAGAATATAGAAACACTTCTTAGATGTCCCCAATGTTTACTATCATTGGAATCAGCTTGATCTCATCTTTTCAGATATGGTGATATCTCAAAATACATTATTTTGTAACTTGTGACTGATTTCCCTTTTCCCATTAACACAATCTGATCCTTTGCTTAAGTTATATTCCTTGATTCTGAAAACATATGTTTAGAGTTTCTTAGAAACTTAGAGATATGTAATGAGGAAAGTGTTTTTTCACAAGATCTCTTTATTGAAATGTTCTGATTCTTAGAGGGTTTATTACTTATAATCATATAAATATATGTACCAAATTCCAGAACATTGTATTAAATATATTTTTGCGTTTTGAAGGCCTTTGTGTGGAGTATATTTAGTTACTTTACTAGTAATTACCCATCCAGAAATATTGCAATTTTCTCTTTTTCGAAAACAAAAATATCAAACTTAAAATATAAAAATACTTTTTAGGTGTTTACTATCATTGGAATCTGCTTGATCTCCTCTTTTCAAATATGGTGCTATCTCAAAATCCATATAATGACTCATTTTCCTGAAACGGATTACATATATATGTTTACATGATAGCAAACTTGAACAACCCAGTTGGCGGCTGTGATGTATTTTGAGGAAAATTGTTGAGTGAAATTGAAAGCTGACAGACTAGGAAATAAATAGAACCTGAGTAGAATGTGGTACAAGGAACAATATTGCACTGTCTGAGATGTTTGTTTTTTCGTGGCCCACCAGGCGACAGGCGAGTGGGTTGAGAAAAAAGCAAACATCAAGGAGAGAGCAATATTGTCCACAGTTCCACATTTCAATTTAGGTTCTATATTTACTCCCACGTTGCTATGCTTAGCTTATATGGCTATGTTTACTGGGGACAGGAAGTCATACCACACATGTGGAACTGGTGCAAATTACCACTGGACTGGATTTATCAATATTCTGCTGCTTGTATATGTTATATACAAGAATTTGAAGTCTAATCACCAAGAAAAACTGCCACTGGTGAGCGATAATAAGTGAAGTCATCACATGAAGGCATTCGGCTGGGTTCTTCAAATACAAATGGGACACTTTAGAGGCCCTTTGGCAAAAGCAACTGTACAAAATCCTCCAAACTGTTAATCAAACAACTTTTAGTGTTGAAAAATAATGAAACAAGAAGTAGAAAAAGTAGAAATGTAACAACAATACAAAAGAGAATCATCAGACTCGCACTCAAACTACACAAAAGAACAAACGTCGAACACCTACACAAAGAAATGGGCTTGCAACTACCACACACTAGAAGACAAATACACTTACTACAAAAAGCATATAAAGACACACACACAGAAGAAAAACTAGACAGAAGAAAAATCAACTTCAGATCATTATCACAAGGACCGACACTAATAGTCCTGAAACCAAAAAGCGAAAAATTCAGGAGGTCATTTGTGTACCAGGCACCCACCCTGTGGAATAGTCTCGACGGCAAAGTTAGATGTATACCCGACTATAAAGCCTTCCAACGCTATCTAGGCACCCATTACACCGCCGACAACTAGCGGGAAGTATTATATATGTATATTGAAGATACTGAATAATTGATGCCCTCATGACTGGGGACTGAATTCCACTATATATCCCACTAGCCAGTAATGCTAAAGTTCCAACCAATAACAACAATATAAGAAAACTTATAAACTGAAGAAAACCGACATAGGTCGGACAGGGTGCTTGCACACCCGCCCTTGTATATATATACGTACACTTTTGTACGCCTTATTCATATATATTACGCATAGTCAACTAGTCAACTGTTATAACTTATATGTTAGATCATTTTATATGTTCCAAACAACGGGGAGCTCGGAAGAGCTGTGAATAGCACAGACAGTCCTCCAATTCCATTATTATTCGACTCAATTCATGTATAACTGTGTGATGGAAATAAAATCGATCATTATTATTATCCGTTTAAGGAAATTGAGTCATAAGTCGCAAAATATGGATTTTGAGATATCACCATATTTGAAAAGAGGAGATCAAGCCCATTCCAATGTCAACACTACAACAGTACAACACCTAATAAGGATTTCTAAATTTTTAGTTTGATATTTCTATGTTTGAAAAGAAACGTTTGCAATGTTTCTGGGGGTAATATCCAGTAAAGTAATTGATGATACTCCATACAAAGGCCTTCAAAACACAAGAATATATTCTATCCAAGTCCTAAAATTTGGAACATTAATTTATATGTCACTACAAGTGTTATACTCCATCAGCATTAGAACATTTCAACCAAGAGATCTTGTGATAAAAACACTTTGAAAAATATCAATTTTGCGACTTGTGACTCATTTTCCTGAAACACATCACACATGTTTTTTTTTTTTTTTGGACGTGTTTATTTTTGACTAATATTAACAGGAACATTTATGCAGAAATAACCGCCGCAGACAATTTTGTGTTTTTATAGGTCATCTGCACACTTCTCTATCAGTGAATTTTTATTTATAATGGGGTGAGATTTAATTGAAAATTATACAATATTAAACATTAATCGTCAAGGATGTTACATCAGTATTATGATGGACATATGAGTATAGAAATAATGGTAGATGATGGATAATTTAGATCTCTAATGCCATTTACTTGAGGTGTGGAGTGAGGGGAGGGGCAGGCTGAGCAAGTGGCGTATTCTACAACTTTTCACTAATTATGTTCTTGACTGACGTTAGCTGAGAGTGCATCTTTAACCTCTTCCCCATGAAAAATTACTGGGTTCCCCACGCCATCGTCGCCATGACAACGTGCTAAATCGGATTGGCAAAATTTCAGATTCAGCCCTGGGCTAAGTTCTACGACTTTACGCTGACACTCTTTTCATTTTAAATTCATTACTCTGAAAATAGTATAGCCTTTCATGTTGGTTAGTCTTGCCACACTAATTATTACTGTCAGTTCAGAGGCATTTGGATTATGAGTTATTTTAATAGGGGATTTGCACATCTCACTACGAATGTCTATTACAGTGCATGCTGGTATGCTGGTCCTGGGTATGACCATAAAATGCCCTTCTGTCTCTTATCCCTGTCTCTCTCTCTATTTCCTGGGTATGACCATAAAGTGCCTTTCTGTCTCTTCAGATGTTCAGAAAATGTACAATTGGCAGTTCTACACATTTCGGAAATTCTGCTAAATAGGGCTGAAAAATGATGAATACCGGGAATATCTGAGTAGGCCTATATTTCGTATCACATTGACTTAAAGTATCAGTTCTGTTATGTTAAACTGTATTTTGAAGCTCATTTCTATCCTAAATGTAAGTTATTTTAGAGGATTGGTGAAGACGAATTGTACATTTTCTGAAAATCTGACCCAAATATGGTTGCCGTACATATAACTCCCTTAAGGTGGGATCCCACTGGTTCGCTTGTATCTGCGCTCATCGCTCGCTCTTGCTGCGCTTGTTTATGGGGTGCTTGTCAGTCGCTCTTCATCCGCTAATATTTTTAGCGCAATACTGAGATTCTACTGTTGCGCTTGTTTCCTATATGAATTCAATAGCACATGCGTTTGTGCGCTCTCACTGCGCTCTTGGTCCGCTTCTTTAACTGGTAGAAAGAGCCTTGTGTTGCTGCACTCAAATCAAGCATGTCAGATATTAGCGAAACGTCCTGCGCTCATCTAAACAAGCGCACATAGCATTTTTTAAGTGCGTATAGAAAGCACAGTTACCGATTCTATTAGACTGGTTTCGCTCTAAGTTTGCTTATTATCCACCCAGGGAAATAAAAAGAGCGGGCCATGAGCGTACCAAAAGAGTGAGCCAGTAGAATCGCAGCCTTAATTCCATGCAAATCAAGATTCCATAAATTTCAATTCACAGAATTCTTTATTTGTGCCTAATGGGCGATTAGATCATGAAGTTGTGTTGATGAGATCGGTCTAGACCCGGCTGAAACAACATATAGTAACCAAATGATCTTTAATAGCTTTAATTTCCATTTGTTGGGATGTTACTAGCATTAACAACACATTGAAGAAATACGGGCCATTCTTCGTAATAATTCAGGGTCAGTAGTTGGGTGAGAAATTAATCAACGCAACACACAGAGATGTATGCTTCAAATCAGTAGGATCCTTAGAAGAGGTCAAACTAACTCTGATGTTTATTCTTATACTAGACAGATTAGAACGAATACACTGGGCCTGCGCTGATTGGCTTAGGTCTCGTTGGACCAATTAATCGACAGGTTAGATTAGAGATCCAATCAGCCACAGGATAACAATGACAGACAAATTATTAAAACGAGGCTCAGAGTGACCACTGCCACTCTGACCAATCTCTTTGGGTGGTGACCAGGTCACGGGGTTATCTCCCCTCCCCTCTCCCTCCCACTCTTTAATCAGTATTCCCCCCCTCCCCTGACCTGGCGGTCAGCCCCTCCCCTCCCTTCCCATGTGATCGACTTTGAGATAACTGTCAGACCTGGACCTCACCTGTACCTTTGAACTTTGGAATGATAAGAAATCCGCGAGCGTTGTGGCGGTAAGAAAGTGTAGGTAGCCTTCTGGCCGGTAGGGGCGTGACGAATGTGGGGCTGAATGAGACAACTTTAACTTCACAAATTAGACAATTTATGCTTGTCAATTTTACAACATCATGAATGATTTTGAAGCAAAATAAACCAGCGGAAAGCCATGCCCTTGCCGTTTTGAGCAGTAAAAATTTTTTTATATTTTCGTTGATGTAAGTGGTCGGCCGGAAACGGAACGGAAACGGGGGGGGGGGGGGGGGGGGGGGGGGGGGGGAGGGTTTGTGAATGTGAATTATTGTGCATTTTTTTTTCCTTTCCTTTCTTTTTTTTTTTTGTTTTTTTTTTTTGCATTTCTGGAAATTTCACCGTTCACACAGGGCTAGGTCACAGCTCCAATAAAGAGGCAATGGTTTTATCTTGTACATCAGTCTCCCCTTGTCACTGAGAAATACATTCAACGCAATCAGTGAAGTCATTCCATCTAATTTGTGATGTGTTTCAGGAAAATGAGTCATAAGTCGCAAAATTGATATTTTTCAAAGGGTTTTTTTCACAAGATCATATTATTGGAATGATCTAATTTCTGGGGAGTTCATCACTTATAGCTATATCAATCGATGTATCAAATTTCAGGACAATCTATGTAACATATCCTTGCGTTTTAAAGGTCCTCATGTGGAGTATATTCGGTTACTTTATTGTTTATTGACCCCCAGACATATTGGAAAATTTCTTTTTCAAAAACGAAAATATCAAACTTTAAATCTAGAAATACTTATTTGATTATTAGACTGTTTACTATCATTGGAATCGGCTTGATCTCATCTTTTCAAATATAATGGTATCTCAAAATCCATATTTTGCGACTTATGACCTATTTTCCTAAAACGGATCACATTTGAGGTGACAGTTCACAATTTAGTTGAAATCGGTCTTTAACAAATAGTTAATGAAGCAAAGTCCCTATGATGGATCAGGTTTTCACCAATCCTCTCAAATAACCCAGACGAAAATCAGGTTCAGAATATAGTCCAACAAAACCAAACAGATTTATCGACTGAATACAATACAGAATACACTCAGATATACTCAGTATTCATAATTTTTCCCGCTAATCTAAACGCCAATGTCCCTATATCACTCATGTCCTAGTGTTAAAAAACCCTAGCCAGTTGACTTAGTTAGACACAGCAGTGGGCGGAAAACCATGGTTATTCCCAGCCGAGTAAACCCCTTGAGCCCACGTCATTGTATTGTATCACTGTATGATCTCTTGCATTTCCTTACTTGATCACTCATATCTTTGACCTCGCTGTATAAACATCCTGAATAAACAAGAAATTTTGGCTGTGACCAAGGAAACAACGGTTTTCCCCGAATCCCCTTAACAAATATACACCCCTCCCTCCCCCCCCCCCCCCCCCCCCCCCGATCGATCCCCACTGCACGCGGGAAAAAGCGTTGTCAAGGACTCCATCAATGTGCGTTGCCAACGTTGCAAAAATTAGATGACGTCATTGCGTCGTCGCCGGCATTATTGCGTCGTCGCCGGCATCGGGCATTGGATGGCGAGAAAGAATGCCTAGGCCTGCTGAAAGGTTTCGCTAATATATGCCTTATTTAAAGGCTGAACTTGATATCATAAACACATATTTAGGGGTAGAAAAGCATGCTCTTTCTGAATTTCATATTTTTGGCAATGTATTTCGAAGAGAAATAGCGTTTTTTAGTACTTCGCGGGAGCGTAATTTCCCCGCGATGTGCCTGCCACAACCCAATAGGGTCAGGTCGTCAGAAAATGAACAATTGTCAGCTCTACACATTTAGTAAATCTTGCTAATTTACTCTGAAAAATGACAAATACTAGCTATATCTGAGTATATTTGGTGTAACATTGATTGAATGAATCTGCTTGGTTATGTTAAACTGTATTTTGAACCTGATTTCTTTCTCAAATGTGAGAGGAATGGTGCTGGCGAATTGTACATTTTCTTGCAATCTGACTCAATAATGTAAACCTATACTTTGGCAATCTTTTTGTTTACTTAGACCAACTGAAATGTTTCGCTTATATAAGCCTTATTTATAAACTGAGCTTGATATAAAAACATATATAGGGGTAGAAAAGCATGCCCTTTCTGAATTTCATGTTTTTGGCAATTTATTTCGAGTGGAAATAGCGATTTTTATCAATTTGCGGGAGCGTAAATTCACCGCGATGTTTACGCAAGTGCGTCGGAAATTCAGGTGGGAACAGGGGGAGTTGGGTTTCCCTTATAAGGGGGCAATGCGGACGCCCAAAGAACAGGCGGCAAAAAGTGGAACCTATATAAGGTTTCCCAGTACAAGCGCCTTCGGCGCTCGTACCGCCTTCGGCGGGGGAAACCTTGAAAAAAAAAAAGTTATCAGAATTTGACAGATGTGTAGAAATGTAGATTGTGCATTTTCTGAAAATCTGACCCTTAACTTAAGGGTCAGTACTAAAGTATACTTTTTAGTGCCGTCACCCTTAATCTTAGTTCCTCAGACTCCTTAAACACTATCAAAGTCTATTCCTAAGTTGAGACACACCTCACCAACAGGCCTTATCTAGCAGAACCTGGAGTTAATCTTAGTTCTTTAGACTCCTTAATGGTTAGATAGCCTAGAAATGTACAATCGGCAGGTCTACACATTTCTGAATGTCTGGCAAATTTGGCTGAGTAATGATAAATACTAGGTGTATCTGGGTATATTTTGTATTGTCCTAACTTAGACAATCTGTTGGGTTATATTGGGCTGTATTTTAAACTTCAATTCTCCCTTAAATTTGATTTATTTTGAGAGGATTAGTTAAAGCAAATTGTACATTTTCTGACGATTTAAAACTCAAGGGTCAGATTTTGAGAAAATGTACAATTGGCAGCTCTAGACACATTCTGCTAAATAAAGCTAACAAAATTAAGAATACCGGGTAAATCTGAGTATATTAGTATCGCATTGATTTAAAGTATCGGTTCTGTTATCGGTTAACTGCATTCTGAAGCTGATTTTTGTCTTAAATGGGGGTTATTTGAAAGGATTGGTGAAGGCCAATTGTACATTTTTGAACAATCTGACCCTCAAACGCTATAAAAGCAAATAACCCGAGTCTAATGTTAAGACACACCTCACCAAGAGGCCTTATCCAAGCAAAACCTTGAGTTAAAGTAGTGGACGGTCCTACAGAGCAAACATTAACTTTGGGAGCTGATAGCCCAAGATGTGTGTGTCCCCCATCATTGTCTAATCCCAGCGGTGGAAGCGCAGCGTGGCAGATTAGATGGATCATGTCCGCTCCTTAGAAGCGCTCGTGAAATCTACTCCTCCACTTGCTCCTCCTCCTCCCACTCCTACTCCATTTCCAACTTTTATGTTAAGAGCTACTCAGATAAGGCTTGGTCTATTTATAGTATTCTCCATGTGCCTTGAATTAGCTCGCAAAAATGGGAATACGTGTATAATGAAACCTCGTTATCACAGACACTTAACACGTGCTCAAGTGTCTGATATATGGGTCAGATATTTAAAAGATGTACAATTCACCTTCACCGATCCTTTCAAATAACCCAAATTTAATTGACGGTCAAAATGCAGTTTAACACGATAAAAGAGATATCTTTAATCAACACGATGCCAATTCTATGATACACCGATTATTTATCATTTTTCTGTCTTATTTAACAGAAGTTACCAACTTTGTAGAGCTAATGATTGTACATTAAATGTGAATCAAAATTGACTGAGGGATTTGTAAGAGGTGGTTATCTCCAGCGGGCGTAGTAATTTTGAAAGGGAGAATCATTACCTGACAAAATTATGTAGCCCAAGGGAGATAACCACCTCTTACACTGTCCGAAGTCAATTTTGTATTTACCATACCGGTTTTCATTTGTAGGAACCTCTACTCCATCTAATATCTTTGTAAATAGTATACCTCTCCTCTGCCTCGTATACATCTCAATGCTTTTGGTGAAAGAATAATGAATATTCAATGGAAATTAAGGCTGGACAACAAGCACTGTTCACTGCCCAGTTTGTTTACTTTCTCACTTCCGGTCCACCTCACTCATTTTCGGGTCTATTTTCCCATGTTTGTAACTCTAAACATGCAATATATTCGTAATTCCACAGCTGCTCCATTCCACTGCTACATATAATTGTAATAAACCAGCTATTCAGCACATCTCAAGGAAGCAGCTTGAGTAGCTTACCTAAGAAAATAAGATGCCAACATGGGACTATTTTCCACCTAAACCCGAGGTCTGTATGATATGCAAACATCGCTCAGGTATAACTTCCCAATGCTTAACAACAAAACTACTATACTCTTCCTCTCCCAAATCATTGGAACTTATACCAAACCAGACCATTGCTACTACACCCCTTTTCTCATAGCCATATAGGTCAGATCTTCAGAAAATGTACAATTCCCCTTCACTAATTCTCTCAAATAACTCACATTAAAGAGAGAAATGAGCTCCAAAATGCAGTTTAACATAGCAAAATAGATACTATAAATCAAGGCGACAAAAATATATTCAGATATACCTGGTAGTCATCATTTTTCAGCATAATTTAGCATAGTTTCCTAAATCTGTAGAGCTGGTGATTGTGCATTTTCTGAAGGCCTGACCCTTCTCCCCTGGGTGCATGATCCTGCTCTATTCTTATATTCTATATTTAGGCAGGTAAGTAGATCTAGTGATTGCATAGTCTGTGAGCACCTCCAACCACTAGCTCAATATGTGATGTGTTAGAGGACAATGAGTCACAACACGCAACATCGATATTTTTAAAGTGTTTTATTCACAATGTCTTAATTGAAATAAAAATATCAAACTTAGAATATAGAAATACATATTAGGTGTTCTAGTGTTTACTATCATTGGAATCGGCTTGATCTACTCTTTTCAAATATGATATTATCTCAAAATCCATATTTTGTGACCTATGACTTATTTTCCTAAAACGGATCTCATATAATGTGGTGTGGTACCGGACAATGAGTCACAAGTTACAACATTGACATTTTCTAAAGTGTTTTATTCACAAGATGTCTTTATTATACGCGCATGCTATATGAGAAGTGCTATAAGTGGGGTGCTATAAAAATAGTCATATAGGACGCGTCCTATATGAATGTAGTTGTCTAAAAATAGCTCTGTTTATATGCTTCGCGGAGCTTTGGCTCTCCGCGAAGGATGTAAACAAATCCCCGCGATCGGTAATCCACCCGTGATTCTGGTACTATGATTAGAGAAATACATAATAAAAACCCCATCATTAAATAGAGCATTAAATTATCTATTGAATGATATAAGTTTTATTAATGTAGCTCAAGAAATGGCTGCAATATGAATATTTTAAGTCAACAATATAATTTGGCTAATACTGGGGCTGTCAGCGGGGCTGTCAGTGGGGCTGTCAGCGGGGCAGCAGGGCTCTCTGAGACTTCTTTAATATTTTTTCAGTGATATCTGATAACATATGATCAAATTTTATGCACATATAATAAATATAGAATGGAACTCGCCAGCAATAATCGAAAATTTATAGGACTTGATTCGTCCACATAAGCACTCTGCCTACGGCATCGTGCTTATGTGGACGAATCTCGTCCTATAAATTTTCGATTATTGCCGGCTCGTCCCATTCTCTCTATTTATGGGATTGTTTCCACCTTTGGGGTATCTACCGTTCAAAGTGGAATGAATTCATTGACCAGATTTCAGGACAGAGTATTAAATATATTTGTGCATTTCTAAGGTCATCGTATGGAGTATATATTTAGTTACTTTACTAGACATTACCCACACAGACATATTGCAAAGTATGTTTTCAAAAATAAAAAGCTGAATTTGAAAATATCGAAATACTTATTAGATGTCGTATTTTTTATAGTCTCATCTTTTCAAATATAATTTTTTTTGGACGAATTGTATTCGGGTTATTATGCTGGCAAGGGCATATTTAATGTGGCTCGGGTCAGACCCGGTCTTTCTCCACACCCTGAATTCTCAGGTTTTACAATTTGAATCAATATTAGGTAAAAAAAAATTGTTTCATTACACTTTCATATCATGAGGGTGAAAAAGAATATGACAGAATGAAAAGGTATGAGTGATAGAATGTAGGGGGTGGTATCTCAAAATCCATTTCTTGTGAGTTGTGACTCATTTGCTACAACACATCACATATAGTCTGTGAGCGCCCCCAACCACTAGTTCAATATGACTTTAATCTGGAAGCACCTGGTGAAATATTTACCCCCATGCTATTTTATCCTCCCCATGATTGCCAATGCCAACCGGTGAATTCAACATTCAACAGTCGGTAAATTCAAATACCAACATTGTTGGACAAGGGTTGGGGTCTAATTCAAAGTAATGTGTGTTATGTAAGTACAATCGACAGCTCTACATATTTAGTAAATTATGCTAAATTCAACTAAGAAATGAGAAATACTAGCAATACTAGCTATATCTGAGTATATTTGGTAATGTGTTGATTCAAAGGATGTGTTTGGTTATGTTGAATTGTGTTTTGAGTCTCATTTTTGTATTAAATTCAGGTTATTTGGGAAGGTTTCTGAATGTGAATTGTGCAATTTCTGGAAATTTCACCCTTATAATATCAAGCTGAGACTGTAGCACAAGATTCACCTTTGGTGCCTACACTAACTTGTTTGTGTCTGGATATAAAGTACTTTAATAATGATTGATTTAGTGATATGACAAGAATCAAAATAATTAAATGTTTTGAATAAACTAATTTGAATGCAGCACAGTACATTCGGTATAATATACACAATATCGTAGGTACTCGCTGTATATATAAAGCTATCAACCGACCTTCTAAATTTCATTATCATAAAGCCACTCAGCGATGCTACTTACCATACTAAGCTTCTTCCTTAGCTATCAGAATCGATTGCCGTTTGATGATTACTATTTTTGTTACTATTCCTGTTAAATCTATCATACTGTTAATTCTACCATATTGTCCCTAAAACGAAATAATGTCGTGTGGCATTCATAGGAAGATCTGGCACGCCAAAATTGGACAACCAATTGTTTTATAACAGTCCGACAATAAAGAATATTTGAATTGAATTGAATATTTTTATAAAGAAATTTTATTGAGCTGGTTTCAATGCTGGTACAAAGGTATTCCCACAGTCTCAAGGGAACAAACATTTTACATAATCATTGGATTTTCTCAATTCTATCTTATTTCATACCTTATAGTTTTTAACATTTAATAATTATTATACTTTTTGACACAAATCAAGTGATATTTCTGGCCTTATTATATATATATATAA
Source organism: Sthenelais limicola (assembly GCA_942159475.1). Classification (NCBI taxonomy): domain Eukaryota; kingdom Metazoa; phylum Annelida; class Polychaeta; order Phyllodocida; family Sigalionidae; genus Sthenelais; species Sthenelais limicola. Next base: position 9,210,174 of record OW804094.1, on the reverse strand, counting down.
CTTTTATTTCCTAAGAAAAAGGTTTACAGTTTCTGCTATAAGCAGTTCTTCCAACCATCCCTGCGGGAATAATCATGAGAATACAACATAAACAATGACAACTAAATTCCTAATACAGAGAATAGCTACTTAGGCACATAGCAGAAAAGTCTGCTCCTCCCAAGTATTCCACCTTACTGGGGTAGTTTGAATAGCACATCAATGTGGCAAGAACGCTTTATATGCGACGGAGGTGATCATCTATCTTGTATAGTACATTTTATACAATAATAATACTCACTCATGGAGTGGTAAACACTCAACACTCAACCAGGTTTACCCTTTAACCCCAGCTCTAGGTTGGGACATTATAGGTTCAATCAACACCATCCCATGTCTGCTGTAGATAAACTGTTCGGAGGAACGTTCTAAATTCCTGTCTATCCTTGCATTTAAATCCTCTAATTTCCATATTATTCCAGTAGTAGGGTATTTGATATAACAGGGACTTTCTTATTTTTTCAGTACAAGGGGTAATAATATTTAATAGTCGTTTATCATCTGTATTTCTAAGTGATCGGGGTTTTAGTATCAAATTCCCTTCTTGCCTACTCATGGGATATGCTAGGTCTAATAAATGCGTTTCTCTCCTCACTGAAAGTGGTGCAAGCCTAAGGTCCCTTTGAATTTGATTCACATTGGTAGTTTTTGGTAGTCTCAATGCTATTCTAACTGCACTGTTTTGTATTACTTGCAACTTCCTGAGGAGATTTTTAGATGCTATATTATATATAATATCTCCGAATTCAACAATAGGCCAAACAGCTACCTTATAGAGCATGATGAACATGACCGGCTCAATATATGTACAGGGTTTACAATTTTTCAGATTTTCATTATGGGCAACCTCTCTTCTGTGTAAGATATGACTTGTTATTCGTATACGGTTTGTACGAATAGGTAAAAACAACATAATTTCAGAAATATTTAGAGCTTCCATTCATATCCAAACCATCTATCAGTAATTTGGCCAACATTTTGGACGATTCTGTTGGGTTGTCTTCAGGTCTTCTAAAACGTCCTTATTAATTTTGTGTTTAGTGGACCCACCCAAATATATTACTTATGGTGACATCACTTACTATCGCTCACCGGCACCCGTTTTGAGAATGTATGTATGTAATAGTTTTATTTCCATATTTATACACAGTTACAAAACTTGTAAAAGCTTCAGGAAAATGGAATATTATCCCTCTTTGAATGAACATAGGTCTTCCTGGATTTCCTTTCCGTACATAGTTTGGTTTTCGTTTTTTTCTGGAAAAGTCCATTGCCCGTTTTTGTTATATTTTGTAAGTTATTATGTAATTGAACATTCATACTATTACGACAATAACAATGATAATGACATATTAATAATACTTTCGACAGTACAAATCTTATATCTCACATTTTATATCATTTTGCTATTTCTAGCATACATCTCTACTCTCCTAATTTAACATAATGCTATTATATAGAATTACTATAGCGTTAACACTCTATCTTCAATTAATAATGCTGCCTTCCTAGTCTACCTTTTTAAATCATAGAAACATGGGAATAAACATCCTAAAATGCTCTAATGTAATTCCCATATTGGATGTGGACCGTTAATGAGGATCTATGTTTTAAGTCAAGGAAGTTTTTGTTTTCCTAAATTGTTTTTGGTGTTTGCTGGAGCACGGCCAACTTGTTCCTTGCATCGGTGCCAAGCTACTGTTTGCTGCATGCAGCTCTCCATAATTCAACTACAAGAGATTAAAAAGTATAATGCAGCAAGTTAACCAGTAACATAACAAAAATGATCATAACAGTGGGCTCCCTTCGTCCATGACCACTGGAGTATTGTACACTGTTAAGCAGAAAATGTAAATTATAACAGGAAGCGTGCAATCCTCCCTCTGCTGGAGATATGCCTCCTGAAAGCGACAAGTCGGAAATAAATGTATCTTAATCTTAATCTTAATAAAGCAGTTCATGGGTCAAATCTTCAGAAAATGTACAATTGGCAGCTCTACACATCTAGTAAATTCTGCTAAATAAGGCTGAAAAAATAGTAAATACTGTGTATATTTGGTATTGGGGGGATTTAAAAAAAGTTTTGGTTAATTTGAATTATATTTCGAACCTAATTTCTGTCTTAAATTTGGGAAATTTGAGAGATTTGCTGAAAGTGAATTTTTCATTTTCTGACGATTTCACCCTCATAATATATATATATGTATTACAAGCCCGTGTCTGTATGGGACGCCATACTGGAGTAAACATGTATGGTTTAGAGGATACACAGAGGGACTGATGGACTGATTATATTTTTTTATTTTTTTATTTGGAATTTTTATAAAGTCAATCTTCCGTGAGATGACAAATGAACATAAACGGGCATGCACAGTGTACAAATAATATTATGAACAATGGATGTCATGAATACATGAGGATAATGGTCTCACGGGTGATAATTCAAATCAGAATAACCATGTTCTTCCTCCCACTGCTGTGTCTAGCTAGACTGTGTAATGTGTTACAGGGAAAAGAGTCACAAGTCGCAAAGAATGGATTTTCAGATACTATTATATTTAAAATGATGAGATCAAGCAGATTCCAATGATAATAAACAATAGTCTTTCTATATTTTATGTTTCATTTTTTATGTTTGAAAAAGGTTAGCAGTTATTTTGAGGGAGCAATTACCAGTGAAATAACTAAATATACTGTAAAACTTGACCTTCACAAGGCAAGAATATATTTAATACAATGTCCTGAAATTTTGTACATAGATCCATGCGCTAAACCCTCCAGAAACCAGAATATTCCAATAAAGAGATCTTTTGTATAAACCACTCTGATAAATATCAATTTTGTGACTTGTAACTCATTTTCCACTAACACATCACATTTTATCCATTTTCACTATAATTATATCCTACCAAGACCAAACATTATTGTGTCTACATGCTACCATTACTATTGAATTTAGATTGGGGCTACAGAAAAAGGAAAGCTGTGTTCGTTGCTATGCCAACGTAATAGTTTTAGGGGGAGTTGGTCCATGTGCCATCCCACAATGCCCTGGGAGTGTACTGTCTTGCTATTGGGTGAAGCTCTATTGGTCTCTTGTTCGTATTTTATTGGGTCAGATTTTCAGAAAATGTACATGTATCATCAGCTTTACAAATTTGGTAACTTCTGTTAAATAAGACAGAAAAAAGATAAATAATTAATGGGTATATCAGAGTATCTTTAGCATTGTGTTGATTAAAGAAAACTCTTTTATCGTGTTAAACTGCATTTTGACACTCAGTTTTCACTTGAATTTGGGTTATTTGGAAGGATTGGTGAAGGTGAATAGTACATTTTCCGGTCCTGGGTATGACCATAAAGTGCCTTTCTGTCCCTTTTTCTCTGTCTCTCACTCTCCCTTCTTCTCTATCTCTATTTCCTGGGTATGATCATAAACTGTCTCCCTCTCAGCTCTCCCGCCCTTGATAAAACCATATAAAATGTGTTGATAAGGGCGTAATACAACCAATCTCACTCACTTACTCCCTCTCAGCTCTCCCGCCCTTGATATAACCTTCAATGAGTTGATAAGGGCGTAAAGCATCCAATCTCACTCACTCACTCCCAGCTATCCCGCCTCACTCACTCACCTGTATACATTTTCTGAAAATCTGACCCAATTATGTGTATGCAAATATTATTGTCCTCGTTCCGAAGCCAAGAAGCCACGCAAGAACACAGCATTATCTTGTTTACATACGGGTCCTATTTCCAGGACGGACAGCTCAATAAAGGACATTCCTTCTATCGTTACAATTGAATTATATGCCTCTGTTACGATCATATGAAGTATCTATGAAGCCTCCACGACGCCTCCGAACGATCTCCAAAGATTCCCTTAGGTACCTACTGGATGCCTCCTGGATTTGATCTAATTCCACCGACCCCCGCTGGGGTATTCATATCCAGGGTAGACGATATTCCAGAGATTTTATGATGTTATACATTATATTGAATTAATGGTAAATATTCATGCGTTTTAACTTCAACCATCGTTTATGTTCAAAGTTGTTCCAGCTCTTGTTAAAGTTGTATATATTTCATGTTTATTATTATTCGAAAATTATCCAGATTTATGCTGCAGATACCTGTAAAATGTTCAATAAGGTATTTTGTATTTAAAGATTTTTATTCAGTCATACACGAGTTACACTATTCTCAGAATCGACTGATTCTTGAATTTTTAGGTGAAAAGGTTCACAGGAAATACAAATGAATAAACATTGAAAACAAAAGGTTCTTCTAGTGTTATTATCTAAATAAATGAATGAAAATGAAGTATAAAATCACAAAACAACACCGGCGCGTTCTCAATAGTCAACCCGAATCTAGCTGGTCAAGTCCAACTGATATAGCATTAATACCCGAGGTTTTCGTTGGTCTGGGTGGTCTGTTGCCTGGTGGACAATTCGAGGGGCGTTAGCCCCAAGAATTTCCACCAGGCAACATACCACTTAGACCATCCAAAACCGAGGGTATTAGTGCTTTTAGACTCGGTTTGGTCAGATTCGACTGTTACTGACTTTTATTTACCAGTTCTTTTGACGTCTATAACCCCCATTCCTTACCGTAAGTTGCCGAAAGTGATTGCCGTGTGACAAAAATACACCCCAGAATCTGACCAAACTAGGTCTAAAGCTCACTAAAACCCCTAGTCAACTCAAATGATTTTGTGTCTGCACTATCAAGGCTTTACTGTAGGCAATTCAGTTGTAAATTACTATTGGGTGCTTTGTTACATTTGGCAAATTGTCATGCAAATGCATACACGACCTGGCAACCTAGTTGTGCATGTTAGTTTAGGCATGGGACCGGCCAACTAATTCTCTTTTAAAATTGGGACCATGGCTTCTAGGAAAAATATTCTCTTGAAATTGAACATCGTGATGACATTTCCCTAGCATGTTTCTCGTTCGGCAATTATGTGTGATGTGCTTCAGGGAAATAGGTCATAAGTCGCTAAATATGGATTTTGAGATATCACCATATTTGAAAAGAGGAGATCAAGCTGATTCCAATGATAGTAAACACTAGGACACCTAATAAGTATTTTTATATTTTAAGTTTGGTATCTTTACTTTTGAAAAAAAAAGTTTGCAATGTTTCTGGATGGGTAATTGCAAGTAAAGTAACTAACGTACTCCATACAAAGGCCTTCAAAATGCAAGAATATATTTAAAACAATATCCCGAAATTTAGTACATAGACCTATAAGACTACAAGTACTAAACCATCTAAGAATCAGAACATTTCGATAAAGAGATCTTGTGAATAAAACGCTTTGAATAATATCAATTTTGCGACTTATTACTCATTTTCCTGGAACACAACACAATTATATATCAAGTCATATGTTTAATGGGACTGTATTATTTGAATTAGTGTAGGAGTAGTTGAATTTATTAGGACTGTCATGGGCTGTCATGATAATGTCACTGCGCGGGAAGGGTATTGTAAGTTTTTTTTTATTTTCTAATTTTTTATGTGACGATGATTGATATTTTTTTCGATATTATATTCCAATTAGGTCTCATGCCTAATCAAGCTTCCGCTTGTGTTAAATATATTTGTCTTAATGCCAGCACTGGCTGAGAATATTGTACTTCAATGTTACAAAATGTAGGAGCTGAATAAAGTATTTAATCCAAAATACTTGCAATCTGCAAATACTGCAGCCTTAGTTCCATGTATTTGTACAAGGAAATAAAAATCTCTAGATCTATATGGGTCAGATTGTCAGAAAATGTACAATTCACCTTCAACAATCATTTCAAATAACCCAAATTTAAGTGAGAAGTGACGTTCAAAATGCAGTTTAACACAATAAAAGAGATATTTGTTATCAACCCAGTGCCAAAGATACTCTTATATCCCCATTATTCATAATTGTTCAGTCTAACTTAACAGAACTTACCAAATTGGTAGAGCTGCTGATTGTGCATTTTCTGAAAATCTGTCCTTCATATGAAGTGAAACATTTATGCGGTGAAACTGGCGTGAATCGTATAGGATTAGATGGGGCAGGTTTTAATAAAATGTACAATTCGCATTCACCAATCCTCTGAAAAAAGGCACATTTCAGACAAGAATCAGGTTCAAAATTCAGTTCAACATAACCAGACATATTTATTGAATGAATACAATACAGAATACAATCTGATATACTCAGTATTTATCATTTTTCACACTAATTTAGCAACATTTGAAAGACTTGTAGAAGTGTAGATTATGCATTTTCTGCAAATCTGGCCCAGATAGCACAACCTCCCATCGGTCAGCAACCCTGTGTTCGGAGAATAATAACCATGTTGATACCATTCAACCAATATTTATGCAATAATTTAAACAAGGCAGTAATTCTATTCCAAATTTTAAATGGCATGTTTGTTTGCATCTGGAAAACCTCTATCAGGCTGGTGTTCAGATGCAATAGGGAAATTGCATAGCTGCCATTTTGAATCATGATTACCATGGAATAATGGGACTAATGGTATAGTGTAAAATCTATAGATAACATGCCATGTTCAGCATGGGATATTTCTAAAGGTTCTAATGCCAATGTCCATGTTTTATACATATTTCCATACAACAATTCCCGTCTTTCCCATCATGCATTTAGTCTTCACTGATCATTTATTCAAGCTGTGATATTGGTGAAAACATTCTTGCAATTTCCAATAAAAAGTAGTAGTAGAAAATGAGCCACAAGTCGCAAAATTGATATTTTTTAAGGTGTTTTTTTCACATGATCTCTTGATCGTAATGTTCTGACTTTTAGAGGGTTTAGCACTTATAGGCATATGAATCCATGTAAGGCATTTCGGGACATTGTATTAAATATATCTTTGCGTTTTGAAAGCCCTTGTATAGAGTATGTTTAATTACTTTACTGATGATAACCCATCCAGAAACAAGGCAGTAATTCTATTCCAAATTTTAAATGGCATGTTTGTTTGCGTCTGGAAAACCTCTACAAGTCTGGTGTTGAGATGTAATTCATGCAGCGAACTCTCATGATTGATCACTTAAAAGCATATTTACGATTCTGCAGCTGTGTTTGTGTGAAGGGAATAGTCACAGAAATATAGGCAGGCTCAGTGGTTCTGAAGTAGATTGATTCACAGTTGCATGTTAGTAGCTTTTCCATTTCACACTCTTTATATTGCAGGTAATTGCCTGTCTGCATGATGTTGAGTTGAAGTGAAAAATACTTTACTTGTGATGTGTTCCAGTAAAATTAGTCACAAGTCGCAAAATTGATATTTCTGAATAGAATAGAATAGTAAAACATTTTATTCCAGTCAATGACTGCAGTCAAGGGAATGTCTCCGGCAGATGGGAGGTATTCTTGCCCCTTGTGCTATTTTACAATCTTGGTTGTAGTAGAGGACAACACTGCAGCGTTCAATGAAGGCTGTCAGCTCTCTACTATTATGGTCATATTATATTCATTTACAGTGTTCTAGAATATAGCGTGATATATTACAATACTTGTTACTCGTTTTTACAGTACAGTACAAAGATGGCGGTAAGAGCATTTTACATCAAATTTCATAGAAAGTATTCATCATTCCATATTAGGGTTGACCTGGCTAAATCTTTAAATCTTTGCTTATCAATGGTTAGATGGGCCATAGTTGGCAGTCTGTTCCATGCGAAGGGGATTCTATTAAGGATTGATTTTTGCACATTTTCAATCTTTGGGGGAGTATGTTTTCTTCCCTCTACAAATTTCTAGTGTTTATTTTTGTAAGTGTTTTTCTTTCCACACGAATCGTCCTACACCCTTACTTGGTGGAAGCTGTGACCCTGGTTCTTGGAGGTCACTCAGTCCACACGTCCCCTTCTTATAAATCACTCCACATCTTTCTCTAACTCATCTGGAGACGGGTGGGGACTTACAGGAAAGGTGGGGGACGGACTAACCTGTCAACACCTCCCCACTATTTTATGTCTCTTTTATTGCTTGTGTTGTATATAAGGCCCAGAGTGGGCCGGGTAAGATTGTCACTCCCTGTTAAAGCCTTGCTGGAACCATATGTGATGTGTTTCAGGAAAATGAATCACAAGTCGCAAAATTGGTGTTTTTCAAAGTCGTTTATTTACAAAATCTCTTTGTTTGAATATTTTCATTTTTGGGGTGTCTAGTCCTTGTGGTTGTATGAATACATCTACCAAATTTCAGGAATGTTTATTAATTATATCAGTGCGTTTCTTAGATCATCCCATTGAGTATATCAACCTACTTTACTAGTAATTATCCACCCAGAAATATTGCAAACGTTTTTTTACAAAAATAAAAATATCTGACTAATAAGATAAAAGTACTTATTAGATTTCCTCAATGTTTACATTCATTGGAATCCCCTTGATCTCCTCTTTTCAAATATGGTGATATCTCAAAATCAATATTTTGCGACATATGACTCATTTTCCTGAAACGGATCACATATTCCTCTTCTCTGATGTCTGACTAGATTGAGCGCGGGCGAACCATCTGAACCCAAGGTCATGAGCACCTTTGCCATTTAAGGTACATAGATCGCTAGATCCCTCTTGTGCCTTAGCTGCTGTGCTACCCCTGATAGCTGACAATTGGAATGGACTATATAATTGAACCTAACTTGGAATGAACCGGGCCCCCAGTAACCAGTCATCTCCCCTTCTTCCTCCTAGTGAGCCTGTAAGCCTGGATCAAATCAATTTATTGTAGTTGCTTTGTATAAAACCCAGTGATACCCTCATCTTTGTATAAGACCCTGTGATATCCTCATCTCATCTTATTGTGTCTTCTTCACTCTCTTCTCCACGGTCATTTGTCTGCTTCTGATATGATTTGTTTTGTTGGGTCTGAACCGACCAATAACTTGTGAAAATGGAAATGTATTGAAATGTACTAGTTATAATTATAATTAACATAATAACACGGACTTGCAAGAGTGTTTTCAACAATATCATAGCTTGTATAAATGGTCTAGATAAACCATATGCATGATGGGAAAGATGAAGTTGCGTCTTATAGAAACATCTAAAACACATGGATATTGATATTGGACCACTGATAAATATTCCAAGCTAAACATAACATGTTTTCTTAAAAAAAAAAAAAATGTTTTCTATAGGGTTTATACTGTACCATTACTACCATAATTCCATGCGAATCAAAATCCAAAATGGCGGCTATGCTAATTAAAGTTTTATTACACATCATCTTAGTTAAGATAACATGGAGATGGAATTCATGAACTGCTAAATTAGGAATCTATTATGATTAAATTGTAAACCGTACTCCATTAGTGAATATTCTCACCATTTCATATATCTATTAAATATCACCTCCACTTCATCTCATTATTTTATTATTCCATTATCATACACTAAAACACAATAGGATTGTCGAACATTGATATGTAAAACCGTGAATATTACTTAAAATGTTTATTGAGAAATTTCAGGATGCGGTGGAATACAGGGAATCCCCTAATCGTAATTTGATGTCAAAATTCAGCATTGGCATATGCTTTATTTCCTGAATAAAGTTAGTGTGAAAACAAGAAATAGTTAACAGTGATCAGTTTATGCACTTGTCAATTGCAACCCCCACCCCCCCCACCCCCGGGTAGGTAGGGGAATGGTAGGGGAATGTCTGAGAAAACATTCCCCCACACAGGCGGAGATTTCCCTTTAATAGTTTACAGCAATATGAACTAAAGGGGTGGGGGAATGTCCGCCAGTGCCTACTCTATACCTTAGTTGAAACAGCAATATCAACTGGATGGGTAGGGGAATGTCTGCCAGTGCCCACTCTATACCTTAGTTGACAGCAATATCAACTGGATGGGTGGGGGAATGTCCACCAGTGCCCACTCTATACCTTGTTTCCTAAAAGAGTTTTGGTGGTTTTCAGTGTGCATGGGCTTCTCTAGGGTAAGATCTAAAGTAACAAACCTCCTCCATTATACACACAAAGAGTGTCACCTTTGAACCTGACAGGGAATTAGCACCCCCTATATAGTGTTTCAACAGTGTCAGGCCTCAACCCAACATGCTGAACATGATGGAGGACTCTTCTACACATTGGGTACCCCACTTTCTCTGACTGTCATGTCTGAACTATACTTACATCCAGATCCTTTAGTGTTGGAGGTAGGGTTAGGGTAGGGGTTAGGGTATGGGGTCTCCAGGGTTAGGGGTGGGGAGGGCTCATGTGGGGGGGGGGTTTGAGGGGGTTAGGGGGGGGGGGGTAATGGAGGGGAGTTTATGTCACAAGTCTCCTGTAGATATATGCCTGCCCCCCCCCCCCCTAAAAAAATCAGAAATTTGTTTTTTCATCAATGGAGTCTATCTAGGCTATCTTTTGATGATAAGAAGCCTACTGCTCCCCACCCTCTGCCCTGTCCCACCCCCACCCCCACTAAACAAATTGAATTTTTGTGGAATTCTTTTTTTTCTTTTTCATCAATAGAGTGTATCTAGGCCCTCTTCTGAAAGGAAGCCCACTGCGCCCCTCCAACATGTGGCATTTATAATTACAATGGTCTATCAACAGGCTAGTACACATGATTCAATAAAATTATACAAGTATTGAAAACATTGAGCCAACCCTTCGAGATGTACAAAACTGTATGTCATGATGTTTAGATTTCATATCTGATTAATGAAAACTGAAAAATATATTTTCTCCAGCTCTACAGAGCTATGTCAACCAAAACACCATTTGCAAAACTTTTCTTAGAATGGCCCTTATATTTTTGCAATAACAGTTTGTCTAAAAGAAAATGTCTTCTGAAACAATGTACCCCAGGGGGGTCGGGGATTTACAGAAATTTCTTGCCCTGGGGGGTCGGGGATTTCATCAAATTTCCCAAAAGTTCAAGGACATTCCCCTACCTACCCGGGGGTGGGGGGGTGGGGGTTGCAATTGACAAGTGCATTACATTTATTTATTTATTTCCGGTTCATGTAGAAGATTGCGTTTCCAAGGGAAACGAAGATTGATGTCAGTTAAATGTAAAGTTCGAGAGGGAGGGATAGTAGGAGGGAGAGGAAGTGGCGACAGAAAACATGAAATCCCTATCCCATATATATGACTGGTCATTCCATGTGATTCTGTTGGTCCCTTTAACACCTTTGCATATGAGGCATCTTATTTCGCAACTTGCCACTTTAATTCACACATGGTCTACCCTTTAATTCACACCTAAACGCCATCCCCTCCCCCTCCCAGCCATTACCAGCATGATTCTGATCCCATCTGCTGATATCAGAATCAACAGATTCTTCACACTGATATCCAGGATAGGAGGAGCCAAGATGCTATCAATGATTGACAGATCTCACCCCAATCCATGACATCAATCTAAAAATGATACTAATTGTGACAAGGTTAAACGTTGAAGAACTAATTTAACAGTAAATCGCACTTGGTTTAAGAGTGTTGATCCACAAACTTGTAGAAAGAGACTCGAATCTCCACTTCACACGCCCAGACAAAGTGAGACAGGGAGAGTTAGGCGGGCTGATTGAAATAGTCGCATGTCCGGAAACAATGTCACTAGAGAAACTTCAGTTCTCAAAACTCCAGTGGTAGATCGCTACAACTTTGCCTATTAGTGTCAGACGACTGGGAAGCACTCACTCCCTCTCCCGTCCTCAGCCTTGCCACTGGAGAGGGTTTTGTAACATGGCCAATTGTCAGGACGCCATTTTGAATGCAAATTTTCAAATGAGTTTTCTAAAGAGTCCATAATATGTGATGTCTTTCAGAAAAAAGAGTCATAAGTCGCAAAAAAATAGATTTTGAGATACCATTCTATTTGAATAGATGAGATCAAATCGATTCCAACGATAGTAAACAGTCTAATAATCTAATAAGTATTTCTAAATTTTAAGTTTGATATTTTCGTTTTGGAATAAAAAAGTTTCCAATATTTCTGGGGGTCAATAAACAGTAAAGTAACTAAATTTGGTCCATCTGAGGACCTTTAAAACGAAAGGATATATTATATAGATTGTCTTGAAATTTGATACATCGATTGATGTAGCGATAAGTGATAAACCCTCCAAAAAATAGAACATTCCAATAATGTGATCTTGTGGAAAAAACACTTTGAAAAATATCAATTTTGCGACTTATGACTCATTTTCCTAAAACACGTCACAGAGTATATATGTGATGTCTGTCCGAAAAATGAAAATGAGTCACGAGCTTTTGAGATATTATCGTATATGAAAAGATTAGATCAAGCTTATTCTAACGATAGTAAACTTGTAATTCTCCACCAAAGAAATATTGCAAAACTGCAAATCAAAAATAGCAAACATAAAATGTAGAAACACTTCTTAGATGTCCTTCATGTTTACCATCATTGATGATCAAATATCATCAAATATGATGATATCTCAACATCCATGTTTTGTGAATTGTGACTTATTTCCCTGTAACACATCACATATCATAGCAAGCTGACAAGACCGCCTTAATAGTTAACGAAGTTACCGGAAGTTGGCAATGAAGGCTGGTGCGATTCAGAGGAGAATGGATGACTCAGCACTTTTGATGTCAATGAGTTTTGTATCCTGAAGACGGATACTCAAGAATTAGGTGCCAATACAGGACGGAAAATAAAGACTGGCGTTTGCTTGATTAAATCTGACTTATCAGTCTGACGAGAGACCTTCTCATGAATCAAATATACTTCAATACGCCAGTCCTTTCTTTCTGTCTTCTCTTGTGTTTGATCCTAGAGCTGTCATTTTAAAAAGTTACTTTTTGATATATTAAAAACAGACAAGATCTCTTCCGCCTTTTATCCGTAACTTACCCTGGCATTGTGTGTCAGTTCTATTGTTTTCTCATCTCACATAAATGGTCTCTATGGAAAAGCAATAAACAGCTGTCTTGGCCATTTTGTTTTGTTTAATAGGGGATTTGCATGTAAGATAAGATAAGGATGTTTTTTAATTGTCATTCTTCGGAGAGTACAACTGAGTACAGAAGAGTAATAGGATCAGATTTTCAGAAAATGTACAATGCGCCTTCACCAAACCTCTCAAATAACCCACATTTAAGACAAAAATGAGCTTCAAAATGCAGTTTAACATAACAGAACTGATACTTCAAATCAATACGATACCAAATATATTCAGATATATGTTGGGACGGGGGCTGACGAGGAGTAATAGAAGAAGTTCGACAAGGAGTTTGGTCGAAACCAGAACAGTTAAATATTTTCCAGGCCCGAGACCACTTTGGCCTCACTCTTCTGTAAGTCACTGGTAGAGGCTACGATGTATGATTCCACAATCGAGGATTTCCAATTTCCCCGAAGCTTGATTTCAGATAAGGGGATGCCGAGAGATGACATGAATGACGCGCCTCCGCGGCGGAAGGAATGGGTAGTGAAACCAGTGTCAATACCAGCTGACGATAACAGATCCGATAGCCTGTGAGATAGCTGATCATAAGTCAAACATCCATGGTCCACCGACGAGAAGAACTGGGCTCTAGGGGGGAGAGCTTGGGCGAACAATTTTTTGGCCCAGAACACAGCACACAGTTGCTTAGTAGTTGTCTTCTTCAGGTGGATATAATAGGGCGAAGATGAAGTCTTTGACGTGCCAATCTTGACAGACACACCATCATCTGAGAAAGACACATCCTGGTGACGCATCATGTGGGGTGAGATCACCACATGACTAACCCTCAGTAGAGAGCGAAACATGAAGACAAATGCGCTCCAGCACAAAATGTCAAGTTCATCATGTAAATCAAGATGGGTGTAAAGTTGCAGTAAAATTTCAGGGGTGATAGGAGGAGCAGGGGAAGGGGCCGATCCTGGCAACTTCTTGATACCCCTAAGCACAGATTTAAGTCCAGGGTGCGATAGAGTAGGGCAATCTAAGTCCAACATCCTGGCATATGAGATTACACCTGCCAAATAGGTGGTAACCGAAGCATACTTCATGGAAGAAGCTAAAAAGGCAGCAAAAGCTGACAATTTAGGCACAGTCAATGGAATTAAAGGAGAAGAGCTGTCCCGAAGAAAATTGTTGAACAGCTTCCATTGTCTCTCCCTCTGAAGTCTGGTAGCTGGGGCTAGAGACAGGTTCCTGCACGTCTCAAATATGGGCATCGACCCGTCGATTATATATACCCGGTATTCATCATTTTCCAGCCTGATTTAGCAGAATTTCCTAAATGTGTAGAGCTGCTAATTGTACATTTCCTGACGATCTGACCCAATAGTGTATGTGCCACTGTGCATGTCTGTTGCAGTGCATCATGCAGTGGATTTTGTTGAAATCTGACACACAAATACTTGGCAACATTTTTATCCAAAATGGCAAGAATGCTGTCACCAATATTGTACATTGGGTAAGTGGAGAAATAGGAGGCATGTGTTATGGGAACATGTGTAATACATGGATATTGACATGGGAGATACATGAGAAACCACGTTATGAATCTATATCATATACATCAATGCGCCTAGTGTTTCCATTCTGCCCTTGCTCCTGTCATTTTAAAAAGTTACATTTTGATATAATAAAAACAGACAAGATCTCTTCCGCCTTTTATCTGTACATTGCCTTGGCATTCTGTCTGTCACTTGTAATGTTTTAACATCTAACATCAATGGTCTTAATGAAAAAGCAATAGATGGCTGTCTTGGCCATTTCCGTTTGTTTAATAGGGGATTTACATGTGCGACTGTGCATGTCTAAAGAAAACCAAATGCATGATGGGAAAGATAAAGTCTTGTGTAAAAAAACATGTTTAATAGCAGAACTCCACTATAGGTAAAAAACGGCGCCAACAGGCAAAATTCGTCGCTGACATTTCTAAAAATTAGGAAAATTCGACATGACTAAAAATTCTAGTGGATGAGGGGGTAAAATAGGTTGTCGGCAACACATTTATTTGTTGCCAACAATTGCAAAATATCTAACTTGATTAGATATTTCGTCGCAAAAAATTCGTCGCAGCCGTTTTTCCCATAGTGGAGTTCCTGCATAACACAAGGATATTGAGCATTGATACATGATTTATTTGTTCAATAGGGGTTTTGCATGTGCCACTGCGCATGTCTGTTACCGTGCATCAATGGAAATCTGACTTGTGCATCAATTGAAAGCTGCCAAATATTTGGCAACATTTTTATCCAAAATTGCAAGAATGCAGTAATGAATATTGTACCTTGGGTAAGTGATCTAAAGAGAACCAAATGCATGATGGGAAGGATGGAGACTTGTGTTATGGAAACATACATGGATATTGACATTGGAGATGAATGAGAGACCTTTTTATGAATCTATATCAAATACATCAATGCGCCAAGTCTTTCCTTTCTGCCTTCTCTCATGTTTGATCATGAGCTGTAATTTTAAAAAGTTACTTTTTGATATGTGATGTGTTTCAAGAAAATGAGTCATGAGTCGCAAAATTGATATTTTTTAAAGTGTTTTTTTACAAGATCTCTTAATTGAAATGTTCTGAATTTTAGAGGGTTTAGTACTTATAGTCATATGAATCCATGCAACAAATTTTTGGACATTGTATTAAATATATCCTTGCGTTTTGAAGGGTTTTGTATGGTGTATATTTCATTACTTTACTGGTAATTACCCATCCAGTAACATTGAAAACTTTTTTTGTCAAAAATAAAAATATCAAAACTTAAGATATAGAAATACTTATCAGATATCCCAGTGTTTACTATCATTGGAATCAGCTTTATCTCCTCTTTTCAAATATGGTGATATCTCAAAATTCATTTTTTGCGACTTATGACTCATTTTCCTAAAACGGATCATATATATTAAACTTATATAACTTATTAAACTTATATATTATTATTTCATCTGTAACTTACCCTGGCATTGTGCGTGTCACTTCTATTGTTTCCCCATCTTACGTCTGTTTTGTCTCCTTTGTCTTGACCCTTTTGTTTTGTTCAATAGAGGATTTGCATGTGTGACTGTGCATATCTGTTACAGTGTATCATGGGATGGATTCTAATGAAATCTGACTTACAAATATTTGTCAACATTTCTATCCAAAATTGCAAGAATGCTGTTACCAATATTGTGCATTGGGTGAGTGATCTAAAGACAACCAAAATGTCAACCTGCCTTCTATCTGTACGTTAGTATGGTGTTGTGTGTGTTATTGTAATGTCTCCATCTTCCATCAAGTCTCTTTGTGAGAAAAACTGTCGTCTTGGCAATTTTTTTCAGCTTCTATGTTACGGGTTCTCCACCAGTGTTATATTATGATATATATAATATATATAAAAAACACACCCTCTTACAAACAGTTCACGAACCTCCTCAAACAAGACAAAATACAACTAGACCCCCAGGCCATATAGCCCCAAAACCAGCAAATTTCAAAGGGCATGCAGTACCTTCTCGCTGCCACTACATCCAAAAACCAACTTCCCTAATTACAAACAAAATGCAGGCTGTACTTCCACGCTGCCACAAAACACCCCAATTATACACAAACTAAGAGCAGGCTGTACCTTCACGCTGCCACTAGATTTACCATACTAATAATTTCTAAATTTATTTCATTAATTTGGTTTCTGATATTGACCCTGGGTCTTATTTTGGACTTTGTTGAATAGAGTTAGGTCTAGATAGACACAGCGGTGGGCGGAAGACCATGGTTATTCTGTATTGGATTGTCATCTGTGAGCCCATATCTCAATGTAAATGCCATTTGTTTATTGAACTTCACTGTACAATGTACTTGCTTTTGTTCATAACAAAACTGTCTTATTGCAGAAGATGTGCTGTATAAAAATACTAAATAAAAAATAAAAAAATATAACTTATGAATAGCTATAGATGTATATTACAATGGTAATGACTATTGGGATTAAAGATGAATAGAGACTAGAGTCTTCAATGTTTCAGATTCAACTGACTATCCTTTATTGTCCTTCCATACATCACAGAGCACCTGTGCGTGTCACACTCTGATTGGCCATGCTTACTCTTGTATTACCTGATCAATCCTGCAGTTAATTTATTTAATGATAACAATCATACTAATTACATTCCTTAATTGATTTATACTATTGATAACGATGTGGTTAATCACTATTACATTCTAATTATGTAATATGATATAACAATAAACACTAAAGCAATTTGTTGAAAGGACAAAGAGTACAAACGCAGCCACAATACAGGGCTTGTACTTGTACTGATTTTTATTCAGTTAAAACATTATTATGAAGGATATATTGTTTTCAGTGAAAGTTAAGTCGATTTGAATTACAGAAATGTCTTTAACAAAAACTTTATTGTTTTATTCACAATACTTCTTTGTAGGAATGGTTTCATCTTTGGGATATAAACGCTGCCATAATACATGTACATGTACATGTACTGTGGCTTGTATTTATGGCTTGTAGGTGTTTATTCAACTAAAACAGTAGTATGTGGGTCAGATTTTCAGAAAATGTACAATTGGCAGCTATTCACATTTAGTAAATTATGCTACATTAGCCCCAATTTGGTCAACACTAGGTAAATTCGAGTATATTTGGCATTGCATTGATTCTAGCGATCTGTTTGGTTAGGTGAACTATATTTTGAACTTTATTTTCGTCTTAAATTTGGGGTATTTGAGAAGATTGGCGAAGTTGAATTGTACATTTTCAGAAAATCTGACCCATGTAGGATACATTGTTTTCAGTGATAGCTGATGCAATTTGATTCACAGAAAATCCTTTAACAATGGACAGGACTGATACATTCGAATATTTTTTTTTCACAATACGTCTGTGCAGGAATGTTTTCATCTTTGGGATATGTACCATTTAAGCTGGCACCACACTAGTCGAAATAAACCTTTTGATAGGCTTTGCAACAGGCTTTCCCGATAGGCCAGGTTATTGCAGAGGCCTATCGGGAAGGCCTGTTGCAAATATTGCCACACTTCTGCAATAGAGCTTTGCGATTGATCACAATAGCATGGTGACGTCTGCGATGCAATCCTTATCGCCAACAAATATTAAACATGTCTAATATTTCTGCGATAGACGGAGACGCAATTCTTATCGTGAGGCTTGTTGCAAAGCCTATTTCAAAGGGGCCAACACGTCTGCGATACACCGCACATGCTATACATGTGTCCATGACATAAGTCCCCATCTTTCCCATCATGCATTTAGTTTTCATAGATCGTTTATACAAGCTAAGATATTGGTGAAAACATTGTTGCAATTTTCGACAAAAATGTTGCCAAATATTAGTATGTCAGATTTCATCAGAATCCATCCCAGCATGCACTGCATTAGACATGTGCAGTGACACATGCAAATCCCCTATTGATTACCTGTGAAAATTACGGTAATACTCATCTTTATTTAACCTTGGAGAACAATTATTCTAGCTGACTGGAAGCACTAACACTCCGAGACAGTGGCACTTGTTATTAGCTTATTCAATAGAATGTATACTTACTGTATCCAATCATTTCACCTGTAAATTTGAGATGTGTTTCAGGAGTCATAAGTCGCAAAAAATGGATTTTGAGATATCACCATATTTGAAAAGATGAGATCAAGCCGAGTCCAATGATAGTAAACAGTCTAATAATCTAATAAATGTTTCTAGATTTTAAGTTTGATATTTTCGTTTTTGAAAAAAAAGTTTCCAATATTTCTGGGGGTCAATAAACTGTAAAGTAACTAAATGTATTCCATATGAGGACGTTCAAAACGAATGGATATATTACATAGATTGTTCTTAAATTTGATACATCGATTGATATAGCTATAAGTGATCAACCCACCAAAAAGTAGAACATTCCAATAATGTGATCCTGTGAAAAAGACACTTTGAAAAATATCAATTTTGCGACTTATGTCTCATCACATTTGTCTGCGAATTACATGGGGCATTGTGAAAAACCATAGTCCGGGATTTTGCACACCCAGTATAAATAAAGTTTAAAAAAATGTCTAATTGGCCCAGAGAAAACGCCCCCCAGTGAGCGATGATAAGTGAAGTCATCATTGGATAGCGTTCGGGCGGGTCCTCCAAATACAACAAAGGATTTCTTAGAAGCTCTGTCGCAAGAAGATGAACACAGAATCCTCCGAAGCTTCTGCAAATTGCGAGCTTATTTCATCTATGCACAGGGGAGGCCCTGCAATGAGACAGAATCCTTGAGAATCACATTTCAGTCTCTCAAAAAATAAAGGTTTTTTCATGGAATCTTTAATGGATGTTGACCAAGGTAATTGCTTTCTGGTCGCATTCTTATCAAAATAGTTCCAAGACATTGTTATAACAATACGTTAAATCAGTAATGATGTGTTCCAGGAGAATGAGTCGCAAAAAGGATATTTTTCAAAGTGTTTATTTTACAAGATCACTTTATTGGAATGTTCTGGTTTTTGGGGAGTGTATCTCTTATGGTTACATTGCCCAACATATCAAATTTCAGGACAATGTATTAAATATATTCTTTCGTTTTAAAGGTCATCACCAGGAATATATTTAGATACTTTACTGGTTATTGCCCCAAGAAATATTGCAAACTTTGTTTTTTCAAAAATAAAAATATCAAACTTAAAATATGGAAATACTTATTAGGTGTCCTACTGTTTACTATCATTAGAATCGCCTTTATCCCCTCTTTTCAAATATGGTGATACCTCAAAATCCATTTTTTTGGGACTTATGACTCATTTTCCTAAAACGGATCACAGTTACCAACAACCCTATTTTGCTTTCTTGGATGCTAATTGTTGTTCTTTGTTGTTGTTGTAACGTTTTTATTCTGACATTCAGATAGGTATATCTAGATGTTTCCATCTATTTACGTTTGTATCCCATACAAGGCTTTCTTTCCATATTATACATTTTCTACACACCGATGTAATAATTGTAATAACTATTAGGGAGGTTCAGCAAGTCTAAACGTAAACGTATCTGTATCTCTGATATACAAAACATGTTAAAAGGAAGAGAGATATATTCAGCAAAGCATGACGAGAAAAGTGCAACGTAATGCAGGAACTCCACTATGGGAAAAACGGCAAAAAACGGCTGCGACGAATTTTTTGCGACGAAATATCTAATCAAGTTAGATATTTTACAATTGTTGGCAACAAATAAATGTGTTGCCGACAATTTTACCCCCTCATCCACTAGAATTTTTAGTCATGTCAAATTTTCTGAATTTTTAGTCATGTCAAATTTTCTGAATTTTTAGTCATGTCGGTGACGAATTTTGCCTGTCGGCGCCGTTTTTTACCTATAGTGGAGTTCAGCTATCACATATCAAGCAAAGTGTTTCATCACACAATTTATTTTGCGAACAAAAAAATGTGATGTAATTAGATAAAAGGTATGTATACAGTTACGACGTATTCTAGAGTCAGAGGGAAGTAACAGTTTGGCTAGAGTGAAGAAGAGGGTGTAGGAATAGGAAAGGGGGACGGGTAGGGAATCAAGAGTGGAAGAAGAGGAAGAGGATGTATGGGAAGGGAGAGAGGGGTGGGAGAGAAAGCAGGAAGGGGGGGGGGAGGAGCATGACGAAGAGGGGAGGGAGAAGAGGCGGGGGGTATCGGAGATGGGGTTGGGAGGGAAAAACAAGTATGAGAGACAAAGAAGCGGGGAGGGAAAAGATGGACTGGGGGAAGTATGTGGAGAGAGGGTGACCGTCCAGAGGACGGGTACTCTGCTAGTTGTGAATAAAAGGCTTTGAACAATACCAGCTTTGCGACTTGTCACTCATCCCTGTAAGACATCACTTATGATTATGAGGGTCAGATTTTCAGAAAATGTACAATTGGCAGTTCTACACATTTAGTAAATTCTGCTAAATTAGGCAGAAAAAAAATCAGGAATACCGGGTATATCTGAGTATATTTGGCTTCGAGCTGATTTAAAGTATCATTTCTGTTATGTGAAACTGTATTTTGAAGCTCAATTTTGTCTTAAATGTGGATCATTTGAGAGGATTGGTGAAGACGAATTGTACATTTTCTGAAAATCTGACCCATATATTATATACTTCCTACGTGAATGTAAAATAACTACAAATACATGAGATTTATTGCGTATAATGATCTCAATGATTATAAGCATCTAGTAGGGTCCGTCCTTGTTCTTGTGGATGGGGAGTCCTTAGCCTGAATCATCTACTGTAAATGTTTACTTCCTGTCAACTGAGTAACTCCAGTAGTCTCAGCTGCAGCGGATTAAAATTGACTTTTAATCCCTAAGCCCTCCCCTGCATACTCCCAGTCCACTTTCTCCCATTAGTGCATCAATATTGCACTAATTATCCAACCGAAATAACTATGAACAAAAATTCAGGGTAATTAAGTCATAATTACCTCCAATAATTACCACCAGCTCTTGGTTTTTATTACTTTAGAGTAGCCGGCTAAATCGCTGATGGAAGAAATATTCTGGTGAAAGAAATGAAGTAGAATTAGCATTCGGTCACGGAGCTCTCTCCTGGCAGCGGAAAATGCCATTACCAGGGCCTCTCTAGTGTTGCCTCAAAGGTTCCTTTGACAATTTCCCATGAGTTGAGCTGCTCTATTGGCCCTCAATAGATTGCCTTCAGCTCCTGATGAAGCTCTCAGTACAGACCTGCTGATACATTTATATACGCGATAGGGGCTTCGCAATATCCACTATTCTCTACTATATGTGATGTGTTTCAGGAAAAAAAGTCATAAGTCGCAAACTGATATTTTTCAAAGTGTTTTATTCACAAGATCTCTTCGTTGGGATGTCCTGATTTTTAGAGGGTTAAGCACGTATGGTCATATAAGTCCTTGTAACAAATTCCAGGACATTGTATTAAATATATCGTTGCGTTTTGAAGGCCTTTGTATGGAGTATATTTATTTACTTTACTGGCAATAACCCATCCAGAAACATTGCACACTTCTTTTTTCAAAAGTAGAAATACCTAACTTAAACCATAGAAATACTTATTAGGTCCTAGTGCTTACTATCATTGGAATCGGCTTGATCTCTTCTTTTAAAATATGATAATACCTCAAAATCAATATTTTGCGACTTATGACTCAATTTCCTAAAACGGATCACATATTCTGGAATAAGCTACCTGGTTATATGGGTCAGATTTTCAGAAAATGTACAATTCAACTTCGCCAATCCTCTCAAATTACCCAAATTTCAGACGAAAATAAAGTTCAAAATACAGTTCAACCTAACCAAGCAGATTGCTAGAATCAATACAATGCCGAATATACGTGAATTTACCTAGTATTGACCAAATTGCAGCCTAATTTAGCAGAATTTACTAAATGTGTACAGCCGCCAATTGTACATTTTCTGGAAATCTGACCCATATGTAATATGTTCCAGGAAAATGAGTCACAAGTCGCTAAATTTATATTTTTCAAAGTGTTTTTTTCACAAGATTTCTTTATTGAAATGTTCTGATTTTTAGAGGGTTCAGCACTTATAGGCATATACATCAGAAATTTCAGGACATTGTATTAAACATATGTTTGCGTTTTGAGGGCCTTTGTATGGATTATATTTAGTTACTTTTCTGGTAATTACCCATCGAGAAACATTGCAAACTTTTTTTTTCAAAAATACAAATTTCAAACTTGAAATATAGAAACACTTATTAGGTGTCCTAGTGTTTAGAATATGTACATGTTTAAACGTATTTTATTGAAGTATTTCTTATTCAGGATAAACATTACAGTTGCAATCTCACTTCAAGAGTGTTTTTCTGAACAAAATCGTGCATCTTAAATTGGTTGAGGTAGTATTAGGTGGTGCATCTTCATCCTATATTGCGTCTCCACCTCCTTCTATGAAAACCAAATGCATGATGAGAGAATTTGCAGCTTGTGTTATAGAAATATGTAAAACACGTGGATATTGACATTAGAACCCTGATAAATGTTCCATGCTGAACATGACAAGTTTTCTATAGATTTTACACTTTATTCCATGATTTGGCCGTGAGCGTACAATATAATCGATATACTTGCCGCTCACAAGGTGAACAATATAAACTCCCTGTATTGTACAGTGACGTCACAACCGTTTGAGACAATGCATACAACTCAGTTTGATGAAGTTAAAGCAAATAAAGTTGTTTTAAGTTAAGAATCATGGAATAAAAGCAAGAATAGCACAGTATTGTGTCTATATTAGCCTATATATAAGCCTATATTCTCCTCGTATGGCCGAAATAGTTTTCGGCCATACTCGGAGAATATAGCCTATATACTATGCTGTTCTTGCTATATTACCACTGGTCCCATAACTCCATGCGAATCATGATTCAAAATGGCAGCTATGCAAGTCCCGTATTCTTTCAGTGCCTACCTTTTGTATGTAGGTTAGAAAACCAACACATAACCAGCACAGAAGCTGGCAACCGGACCATGTATATTTCATGTATATTGACATGTAAGTGGGTCAGATTTTCAGAAAATGTACAATTGGCAGATCAACATATTTTGTAAATTCTGCTAAATTGGACTGAGAAATAATCAACACTTGGTATATCTGAATATATGTGGTATTGCCTTGATTCAAACAGTCTGTTTGGTAATGTTGAACAATATTTTGAATCTGATTTTTGTCTTAAATTTGGGTTATTGAAAAGAGAATTGGTCAAGGTGAATTGTACATTTTCTGAAAATCTGATCCACATATCACTGCATAGCACAGACTCTGATTTGTTTCAGAAAAGTGAGTCACAAGTAGCAAAAATTGAATTTCGAGATGTCATCATATTTGAAAAGATGGAATCAAGCCGATTCTAATGATAGTAAAGATTAATACACATAATAAGTATTCCTATATTTCAGGTTTGATATTTTTACTTTTAAAAATATTTCTGGGTGGATAATTAATAGTAAAGTAGCTAAATATGCAGCTATGCAATTCTCCTATAAGGGATTTGCATGGGACACTGCGCATGTCTGGGACAGTGCATCATGGGATGGATTCTGTTCAAATCTGACATACAAATATTCGGCAACATTTTTATAAAAAATTGCAAGAATGTTGTCACCAATATCATACGCCCAATAAATGACCTATGAAAACCAAATGCATGATGGGAAAGATAGACACTTGAAACATGTATAACACATGGATATTAACATTAGAGCATTAATGAAAATTTACATGCTGAACATGGCATGTTTTTAATAGATTTCAGACTGTACCATTAGCCCCATAATTCCATGCGAATCAAGATTCAAACTGGCAGCTCTGCAACTCCCCTATTAAGGGCTGGAGTGAGAAGGTGTGAGGCCGTCCAGTTCCGCCTAATGGTCCTTATTGTGTTAAAGCAAGGCTAACTCACCTATCATCGCCCATGTACGCTGTAGCCTTGTCAATGAATGCCAAATGGGAGAAAAAACAACAACTCATCGGGTTCTTATTGAGCCCGCTAATTGAGTTTTGCTGCACTTGTGTTGGCCTATACCTGTTTATTAGCCAAGATGCTGATAGGACAACCACAGGATCATAAGATATTGATGATTACAGCAAAATTGGAGAGCTGTTTTTCTTAAGGTGAAATTGAATTGAATCGAATTGAAAAATACTTTATTCGCCAAAGGTTATACAACAGGAGGAAGACAAATAGGTAACCAGGCTGCTGGATAATATCCAGGTCTTCCAGCCGTTTCCTTTAAAGAGAACGTTCTAGGCTATGAGAGCGTCTGTCTAATAAGTACATAAATATATAATATGAAATACATAAAGGTTCACTAACGTGTTGGTTGAAGGAGCGTGAATATTGCACAAGTTGCGTAGCAAGAAGTGTAATATTCTAAGCGACTGAAACCAACGAGTTAGTTAACAGATGTATTATACATGCTTTCAATCATGAAAATAGAAAATAATTGTGTTATTAATTTGAATTTTACCAGTAATCCTAGTGACAAAACAGATTGGTTGCGATGACAACCCCACGTAAATCACTGGTGAAATACACACTGTGTGTAAAACATCACTCTAGATACGTTGTTTTCAGAGCCATGCGTGTATAATAAGATATAGAACATCGAGCAGAATTTACTAAAATGTCCAGATCTGCCAATAGGGGATTTGCATGTGCTACTGCGCATGCGTGTCACAGTGCATTCTGGAACTGATTCTGATGAAATCGGACATACAAATATTTGGCAAATTTTTTATCAAAAATTGCAATACTGTATTCACCAATATCAGAGCTTGTGTAAATGATCTATGAAAACCAAATGCATCATGGGAAAGATGGAGGCTTGTGTTATGGAAACATGTATAACACATAAATATTGACATAAAAGCATTGATAAATATTCCGTGCTGAACATGTCATGTTTTCCACAGATTTTAGACTGTACCATTAGTCCCATAATTCCATGCGAATCAAGTTTCAAAATGGCGACTATGCAACTCCCCAATTGTACATTTTCACATTGAACGTTCTTTCGTCTGTCAAACAACTCCAGATCCAGACTTGTGAAACGCTCATGCTGCACCAAAGTCCAACAGCCCACACAGAAACCTGATTTCTTTCTGCTCAATATAATATGTGATGTGTTTCAGGAAAATGAGTCATACGTCGCAAAAAATAGATTTTGAGATACCATTATATTTCTAACGACGAGATCAAGCCGATTCCAATGATAGTAAACAGTCTAATAATCTAATAAATATTTTTAGATTTTAAGTTTGATATTTTTCTTTTTGAAAAAAATGTTTCCATTATGTCTGGGGGTCAATAAACAGTAAAGTAACTAAATTTAGTCCATAGTAGGACCTTTAAAACGAATGGATATATTACATGGATTGTCCTGATATTTGATACATCGATTGTTATAGCTATAAGGAATAAACTCCCCCAAAATTAGAACATTCCAATAATGTGATCTTGTGAAAAAACACTTTGAAAAATATGAATTTTGCGACCTATGCCTAATTTTCCTGAAACACATCACATATGTTCTTCCTCTCTTCATGTCTAATTGTCATATTGGTGAACACTAATCATATTTACATACACGAGGCGACCCCAGCAAGCTAGCACATATAGAGAGAACGTGTGCAACATATTGACTCATCCCTCCCTGTACCCATATAAGTGGCCTTGCTATGTGGATAGACTAAAAAAAAGATAAAAAAGCCCTGCACACACACAGTCGATTCTGCACCCGATTGTCCCCGATTTTGTTCTTGATGCATCAGATTTCATTTCCAATCCTTGTTTATGTTTGTAAAATAACATAAACCATGGTTTGAAATGGAATATTAGGATTCATGAGGAGACCCAAAGCGTGTGCCAATAAGAAGCCAAATCGGCCATGTGTGCGTCGGGCTTTATTTGGTCTGGTGATCTATATAAACCAGAATCTATAGCATTATTCTGATTTTTGCAGGGCTTAGCACCAATCTACGTACCAAATTTCTGGTCAGTGCATTAAATTTATCCATGTATTTCTATGGTGATCGTATAGAGGAGTTTATTTAGCTACTTTACTAGTAAATGTCTACCAAGAAATATTCCAAACTTTTTTTCATAAATTAAAATATCAAACCTAAAATATAAAAATACATATTACCTATTCCCTACTGTTTACCATCATTAGAATTGGCTTCCAAAACGGATCACAAATGTTGTATAGAATTGGAAAAAATCTCTTCTGTGGGTAAGATTTTCAGAAAATGCACAATTGGCAGCTGTAGACATTTAGGAAATTCTGCTAAATTAGGCTGCTATTTCGTCAATACTAGTTAAATTCGAGTATATTCGGCATTGCATTGGTTCTATCAATCTGTTTGGTCAGGTTGAACTGTCTTTTGAAATTTATTTTCGTCTGAAATTTGGGTTATTTGAGACGGTTGGCAAAGTTAAATTGTACATTTTCTGAAAATCTGACCCCTGTGTATATGTTTATTTGTTTTATCTTGAGGCAACGCACGAACACACCCAGGTGGGGTACAGTGCGTCTTGTTCTTTCTTCTTTTTTTCTTGTATTTTGTACCTTTAAATGTAACCTTAAATGAAATAAAAAAAAAAATTATTTTGCCATATATATGTGATGTGTTTCAGGAAAATGAGTCATAAGTCGCATATTTGATATTTTTCAAAGTGTTTTTTTCACAAGATCACATTATTGAAATGTTCTAATTTTTAGAGGGTTTATCACTTACAGCAATATCAATCGATGCATTAAATTTCAGGACAATTTATGTAATGTATCCTATCGTTTTAAAGGTCCTCATATGGACTACATTTAGTTACTTTACTGTTTATTGACCCCCAGAAATATTGGAAACTGTTTTTTTTAAAATTAAAATATCAAACTTTAAATCTAGAAATACTTATTAGATTATTAGACTGTTTACTATCATCGGAATCGGCTTGATCTCATCTTTTCAAATACAATGGTATCTCAAAATTTATTTTTTGCGACTTGTGACTCATTTTCCTGAAACACATCACAAATTAGTTCATCATACTAGTGTAGTCGCTGCATACATCTCAACTACTTCTGTACTTGTTTAATAATGTAACTCCATTTTTCAAAGGGTAGACCTTCTAGAAGATTTATGGTTTCACAGAAGAGAGGCACCCTTTTTCATTGTAGAAATTGATTGATATTTCATTGAAAATATACGCTTCCAGAAATAAAACACTATACATACATCAATGTGCCTCCATGTAAAGGACAATTCTGTATCGATATTAGCTGGGAATATTTGTGATCCGTTTTAGGAAAATGAGTTATAAGTCGCCAAAAATGTTTGAAAAGAGGAGATCAAGCTGATTCCAATGATAGTAAACACTGGGATATCTAATAAGTATTTCTATATTTTAAGTTTGATATTTTTATTTTTGAAAAAAAAGTGTTTAATGTTACTGGATGGGTAATTACCAGTAAAGTAATGAAATATGCACCATACAAAACCCTTCAAAACGCAAGGATATATTTAATACAATGTCCAAAGATTTGTTGCATGGATTCATATGACAATAAGTACTAAACCCTCTCAAAATCAGAACATTCCAATAAAGAGATCTTGTAAAAAAACACTTTAAAAAATATCAATTTTGCGACTTATGACTCATTTTCTTGAAACACATCACATTTAAAAAACGCCATGTAGATTATTCTGCTTGAATATTCATTCACATGGCAAGTATACCAGTATGGATAATGGAATGTGATGTCTGAATATTCAAGCTTGGGTTGGCTGTAACCGTGCATTATAGATTTAACCGTGCATTATAGATAGTGGTATCATATTGCCATGTACACTTATACGTACTGTAAGCATTTAGTGACTTGCCGTCATGTTACCAGTCAGCTGCCAAGGGCTGCACTAGCCCCATTATACTCTCTCTATACAGTAACACTATCCATGGAAATGAATAATGTCATCGTTAGTTATGTTGATAGATTAATATGTCAGGTCAACTATCAGATTTCTCATTTGTGATGCGTTGTAGGATAATGAGTCACAAGTCACAAAAAAATGTATCATCATATTTGAAAAGATGAGATCAAGCCGAATCCAGTGATAGATAAAAACATGTTGACCAAGGCCATAACTTTCCCATCATGCATTTGTTTTCTATAGATCATATACAAAATCTATGATTTTGGCGGAAACATCCTTGCATTCTTTGATAAGAATGTAGCAAAATATTGGTATGTCAGAGTTGATCAGAATCCAGCCCGACATGCAGTGTTACCGAAATGTGCAACTTTCCTATTGGAAGAGGAGCGAGAGGATGAGTGAGAGGAGCAGGAGGAAGGAGGAGGAAGAGGAGGAGCAGCAGGAGCAGCAGGAACAAGAGGAACAAGAGGAGGAGGAGCGAGAGGAGGAGCAAAAGGAGAAGCAAGAGGAAGAGGAAGAGCAGGTGCGAGAACAGGACCATGTAGAAGAGGAAGAGCAGGAGCAAGAGCAGGAGCAAAAGCAGCTGCAAGAGCAGGAGCAAGAGGAGAGGCAAGAGGAGTAGGACTGAAGGGGGCCAAGAGGAGGGGCAAGAGGAGGAGCAAGAGGAGGAGAAAGAGGTGGAGCAAGAGCAGGAGCAAGAGGAGGAGAAAGAGGTGGAGCAAGAGCAGGAGCAAGAGCAGGAGCAAGAAGAGAAGCAATAGGAGTAAGACTGAGGAGGAACAAGAGGAGAAGCAAGAGGAGGAGAAGGAGCAAGAGCAGGAGAAAGAGCAGGAGCAAGAGCAGGAGAAAGAGCAGGAGCATAAGCAGGAGAAAGAGCAGGAGTAAGAGCAGGAGCAGGAGCAGGAGCAAGAGCAGGAGAAAGAGCAGGAGAAAGAGCAGGAACAAGAGCAGGAGCAAGAGCAGGAGCAAGAGCAGGAGCAAGAGCAGGAGCAAGAGCAGGAACAAGGGCAGGAGCAGGAGCAGGAGCAGGAGCAAGAGCAGGAGCAAGAGCAGGAGCAAGAGCAGGAGCAAGAGCAGGAGCAAGAGCAGGAGCAAGAGCAGGAGCAAGAAGGCCCAGAGGAGGACGAAATAGTACTAGAGGAAGACCAGGAATTAGAAGAGGAACCTTGGTAAAGCAAGTAGAGCCACAGCCACCAGAGACGGCCACTCTCATTGGATACATGTTGGAATGACAAGTCCCTCCCTATTGGCCGCCACTCACTCTATATTGTGGCGGTGTCTCCAGGCGATGGTATCCCAGCTATTGTAGGAATCAATCTGCTCCCACCAGCCTGAGAGCTGCTCAACCCAGCCTGAGAGCTGCTCCCATATTGTAGCCTTGTTTAATACCATAGATGAGCCACTCAGCAATAAGTGATTAGGCAGAGTGAACAGGTGCCGTATCACTCTCCAACACTTGTAGGCGAGGAGGAGCAGGTAATTGATATATGTTATGCGTTCCAGGAAAATGAGCCACAAGTCGCAAATTGATATTTTTTGGTTTTTCTACAAGATATCTTTATGGAAATTTTCTGATTTATAGAGGGTTCAGGACTTATAGCCATATGAATCCATGTAAGGAATTTCGGGACATTGTATTAAATATATCTTGCGTTTTGAAAGCCCTTGTATAGAGTATGTTTAGTTACTTTACTGATGATAACCAAACCAGAAACATTGCAAACATGTTTTTCATGAATAAAAATATCAAACTTAAAATATTAGAATACTTATTAGGTGTAAAACTGATGTGATGTGTTCCAGGAAAATGAGCCACAATTGATATTTTCTACAGTGATTTCTTTCACAGGATAATCTTAGTCTGAATGATCTAATTTTTGGAGGGTTTAGTACTTGACATTGTGTAAATAGATTAACTAAATTTCAAGACAGTGTATTAAATATATCATTGTGTTTCGAAGGTCATCCTATGTAGTATATTTAGTTACTTTACTGGTTATTACCCATCCAGAAATATTGCAAACCTTTTTACAAAGATAAATATAGCATACATAAAATATAGAAACAACACTAAGATGTCCTGGAAAAATGGATTTTGAGATATCATCATATTTGAAAAGAGGAATCAAGCTGATTCCAATGTAAGTAAACACTAGGACACCTAATAAGTTTTTCTATATTCTAAGTTTGATATATTTATTTTTGAAAAAAAAAAGTTTGCAATGTTTCTGGATGGGTTATTACCAGTAAAGGAACTCAGTATACTCCATACAAATGTCTTCAAAACACAAGGATATATTTAATACAATGTCCCGAAATTTGTTACTTGAATTTATAGGACAATAAGTGCTAAACCCTCTAAAGATCAGAACATGTCAATAAAGAGATCTTGTAAAAATAAACACTTTGAAAGTGCTAAACCCTCTAAAATATAGAAGATTGCAATAACGAGGTCCTGTGAAAAAAACACTTTGAAAACGACTTGCGACTTGTGACTCGTTTTCCTGAAACACATCACATATTAATTCTACTTTACGTGTCCACCGATCTCCTTTTTCACTTATGAACCTTGTCCTTTTTTCTGTCCAATCAATCTCCAATTTGCGGAGGAGAAATCGATATTGTTTCTCAAAAGCCAGTAATATTTTGTTTCATATATTAAAGGTCATCTCTGATAACCTATCAGTAACACACCTTCCACATCTGTTTGTTTTCAAATTAGGGCACAACTTGTATTGTATCTAGAAAACTGACCACACATTGTTGTTTTTATCATTTGTGTAGCCTTATAGCGGAACTCCACTATAGGTAAAAAACGGCGCCAAAATTTGTCGCCGACATTTCTAAAAATTCGGAAAATTCGACATGAATAAATTTCTAGTAGATGAGGGGGTAAAATAGGTTGTTGGCAACACATTTATTTGTTGCCAACAATTGCAAAATATCTAACTTGATTAGATATTTCGTCGCAAAAAATTCGTCGCAGCCGTTTTTGCCTGTTGGCGGTGTTTTTTACCTATAGTGGAGTTCCGCTATTATGGCAGAGGCAAAAACCAAAAAACATAATAGTCCTAGTTCGAATGTAAAGAAAATATGTTTATTTCACCTCGGGAATGGAGTGCCCATAGACTTTGTATAGGCGTGTTATATATCGAGTGAGCGGGAAGAAATATGTTTCATTCGTCCCTAGGGACGAAACAGATGACCCAGTTTCTCCATCTGCATTTCATTGGTCATTCTGAAAGTAGGGCAGCGTTGTCATGGAGACCTTGTTTTCGGCGTGAGGAATCCCTCGGTGCTACGCTACGCTCCGCACCTCGGGATTCCTCACACCTTCAACTCGGTGAAGAAAGATCCCACAGACAGCACCGCGGTCAGTTCTACCTATTTATTTCTTCAACGATTGTAAATTGAATGAATTTTCTCTTGGTATCTTGATATTAAAAGGTAATAACTTAAAATGTACTTCTAACGATTATGCTTTGAAATGGGTTCCATGAAATTACCCTTGTACCGTACAAAGGAACTGGACTCAATACAATTTCTTTAAAAAAACAACTTGAAAAGCGAACATTTTGAATATGAATGTGAATATCTTGATTAAAAAACAAAAACAAGCGACCTACGGTAACTTCAGGACGGTTTAAATAGATGTGCATTTGTGATGTGTTACAGGAAAATGAGTCACAAGTGGCACAATTGTTGTATTTTAAAGTGTTCACAAGATAACTGGAATGGTACAAAATTCCATATACATGTTCCAGGAGTGTAAGACTTCAGGGGTCAGATTTTCAGAAAATGTACAATTTACCTTTGCCAACCGTCTCAAATAACCCAAATTTCAGACGAAAATACATTTCAAAAGACAGATTGATAGAATCAATGCAATGCCGAATATACTCGAATGTACCTAGTATTGACCAAATTGCAGCCTAATTTAGCAGAATTTCCTAAATGTCTACAGCTGCCAATTGTACATTTTCTGAAAATCTTACCCTCAAGCGTTCGACTTCATACACAAACAATATACATCTTCATCCCAATATTCTTACATAGGGATGATGGACACTGGTTTCCATTATTCCCTGTAATTCAGGAAGCACGATTAGCTCTATTCTAGTATCCTATTCATACCTATATGGGTCAGATTTTCAGAAAATTTACAATTCGCCTTCACCATTTTCTAAAATAAACCACATTTAAGACAAAAATGAGCTTAAAGATGTAATTTAACATAATAGAACCGATACTTTAAATCAATACGATACCAAATATACTCAGATATACCCAGTATTCTTCATTTTTCAGCCCAATTCAGCAGACTTTCCTAAATGTGTAGACGTTACATTGATAATGCTATTCACAGAATTGCCTGATGTTACAAAAAATTATTACAGTACTTGAAAACATATTCCAAGAGATGACAGTGTGGAAGTTATTGTTTATATAAGAGACAATCAAGGTATTATAAATGACATAGAGAAGCATAGTTAATTAAGTTAATTAAATAACAAGGATCTACATAGACAAGATAAGACAAGCCTTCAAATTTGTATTTGAGCATACATTGAATATCATACAAACAAAAGTGCTGCAGGTTTAAACCTAGACAGTAATAGTATGGCAAGAATAAAATTATTTGTTAAAAACATAAGTATAGCGACGTGCTCTTTCAGAAATCCGTAGGGTATTACATATATTTATGTCAAAAAGAAAATAATATATTATCAGTACTTGTACTTTCATTCAGATTATAAGGTTGAACTAGTAAACAACAAAGCGATCAGGTCAAATATTACTGCACATATGAGATGTGTTTCAGGAAAATAGGTCATAAGTCTCAAAAAATGGATTTTGAGATATCACCATATTTGAAAAGATGAGATCAAGCCGATTCCAATGATAGTAAACAGTATAATAATCTAATAAATATTTCTAGATTTTAAGTTTGATATTTTCGTTTTAGAAAAAAAAGTTTCCAATATTTGTGGGGGTCAATAAACAGTAAAGTAACTAAATGTAGTCCATATGAGCACCTTTAAAATGAAAGGATATATTACATAGATTGTCCTGAAATTTGAGACATCGATTGAGATAACTATAAGTGACACACTCTCTAAGAATCAGAACATTCCAATAATGTGATCTTGTGAAAAAAACGCTTTGAAAAATATAAATTTTGCGACTTATGACTCATGTTCCTGAAACACAACACATGTGGAAGTCTAATACACAGGTATGAGGAAAATCACTCAGACTCTCACAAGCATGCAACAAAAAAAGGCTCAACTGAGGTAAAAAATGAGCGGCAATCCTTCTACTATAGAGTTAGTGAAGATGGATGTGTAGTGTTGAGGTATTATATTCTAGTGGCATCAATATTGCAGCAGGGTAACTGAGACTTGCATCCATGGAAGGGCATAATATAGAATGTGATGGTTTATAGACAAATAAGTCACAAGTTGCAAAAAAATTTTGAGATAACACCATATTTGAAAAGAGGAGATCAAGCTGATGCAAACGATAGTTAAATAATAATAATAAATAATTCTATATTTTAAGTTTGATATTATAGGGTGCGTAAGTAGCCCACCGCAGCAATTTTTGAGTTGCGCTACTGTAGCAGTTTCATGACATCATGTGGACATGTCGCACAAACTCCCATAGCCTCACCATGGCGGGGTTAAAATTTAATCTTTGTTTGCTCATCGATCATATAGTTTTATGAATTCTAACTTACATATATCTATCTTTAGAGGCAAACAATTACAAATATAGACTTCATAATCGTCAAACTGTTACTGGGGCGATGTATAGAGTGATTATTTATCGCCCCAATGCTAACTCTATGGGGATTATTTACCTCCAGTCCACACATCTGCACAACTACGCTAATTTTCGTTAATTCACGCCTCGCCGCCATGACACTTACGTGCCCTATTAGTTTTGAAAAAATAGTTTGCAGTATTTCTGGGTGGACTTTTACTAGTAAAGTAGCTAAACATTCTGTACAAGGTGACCTTAGTTATACATGGATATATGTAATACACTGTCTTGAAATTTGGTACACATATACATGCCGTGACAAGTAATTAATAATAAGCACCCTAAAGATGAAATCATTCCCATTAATACATCTTGTGAATACAATACTTGAAAAAATATCAATTTTGCGACTTGTGACTCCTTTTCCTGTATGACGTCACATATTCACTTATGAGCAAGGTAAAGCATATAGATCGAGTGTAAAAACCTGTATTTAATTATTGAGGGAAAGGCCCAAAACTAGATATTTCCTATTTATATATTGCGCAAAATGATATTTTCCAAATTGATTTACTTATAAGATTTCCTGGTTGGAATGTTCTCATATATGTGATGTGTTTCAAGAAAATGAGTCATAAGTTGCAAAAACTAGGTTTTGAGATACCATTATATTTGAATAGATGAGATCAAGCCGATTCCAATGATAGTAAACAGTCTAATAATCTAATGAGTATTTCTAGATTTTAAGTTTGATATTCGAATTTTTTAATCTGACCCATGATTGTCCTGACATTTGATACATCGATTGATATAGCTATAAGTGATAAACCCTCCAAAAATCAGAACATTCCAATAATGTGATCTTGTAAAAAAACACTTTGAAAAATATCAATTTTGCGACTTATGACTCATTTTCCTTAAACACATCATATATTTCTTTAACTTTGTGTGTGAAGGAGAGGGAGTGTTTAGTGCTGTCAGTCATATGAATTCATGTACCAAACTTCAGAAATATTGCAATCTTTTTCCAAAGATAAATACATTTCAATACAGTTCTTTTTCTCATAACAGGAAAATCTCATGAAACTCAAATGATGGTATCACAAAATCCATCTTCTGCGACCTGTGACTCATTATCAAGTAACACATCCACAGTCACCGTGAGGGTAAGATTTTCAGAAAATGTACAATTGGCAGCCGTACACATTTCGTAAATTAAACTGCAATTTGGTCAATACTAGGTAAATTCGGGTATATTCGGCATTGCATTGATTCTAGCAATCTGTTTGGTTAGGTTGAACTGTATTTTCAACTTTATTTTCGTCTGAAATTTGGGTTATTTAAGTTTGGCGAAGCTGATTTGTACCTTTTCTGAAAGTCTGACCCATGACTACCCTGACCCCAGAATCTGATGGGTCTCTCCTCGTTCCCAGGATACCCATAGTGCCTGATGGCATGCCTGTCCAATAAATACTAATCAGGGTCAACTAATTGCTCCCAATTTATCAATTAGGAGCCTCAGTAATTGCCACTTTATTGGGACTAATGATGCATCTGACATGTGGTATTGTTGGTATGGGTTTCTAACCTGGCCCTATTGTATAAGGGTCAGATTTTCAGAAAATGTACAATTCAACTTCGTCAATCTTCTCAAATAACCCAAATTTCAGACGAAAATAAAGTCCAAAATTCAGTTCAACCTAACCAAACAGATTGCTAGAATCAATGCAATGCCGAATATGCCCGAATTTACCTATTATTGACCACATTGCAGCCTAGTTTAGCAAAAGTTACTAAATGTGCACAGCTGCCAATTGTACATTTTTTGAAAATCTGACCCATAAGGTAAGGACGGGAATTCCTCTGTGGGAATTCCTCCAATTGTAGGAAGGTCAAAGCTATAACCTTGCTTATCAGCTACTAAAAGTAAAATGAGTCCCAAGCCGTAGACTTGATGGTGGGGTGGACCTTTTTACAAAGGGATTTATTCACAAGCTCTCTTCGTTGGAATGTAATGAGACGAGGCGATGGGTCCGCTCCCTAATTAGGAAAAGAATGCTACCATGCAACTGGACGTTAGGAACGTCTTCAACCGAGAGGTAACCAACACCTCACGGGTCTCTTAACGACGTTGATATGACGTCATAAGAGGTGCACTTGTTACCTGGATAGGTGTCCAGGTGAAATTAGTTGTTACTAATACAAGCTGTCAACTAATGAGTGTAATTCTGTCAATATGATATCTCAGCATTAATGGTTCAATGGGTTATATCTGGTACACTCCTTCCATTGCCTGGGGGCAATGTTTGGCACAACATGGTTTCGCTAATGTAGCTCTTCAGGCATTAGAAAAAACAAGAAATAGTTAACAGTGATCAGTTTACATTTATATATTTATTTCCGGTTCATGTAGAAGATTTCGTTTCCAAGGGAAACAAAGATTGATGTCAGTTAAATATAAAATTCGAGAGGGAGGTATAGTAGGAGGGAGTAGAAGGGGAGACAGAACACATGAAATCCTTATCCCATATATGACTGGTCAGTCCATGTAATTCTGTTGGTCCCTTTAACACTTTGCATATGAGGCATCTTATTTCTCAGCTTTCCACTTTAATTAACACATGGTCTACCCTTTAATTCTCACCTAAACGCCATACCCTCCCCCTCCCAGCCATTACCAGCATGATTCTCATCCCATCTACTGATATCAGAATCAACAGATTCTTCACACTGATATCCAAGATGGGAGGAGCCAAGATGCTATCAATGATTGACTGATCTCACCCCAATTCAATTAGATTGATAATAACATCAATCTAAAAACTTTGTTGGAATGTACTCATGTTTGGAGAGTTTAGCGCCTTAGTTCGTATAAATTCATGCATCAAATTTGAAGACTGTATTAAATATATCCTTGCGTTTCTAGGTCATCTTATAGAGTATATTTAGTTACTATACTGGTAATTGCCCAGCCAGAAACATTGCAAACTTGTTTCCAAACATAACATTTTACAAACGTTTACTATCATTAGAATCGGCTCGATCTCAACTTCTCAAATATGATGAAATCCCAAATTATTTTTTCTCCGACTTGAGACTCATATTCCTCTTAACATCACAAATAGCTAAGATTCATGAGTTAATTCCTAAGTTTCCAAAAAGTTCTAGTTATTTTCCTTGGGACTTTTCCTATTATTAACACTTCTCTCTGCTTGAAGCCGTCGATATCCCCTGCCTGACACAGAGACTAATTCAGACAATGGTATCGAAGGTACATGGTGAATCGCACATCAAAGGAGCTGTCATGGTAGCAATTTCCTCCCGTTAAACATTCAACATAAACATAAAGCTTTCAATAGTGTGTGCTGTTTTCCAGCTGGGTTTATCATTATGTCAGCTCACTATTGGAAAGATTTACTTTACTTTAGGCATTTGGATTATTTCAGAATGATTTGTGATCTGTTTTAGGAAATTGAGTCACAAGTCGCAATTTATATGGATTTTGAGATATCACAATATTTAGAAAGAGGAGATCAAGCCGATTCCAATGATAATAAAGACTAGGACCCCTAATAAGGATTTCTATATTTTTTGTTTGATATTTTTATTTTTCAAAACAAACGTTTGCAATGTTTCTGGATGGGTTCCAGTAAAGTAATTAAATATACTCCATATGAAGGTCCCCGACAACGCAGGGATATATTTGATACAATATCCCATTATCTGCTACATGGATTCATATTACTATAAAATTATGCGCTAAACCCCTAAAAATCAGAACATTTTAATAAAGAGGTCCTGTAGAAAAAACACTTTGAAAAATATCAATTTTGCGGCTTGTGACTCATTTTACTGAAAGAGCTCACAATTGGAAAGTTTGCTTACTTTAGGCATTTGGATTATTTCAGAATGATCTGAATAATAGTAGAAATGCTTGGAATATTTGACTAACACGTGAATGAACATTACAATTGAAAAACATAAAATTTGGAATTGAAATCTACCATTGTACAAATGTCGGTTTTCTTGTTCATGCATGCTGTCATTCTTAATGGAACATCAATTTTCTTGGGTTGTTTCACATTATTGCATTGAGAACAATAACATTTCGACAGAAAATGTACAATTGGCAGATCAACACATTTAGTAAATTTTGCTAAATCAGAGTGGAAAATGATCTGAGTATATTTGATATTACCTTGATTCAAACAATGTATTTCATTATGTTAAACTGTATTTTGAACCTCATTTCTGTTTTAAATTTGGGTTTTTTGAAAAGATTTGTGACTGCAAATTGTACATTTTCTGGCGATTTCACCCAATGATTTTAACATTGAGGATCAGGGTTGATGTTAAGAGATAAACTCCTTAGGCAGGCCCAGAATGAAGATTAAATGTCTTAAAATGAAGGTGATTTGAGTTGTGTTTCTGTCAGAACGGCACCAAGAAGCCTTTTTTTGTTTTTAAAAGGTTTTATTCAGATTTCCTGCCATCGAGGCTCTTACATTTCTAATGGTAGAATCTCCGCGTCCCTTTGTATTTCATATATTTTTTTTTTAAATTTTCATATTTTCTTACCACTCACTGTATAACACAAAATAACATTTGTACGTAAATCGGATACAACCACTCCTGTGTGCGGGTTACTAATGGCGGTCCAAAGTTAACCACTCACCACACTTCCTATTTCCTTGGAGAAACTATGCCACAAATTATTTTTATCTCTCCCTCTACCCTGTACCATCATATTATATTCCTGTATCCTTACGTTAAGTTTTAATTCATTGACAAATGCTTTGAAGACTATTTCATTAGCGGCCAAGGCACCAAGTAGCCTTACTACATGTAATTATTTGTGAGAATCATGATGATTGGAATTCATGACATTTACCTCATCAAGCCGATTCCAATGATAGTAAACAGTCTAATAATCTAATAACTATTTCTGGATTTTAAGTTTGATATTTTCGTTTATTAAAAAAAAAGTTTCCAATATTTCTCGTGGTCAATAAATAGTAAAGTAACTAAATGAAGTCCATTTGAGGACCTATAAAACGAAAGGATATATTACATAGATTGTCCTGAAACTTGATACATCGATTGATATATCCATAAGTGGCAACCCCTCTAAAAATTAGAACATTCCAATAATGAGATCTTGTGAAAAAAACACTTTGAAAAATATCAATTTTGCGACTTCTGACTCATTTTCCTGAAACGCATCACATTTTAGGTGGTAAAGCTTTTGGAACAGCCATTTGGTGTATTTCCGGTGAAAACCTTGTCCATCGTTTCCGCTGCTTCTTCAGCTCCTGCGTACAGCTTTTATGAATGTAAATGATGTATTTATGACTTTCTTTATCATCATGGAGTAAACATAGCATCTCACAAGTTAGTTAGTCCAGGCAACCTAGCTAAAAAAAGGACTGAACCTAGGGAAAATTGCAACAAAAGGTTTCTCAACGATGTTAGGTAGTATGAGTGCCCCATATTAACATACTAAAAGTCTAGAAACATCTAGGTTGGGGAACATGCCCAAAATTGAAAAAAAAAAAATGGCTGCTTCTAAAACTATGAAATGCCATGAAACTCAGTGTAAAATCAACATATATATAAGTGTGAGTACATTTTCTTAATGTTTCCAGGCATGGGGAATGCAATGGAATAGGGATAAAGTCCATATAATCAATATTTGGAATGCTAGTGTACTGATATAGAGAATGGGAAAAACAACCAGCAAAAATATCCTGTGAAGGGAAAAAATCAAACTCATTTTGTATGAAAGTATTTATGACCAAGAACACTAAGAACCCGAACGCTGTCACCCACATAAGAAGATAATGCTTGCGGTATAATAGGAATATTAAGGTTGAACCTAAGATGCTCTTAGCAGACAATACTGGTTTAAAGGTAAGTCGATAAGGTGATTTGATTAACAGGAAGGGGGAGCTCATGTCAACCAATGGGATTATATTTACCTACTACATCAATGCAATTTATTTCAAAAGAAAGGAAATTAAAAAGGCAATGTCATTAGTGTAGTTGGAAGCTGTAAGAAACATGACAGATGTACCTAACAAAGGGGCCAGAAATATGAAAATAGGTAAAGAAATTACACTGGAATATAGTCTGTCCGAAAAGGAGTTGACACATGATTCCTTAGTCACTTTAAGGGGAGGGAAAAGTGGGAGATTTTTACTTCTATTTATGACAAGGACCTGTCAAGCCTTTACCCAGGGAATCACTCATTGCAATCAACCATGGAGAAACAGCGCCAGTATAACCAGCTCTTCCTCCAATCTAAGCAAAACAACAGCTGCCGTACATGGAACAGAGGCAGCGCAATACAATACAGCTGGATATTTGGCCATGGTTGGTCGCAAACGGCCATGGTCAGTCGCAAACGGCGATTCAGTGGGCAAAAATTTTGAAAAAAAAAAGCCCCCACTTTTCCCTCCCCTTAAAGGAACAAACAAATCATGTGTCAACTACTTTTCGGACAGACTATAAGTAGGTATTATTAGCAATAGGAGTGCATGGATCTGAGTCAAATCTTTTCCATGGCAACACAAGCCCGATACTAGTCCGTACCCTTGCATGTTGTTCTCCTCCTGTTCATGTTTCTTAAATGTAATTAAGCCTAATAATTGGCCTTGCATTACAGCAGGTCATGTTTCAGGTAATCTCACAGGTAATGGGTAATTGTTGCTTCATGTCGTCTCCTCTGTGGGCTGCCACTACACCAGTTTACCATTAAGGGTTCAAAGGTCGACCACCTGTACTATAAAAGCCAGTGGAAAATTACATCCTTTATCATAAGATAAGGTGCAGTGCCTACTTTGCTTGTCAATGTTATCTGACACTAGCCTTTCATTGTTATTTTGATAGAGAAATGATGATGGTGCTTAATCGTGACTAAACATTCTGAGGTGTATTTTTGTACAATGAGTTGGGGGAGGAGAGGGGAGGAGGGAGAGGAGGAGAGGGAGGTGGAGGAGCTGGAGGGGGAGGAGGAGGAGGGAGAGGAGGACAGGGAGGGAGAGGAGGAGAGGGAGGGGGAGGAGGGGGAGGAGGGAGGAGGAGGGGGAGGAGGAGGAGGAGGGGGAGGAGGGGGAGGAGAGGGGAGGGGGAGAGGAGGAGGGAGGGAGAGGAGGAGGAGGAGGGGGAGGAGGGAGGTGAAGGAGGAGAAGGAGGAGGAGGGGGAGGAGGAGGGGGAGGAGGAGGGGGAGGAGGAGGGGGAGGAGGAGGGGGAGGAGGAGGGGGAGGAGGAGGGGGAGGAGGAGGGGGAGGAGGAGGGGGAGGAGGAGGGGGAGGAGGAGGGGGAGGAGGAGGGGGAGGAGGAGGGGGAGGAGGAGGGGGAGGAGGAGGGGGAGGAGGAGGGGGAGGAGGAGGGGGAGGAGGAGGAGGAGGGGGAGGGGGAGGAGGGGGAGGAGGGGGAGGAGGGGGAGGAGGGGGAGGAGGGGGAGGAGGGGGAGGAGGGGGAGGAGGGGGAGGAGGGGGAGGAGGGGGAGGAGGGGGAGGAGGGGGAGGAGGGGGAGGAGGGGGAGGAGGGGGAGGAGGGGGAGGAGGGGGAGGAGGGGGAGGAGGGGGAGGAGGGGGAGGAGGGGGAGGAGGGGGAGGAGGGGGAGGAGGGGGAGGAGGGGGAGGAGGGAGTGGAGGTGGAGGAAGTGGAGGGGTAGGTGGTGGGGGAGGAGGAATAGGAGGAGAAGGTTGTGGAGGAATAGGAGGAGGAGGGAGTAGAGGAGGTGGAGGAGGAGGAGGTGGAGGAGGAAGAGGAGGTGGAGGAGGTAGGGGAGGGGGAGGAGGTGGAGGAGGAGGAGGGGGTGGAGGAGGAGGAGGAGGAGGTGGTTAAGGAAGAGGAGATGCATGGTGGAGGAGGAGGAGAAGAGGATGGTCTTTTTACTGGGACACCCATGGTGGTATTATTGGAATAACTACCATTCTATATGTGATGCATTTATACAGGAAAATGATAATCATAAATTCATGTATTTTTTATGCATGGAATAAAGTTATTATTAGCGATATTTCTTTGATAGCCTTGTTAAAATCATGACCATCCTTCTATGGTTAATATCTATAGCCACGTTTTATAGGTATGTTTATCACCGCCTGGACTGAGCGACCTTCTTTAATAGGACCCTTAGTGCGCCAACCTATCCAAGATCACCAATACTTATCCCGGTCACGTGGTACGTACCGTGACGTCATCAGTTTCGGTGCACTTAGATAGGTGTTGGCCTTGGACCTTACGTTTTTTACCTAATGTGAGCCATCACTAGTTAAAAGACATACCTATCCATCTGTTGGAAAATCAAGCTCTTATAACATAACAAATATAACAAATATGGTCATCTTGTAATTTAAGTGTTTCAATTTAAGGTGCCAACCCTTAGATTTCTTAGCAAAATGTTGTTTTTCCATGTGTAATTCATGTCAAAATGGGTAGTTCACTAATGACGCTTATCCCTAACCGATGGGGTTAGGTATAGGTGCTTCTGAATAGGTTGGTGCTCCAAGGGTCTCTAATGCCTTCATAATGACACACCCACAAATTCCCTTCCCTTCCTGTGTCCATTCCATCCTGGCATTCCTGGCATTCTTGGCATTCCTGTCTTGTTATTACAGAAATGAAGGAGATATGAAGAGATATTGCCATGTGTGAGTTGTTGGGGAGGGGTGGACATGTTGCCATGGGTGAGACATGGGAGATGGAAGTGTTATTAACACCAGTTCTCCTCGTGTAAATGGGTCGGATTTTCAGAAAATGTACAATTCAACTTCACCAATCTTCTCTAATAACCCAAATTTCCGACGGTAATAAAGATCAAAATACAGTTTAACATAACCAAATAGATTGCTAGAATCAATGCAATGTCGAATATACTCGAATGTACCTAGTATTGACCAAATTACAGCCTAATTTAGCAGAATTTACTAAATGTGTACACCTGCCAATTGTACATTTTCTGAAATCTTACCCATATAGGAATCAAATTAATTGTTGGCCACAGATTAAGTAACGTCCCCGCGCGTCATATGAGATGTGTTAAAATGAGTCACAAGTTGCAAAATTGATGTTTCCAAAGGATTTATTCAGGAGATCTCCTCGTTGGAATGTTCTGATTTTTCGGGGCTTTAGTGCTTTAAATCATATGAATACATGCATCAACCTTCAGGACGGTGTAGTAGATCTGTGATGTATTTCAGGGAAATGAGTAAAAAGTCGCAAAATATGGATTTGGAGATATTATCATATTTGAAAAGATGAGATCAAGTCGATTCTAATGGTAGTAAACACTAGGACATCTCATGCAGTGGTGTTTCTATATTTAAAGTTTGATATCGTTATTTTTAAAAATTTATTTTTGGGTGGATAATTACTAATAAAGTACCTAAATATAGTCCATCAAATTACCTTAGAAATGCATAGATACATTTAATACATTGCCTTGAAATTGTGTACACGTATTATTGTCACTAGCAGCATTGAGTACCCCAAAAATTAGAACATTCCACAGAGATATTATATGGGTCAGATCTTCAGAAAATCTACAATTGACCTTCACTAATCCTCTCAAATAACCCACATTTAAGACAAAAATAAGCTTTAAAATGCAGTTCAACATAACAGAACTGATACTTTAAATCAATACGATACCAAACATACTCAGATATACCCGGTATTCATCATTTTTCAGCCTAATCTATCAGAATTTCCAAAATGTGTACAGCTGCCAATTGTACATTTTCTGAAAATCTGACCCATATAGATAATTCACTTTTAAAAATATCCTTTTTGCGACTTATGAATCATTTTCCTGAAACACATCACATATATGTTTGCGTTACGAAGGTCATCCTATGGAGTACATTGAAGGTGTGACTCATTCTCCTCTAACAGTCATATCTCATATTTCTTCTGATATTTCCAAAAGGATTTTAGATTAGCTATTTATATACATCGCACATATATGTGAGGGTATTAAGAGGATAACATAAAGGCGATTGTGAATAATCCCCCCTTTATCTGGCTACATCGAGATACTTCATGTGTATCTTAGGTACTTTCATTTTCAGCACCTGTTTCAGCCCCTGTTTCTGCCCAAAGCGAAAGATTATAATGAGAAAGAAAATAATCGAATTCCATTATTAAGATTCTAATCGCATTCTAAGAAGAGCTTTTTTCGTCACTAATGCAAATCATACCTCTGGCAGTTTGGGTATATTATTTTTTCTTTTGTGTGTGAATATATTAATTTACACA
The DNA here is from genome assembly GCA_942159475.1 of Sthenelais limicola. Classification (NCBI taxonomy): domain Eukaryota; kingdom Metazoa; phylum Annelida; class Polychaeta; order Phyllodocida; family Sigalionidae; genus Sthenelais; species Sthenelais limicola. Next base: position 9,165,680 of record OW804094.1, on the reverse strand, counting down.
TGTGTGTATACATCATATGTTAATACTAGATGTCGTTTCAAGACAGTGTATTAAATATATCGTTGTATTTCTAAGGTCATCCTATGGTGTACATGCAGTCACTTCACTGGTAATAATATCAAACTTAAAATATAGAAACAATTCTTAGATGTCCTTAATGTTTACTATCATTGAAATGGCAAGGACATCGCAAGGACGTCTAAGACATTCTTTTATATTTTATGTTTGATATTTCTATGTTTGGAAAAAAAATTGCAATATTTCTGGGTGGGTAATTACCAGTAACGTAATTAAATGTACTGCATATAACGACATTCGAAATTCAAGGATATATTTGATACACTGTCTTGATATGTGATACATGCATGTATCTGACTTAAGGCGCTAAATCCTAAAAAGAAACTCAGAACAAACCTACAAACAATAGGGGAGTTGCATGTCTCACTGCGCATATCTGTCACAGTGCATTCTGGGATGGATTCTGACGAAATCTGATATATAAATATTTGGCAACATTGTTATCGAAATTTGCATGAAGGTTTTCACCAATATATAAACAATCTATAAAAACCAAATGCATGATGGAATAGATGGGACATATGTCATGGAAACATAATTCCATGCGAATCAAGATATTCAAATCCACTATTCATGTGAATAAAACGCTTTGAAGATAGCAATTTAGTGACTTGTGACTCATTTCCCTGAAACACATCACATATGTGATGTCTTGCAAAAACAGATTTTGAGATATCATTATATTTGATAAGACGAGGTCAAGCAGGTTCTGATGATAGTAAACAGTAGAGCATTTAATAAGTATTTCTATATTAATTGACAAAAAGTTGGCAAATTTCTGGATGGCCATTTAATAATAACGCATCAAACTATACTCTATAGGATAACCTCAGATATACATTTATACATTTAATACACAGCGGTGGGCGGAAGACCATGGGTATTCTGTATTGGATTATCATCTGTGAGTCCATATCTCAATGTTAATGTCCTCAATTGATTATTAGAACTTCATTGTACAATGAACTTGTTTGTTGATAACTCAACTGTCGTTATTACAGAAGATGTGCTGTATAAAAATACTAAAAAAAAATACAAAAAAATACACTGTTTTGAAATGCGGTACATGTATTCATACGCAGTTTTGGATAGATTTGGACAATTCTAGAAGGAACGGATATTCGGTCAGATTTTCAGAAAATGTACAATTCAACTTCATCAATCTTCTCAAAAAACACAAATTTCATACGACGTTCGAAAGTTCAAAATATCTACCCAAACAGATTGCTAGAATCAATGCAATGCCAAATATACTCAAATTTACGTAGTATTGACCAAATTGCAGCCTAATTTAGCAAAATGTAATAAATGTGTACAGCTGCCAATAGTACATTTTGTGAAAATCTGACCTGTTTGTGATTGAAGGAGGGATGTGGGTGAACTAAACCAGAGATCGGGTCATGCAATTAGTCTGGTCCCTAGCCCCAGCCCTGACTATCTCCTGTCCCATCGGGGGGAGGCAAAACAGCCAGGAGCTCGGGGGAAGAGCCGGGTGAAATTTGATTGTGAAGCCGCGCCTAGGAATGGTTTGCAAATCAAAGGCAGGCTGATTTGGAGGGTCTTCAGGGCAGAATCAAAGTGTCTTAGTGTAGGATAATAAACATGTTACCAAGGTTACAAAGATAGTTAGAGGGCACTGGTAAGGTCAGAAGCATGACAGTCTGTGAGGTGTTACAGGGAAATGAGTCACAAGTCGCAAAATTGATACATTTCAAAGTGGTTTATTCATAAGATCTCTTTGTGGAACTGTTCTCATTATTGAGAATATTTAGCTACTTTACTAGTCATTATCCACCCAGATATATTTTGAGAGTAGGAAGAGGAGGAAGAGGAGGAAGAGGAGGAAGAGGAGGAAGAGGAGGAAGAGGAGGAAGAGGAGGAAGAGGAGGAAGAGGAGGAAGAGGAGGAAGAGGAGGAAGAGGAGGAATAGGAGGAAGAGGAGGAAGAGGAGGAAGAGGAGGAAGAGGAGGAAGAGGAGGAAGAGGAGGAAGAGGAGGAAGAGGAGGAAGAGGAGGAAGAGGAGGAAGAGGAGGAAGAGGAGGAAGAGGAGGAAGAGGAGGAAGAGGAGGAAGAGGAGGAAGAGGAGGAAGAGGAGGGAGAGGAGGGAGAGGAGGGAGAGGAGGAAGAGGAGGAAGAGGAGGAAGAGGAGGAAGAGGAGGAAGAGGAGGAAGAGGAGGAAGAGGAGGAAGAGGAGGAAGAGGAGGAAGAGGAGGAAGAGGAGGAAGAGGAGGAAGAGGAGGAAGAGGAGGAAAAGGAGGAATAGGAGGAAGAGAAGGAAGAGGAGGAAGAGGAGGAAGAGGAGGAAGAGGTGGCAGTGGAGGAAGAGGGGCAGGAGCAGGAGCAGGAGGAGCAGGAGCAAGAGGAGGAGGTGGCAGTGGAGGAAGACGAGGAAGACAAGGAAGAGGAGGAAGAGGAGGAAGAGGAGGAAGAGGAGGAAGAGGAGGAAGAGGAGGAAGAGGAGGAAGAGGAGGAAGAGGAGGAAGAGGAGGAAGAGGAGGAAGAGGAGGAAGAGGAGGAAGAGGAGGAAGAGGAGGAAGAGCAGGAAGAGCAGGAAGAGCAGGAAGAGCAGGAAGAGGAGGAAGAGCAGGAAGAGGAGGAAGAGGAGGAAGAGCAGGAAGAGCAGGAAGAGCAGGAAGTGGAGGAAGAGCAGGAAGAGCAGGAAGAGGAGGAAGAGGAGGAAGAGCAGGAAGAGCAGGAAGAGCAGGAAGAGCAGGAAGAGCAGGAAGAGGAGGAAGAGGAGGAAGAGGAGGAAGAGGAGGAAGAGGAGGAAGAGGAGGAAGAGGAGGAAGTGGAGGAAGAGCAGGAAGAGCAGGAAGAGCAGGAAGAGCAGGAAGAGCAGGAAGAGCAGGAAGAGCAGGAAGAGCAGCCCGACGAGCAAATGAACGCGATTCTACGCGATTTTTAATGCGCAATCATCTCGCCATAGTTCTGTGATGAGAGTGGACGCTTTTCACGTTGTTGGAATTTTAATTCCTAGGCATTGGTGGCGCCCCCTTCCCTTATAGCCGGGTACCTCGTCCTCCCACAATCCACTACTCTCCCTTCTCTAACTCTTCTCAAACCTTCCTCACATATACAAAAACTCTTTAAAATTTAAAATACTCAGAAAGGCATGAGCAGCACCTCACGGAAAACAAAAACAGCTCAGAAAGCTAGCCTACCGGCCCCAGAGCCAGAAAAAGAGGAAATCAGCCAAGAAAACAGTTTCACGAAGGAAGAGGAAGACGATATTTTATCGACTTCAGAGAAGTCCAATTCACCGGCGGGCAGCCATTGTTCACGCCAGTCACCACGCCCGAGTGACCACAACGATCATAGTATGGACGAGGCCACACGTATCCGCTTCGAGGCACTGGAAAAGTCAATGGTGGATACAGTGGCCCAGGCAGTAGCTAAAGCCATGGCCACAGCCATGAGTAAACCAGAAGGAGCCGAAAAAGACGACAGTGTTAAAAATCCGGATATTACCTTAAAAACCAAGCCCGAAACGGAGCCCGTGCTTCCAACGTACCCTGGAGCCATGCCCCCACGACACCGCCAACAGACAGGCCATTACCATATCCCGTCAGAAGTGATGAAGGATCAGTACGCCAAGGCATATTTCGACGCGCATATGGAGTCATCCAACCCGATCTTTATCACCGCAGATACTAAAGGTAACGAGCTCTTTGATCACAGAATCAGACGAAAAATACACAAGCCTTACATGTACCTTGAGCGAGAGGGCCTCATAACTCCTAAAGATAAGCTTGAGTACAAAGAAAATATGACCTTCAATGAATACGTACAGGCATTTACGGCCATGCTAATGGACGAGGCGGCATGTAATGATGAAAACCGCAGAGCAATGTTGAAGCATTTCCATCAAGTCGCACAAGATGCGCACGACAGGTCATGGAGAAACGTCCTGCGGTGGTCGAACATGATATTCGACAAATTAGAACGGGGCGAATTGGACTGGACGGATACTGACCAGATCCAATGCGAACGTATGAGGATCTCGCTGGCCAATATCTCAATATCTGACGCCGAAAAGACCAGCCTCCCCTGTCCAACTTTCAACGCAAAAGGCGCCTGTAAGGAGAAGGACGGACATTCGGCCATTAACGCTACTTTACATCACATATGCGCATATTGCAACTCACTAAACCAGGCCAACAGACATGGTCACTCTTCAGCCGACTGTATGAAACGTCAAAGGTCTCGACAACCAAACAGCAGGGAGCACAGCCCAGCGGGACATCACTTCCCCTACCCACCACCTCCCATTCAACACCAACACGCACAACCACAACAGGCGGCCAACGCCCACTATGTGCCACGCCCACCTCAACAAGCCTATTATACACAGTCAAAAAACCTGTAATGCCCGCGAGCATTCACTCGCGGGATGAAAGCACTGAAGAGCCAGCATATGTGAGTAATCAGTGTTATGTTTACGATTATGAAACTCCCTGCGATGTATATAGTTATGCAGGTCACATTTTCGACCAAGCATTGTGTTACTGTTGTTGTTGCCCTGACGAGACTGGGCCCGGAAGACTACCAGAACAACTTCCGGCCCCCCAACCAATGGGCTTAGAGCTTAAGGAAGGTTCGGCCTCTCGGCCAATGGGAAGCGCGGACAGCAAAACCAACATGGCCGCGCCCATGAACCAAACAAAAATGGAAGTGAAACAAGGAAGTGAGAGCGAATTACTGGAGTATCAGTGCGAATACAGGGACAATACTCGAGTTTGTGACATTATAAGTGAATCATATGATATACATACTACTGCTTTCGACCCCATATTGCATATATGTACCCTAAAAGCAGGGAAAGTCCCAGACGAAGACGTGCCGGGCCCGCACGATCTCGCTTGGTACAGATCGACGTTCTGGCCCAGGCCAAACGAACAAGTCTTGGACAGTGTGTTATGTGATATATACGACGAGGTAAGGTGTACACGCTAAACTAGCGGCGTTCTCCACTTGCTTTCAAGCATGACATATTGATTTCACTTGACTACATATGTATCCTATCTATTTATGAATACGTGCTGCTGTCGCCGGCATTGACAGGAGGACCAAGCTTTGGAGAATTATACAGACTTTAGTGGATTATAACACGTGAATTTGGTGACGCGGATTTTAGCGCCATTTTGGATTACTCACTACCCCTAATATCGTCTACCATGGCCGCTGCCGACGGCAAAACACTTCACACAAGCATGGATAGCTCTGAAGGTGACAAAAGGGGTGATTATAAAACTAAAACAAAAACAAATGCTGAAACCAACCCAGATGCTGAAATAAACACAGTGGGGGAACAGGAAATAAGTGACAATCACTTAGACAATAGTAACAACAGCCAATTCACCCAATTCATGGCCTACATGACATCTACACCAACAGCTGGGAGTATTGCTGTAAATCCAGACCTAGATCTAAACATCACCCAAGACCAAGACAACAACTCAGGAAATGTATCCGCAACTGTCACATTCGTTAAACAAAGTACAAATGACCTACCTGATCTGGAAGTCACTCAGCCGATCACAAATTTAGAGAATTTAGAGTCTTCAAACGCTCTATACACATCAAGCCACGAAATGTTCATTCATAATCCATTGACTGATCCTCCGGATGAAAGTCAGGAGATAATCCATAGTCCGCGACACAATCATTCCTTAGTGGTGGAAAATGACACACAACCGCTGAGCTCTGATAAATGTATTCGTACTGGACCTACTGCAGCTATTAATCCAGCATCCGCCAGCAGTAACAATCAAATGTCCATGTCGATGTTCCAACAGCAAATGATACCTGTGGTTCAATCAGCTGTGAGTGCGGCTGCAGCACAATTTAGCGAACTATTAAAGAACCAAATGTCCTCATTTAATGAAAAGTTTGATGTACTTGATACCAAGATTGATGATCGTAGTAGTAAATTGCAGCGGCAAATCGATACCATCACGGCTAGCTACTCCACCAACGCTATTGCCGACATTGTTAGGAAGGAGGTAAAGGGGTGCCTAGAAGACAGAGCCTCGGCTCACCCTCCTCCCCCCTCTGTGGATATGGATTCCATCTCTGACTCAGTTAAAAAACTCGAACAAATGGTCCAAGTTCTGCAGAGGGGAGTTCCTCCACCTGACTTCGGTCGATACAGACCGCCTGCTGCACATTTCCCAAGACTGCCACCTCCGCCATTTTGTTATCATACGAACACTCGTAATCATGTGCCCTCATTGATGCCGAGACGAAGCCACCAGACCCCGTCAACAAAAACTAGTCGTCATCCACGTCTGGCAGGCAGGACTCTGATGGTCATCGAGAATATCCCTCAACTTGAACACGAAAACATAGCTGCAGATATTGTGGAAATGTTTAAGGCAGTCAAGCCTTCCGTAAAACTAGATGAATTTGATGAAATATATAGGATTGGCATCGAGTCGGATCTTATAAACAGACCAGTCATGATCCGTTCACAGAATAGCAACTTGTTTACCTCCCTCGAGGAGAACTTCAAGAAAGTTCAAGAGAGTGATGTTCGCTTCAGCAACATAAGTATAAATAAACAAGGCCTTACTGTCCCTACCTATGAATTCAACATTCTCCGCGATTGCAATAGATTACTAAATGCAAATGGGAAAGCAGCTAAACATGTAGGTAGCCACATTCGCCTTCAAAACAAAACATACTCCGTTCGTGATCTACATCTACTTCCGGATGGATGCCGGCCCGAGGACGCCCGACAGATTCCGATTGACGGTGGGGCTGGCCTAGGATTTAAGAGCGAATATTCCTTTTTATCTAACATGTTTCCAACAGAGGTTGTATATGATGGAATCACTTATAAATCGGCTGAACATGCTTTTCAGGCCGAAAAAGCAAAAATGGCCAACAAAATGGAGATCGCCGAAGACATTCGGCTAACTCCATCCCCCTATGTAGTAAAGAGCATCGCGCAAGACAAGGTAATACCAACTGAGAAATGGCGAAAAAATTAACTTAAAATTCTAGAGGAAATAGTTAAATGTAAATTCCAGCAAAACAAAACATTGCAGGATAAGCTTTTGGCAACTACGCAACTAAAATTCTATGAAATGACGGCTAGCCGGAAGTGGGCCACCGGCATCCATCTTCCACCCATCAATGCCGATGGAAAACACGCCACTCTATCGTCGACCGATTTCACTGGAAAAAATCTTTGTGGCAAAATTCTAGAAGCTGTAAAACGAGACCTAACGAAAGGTTAGAGCTAGTCATGACGTCATGATATTATCACCCCAAAAAATTCTACTTTTTGAGGACTTTATAAATACCGTGCCATATTATCGCCCTTCTCTCTCGATTCATAACTGATCTCAGTACCGATCGAAGTTGTGCATCCAATAACCAGACATACCAACATACAAGCTGGACGGACTCACACTCATTGTTTCATTATTTTTTGCTTACTCAGTTATTTTTAATTTTTAGCTGAGTCCTATGTGTTTTATTTTCTGATTTGTAATTTTTATTTTCTTGCTTTTCTACTTATATCTCTATTGACTTATTGACTCTGTGTCAGTGATCTGAGTCGTTGGCCATGGAAAGAATACTTATACTGGGAGACTCTCGAATGAGGCACATGACATTTCAAAGAGGCAATGCTTATAAATTTAACAACTTTTTTAAGAGTGGAGCAGGAATCGGTGAAATCACATCCCAAGCCACCACTACCCTAAGACATTTTAACCCCTCACAAGTTATAATAACAGCTAGTATCTGCACCATCACATCAAAAAACAAACTCACAGGTTCAGTTGCATTAAAATATCCGACAACTGAAACGGCTGTGAACCACTACATGCAGGAAGCCCAAAATTCCTTCTCTCACATTATTAACAACAGCAGAACAACCCCATTGGTATCCTTTGCCCTACCAACAGGCATGTGTCTCAACACCTATAACCATAGGAGGAGTATTACGGCGGGAACATTAAAGCTAGAGGACCTGCCTATACATCCCCAACAGAGTATTCTAAATGAAATCATAGAAGAACTATCAAGGAAAATTAAAGAATTCAACTCAAGCCACCATTCTGCAACACCGTGGACAAACAGACAGGTACACCGCTACCATCCCTCAAATAAAAAGTTCACGCACAATTATGGAGTGTTGGACTCAGACGGCTGCCATCTGCCACCCACACAACTGGACTTCTGGGCTAAGGCAATCTCCACCTGTGCTCAAAAAAATAGTAGGATTAATGATGAAAGTAAATAAACCATCACCTTAGTGTGGGTTTCTTCCACAAGGAACTATCGACGACTTGAGATGTGCACATGGAGTCAAATAATGATTATACTACAATACCGAGTAAATTACTTCTCTATTACTGTTATCAGTATTATTATTGCCAAAATCCTTGTCCATTCGTGATTAGCATACTTATGTTGCTCTTTCTCTACCAGAGAGACCTGTAATTATATGTAACTATGATTGTGCATTTTATCAATGCACCAACTTTGGTTAATTTTACCGCATTGCATATGTAGTCAAGATAATACCTTTCTCACTTTCTCACTGTATACCTATGTTATTCCTGGGTACGGCTGTATTACTTGAACCCAGTGTCTTACTACCAGGTACATACATGGGACCTTTTATGTTTGTGTTTTATGTTCATGTCTGCGCTGTCGTACGGATCTGAGTTGTGGTGAGCGGCGATGGATGGGAGCGTGGGACGACTCATTGCTGGGAGAAACTTGACCTTAGTACTCCTTGGCGTTGGGCTCCTGCCTACGGTCCCCTCCCCCACCGCCACTAATAATTCAGACGACAGCCTATGGTTTACTATAATTATTATTATTAGTCATGCTTGTATTGCTGTAGTCGGTCACCTAGTCAGTTAGCTTACCTTGTCTCTGCACTGAAACAAGACTGGTGCTACCTGCTAACGTTAACTGGGTATTTATTATTATTACCCTGTGGGTGCTACTTCACTCTGGTGCTACCTTTTAAGACACCTAATATTGCATCTTGTGTATTATATTCTGTACATTTCATATTATAAGAAATCACCTCAAACACAATAATGACCTGTGAACAACTAGAGTCTTTCAAAGATCTTGGCTCACGAAAAGGCCTGCGTTTTGTCTCCTGGAACATCAGAAGTCTGGTAAAAAACTTTGAATTGGTAAATGTCACACTTCAGGGTGGCGAAGTTGACTTTCTATGCTTCTCCGAAACATGGCTAGATAATAAAACCCATGATAATTCTATTGGTATCATCAATTACAACCTGTTTAGATGTGATCGTCAGGGCAAAAAAAAGGGAGGAGGGCTCTGTCTCTATGCAAAAAAGATCCATGACATTGACCCCGACACCTATAGAGCGCTTAATGTCTCCAATAAAGATGTTGAAATTCAAGTAATTCTGATCAAAAACAAATTCACTAAAAACATGTTGATTTTGAACGTTTACAGACCCCCAAGTGGGTCGGCAGCAGTCTTTCTGGAAAAACTTGAAGATGTTCTGTCAAAAGTTCAACACAGCGGAGAGATTTTCCTTAGCGGAGATGTTAACCTTGACTATAGTGTGATAAAAAATTCCATGTCAAATTTCTCAATGCAGCTCAAAGCCACAATGTCAAAATTGAATCTAACCCAATATATAACAATACCAACTAGGGCCACCCTGAAGTCAAAGACCATAATTGATCATTTCTACTCAAATTCCCCGATAATAAGCTCATCAGGCATAATTCTAGACTCAACATCAGACCACTACCCAACATACTTGATCAGAAAGAAAAATAGAACTAGATACAAAACAGACACCTTCTGGGCCAGAAACACAAAAAATTTTGACCAGAAAATTTTAAACGATATTCTAAGAGACCTAGACTGGACCGAATTCTATCAACTGAAATGTCCAGAAGAGGGATGGGAATATCTTCTGGGTAAAATAAAGTTATATCTGGATAGAATGTGCCCGGTAAAATTATTCAGGAGGGTAAAGATTAGGGAGAAATGGATTACAAATGAATTGGTCACTTTGATGAACGAGAGAGACAAGCTGTTTAGAAAGGCAAAATCGAACAATGACCCGGAACTATTGGCCAGGGCCAAGTCCGCGAGAGATGTGGTCAATAAGAGGTGCAGGCTGGCTAAGGCCACTCATGTTAAAAATAACCTCAGTATGGAGGAAAAAAACCCAAAAAAATTTTGGGAAATATTGAGACCAATCATTAATCCAGAAAAAATTGTGAAAAATAATGAAATATCTCTTGAAAAAGATGGCTGTATGTTAGCGGGAGAGCAGGTATGCTCTGAATTTAATAATTTCTTTTTAGATGTTGGGCCAAACTTGGCAAAAAAGATTGTCCCCCTATCGAATAATGAAGCCAGCGAACTTGAAAAGACCATGAAAAGGTCACATGATGATGATATTAATGATTCAACAAAATTAACTTTTTCCTTTGATGCAGTCTCTCTTAAGGAGATTATAAAAATTATCAGCAAGTTTGATAATTACAAGAATACAGGTATCAGTTTCATGCCTGCAAAGATCCTGAAGCCCTGCTTAAAAATACTCGCTCCTCAAATGTCATTTATTGTAAACCTTTCACTTGCGTCGGGAAAGGTCCCGAGAACATTCAAGGAGGCAAAAGTGACCCCACTGCATAAAAATGGCTCTAAAAGCTCTGCAAATAATTACAGACCAATCTCCTGCATCTCTTTACCGTCAAAAATACTGGAAAAGGTGGTGCATACTCAACTGTCGAACTTCTTTGAACACAATAACTTATTTTTTACAAAACAGTATGGCTTTAGAAAGAACCATTCGGTTCAGCAAGCGCATATTGATTTCCTTAATGACATTTATAGTGGCCTAAATGATAAACAATTTAATACAACTGTGTTCCTTGATTTTAGAAAGGCCTTCGATACCGTGCACCACCAAACGTTATTAAATAAGCTCTATACATATGGTATCAGAGATGTAGAGTTGTCATGGTTTCAGGACTATTTGTCGGGCCGACAACAGTCGGTCTGCATAAATAGTCATGAATCAGACCCAGGCACGGTCACCTGCGGGGTGCCTCAGGGCACAATTCTTGGTCCAATTCTATTTTCTATTTATATAAATGATCTACATAAATCAATAAAACATTCAAATGTCCAGCACTACGCGGATGATACAGTAGTTTTTGTTAACCATATAGAAGAACGTGAAGCAAATTCAAAAATCCAAGAGGACCTCCATAATATTAGTGCCTGGTGCCGTCACAACAAGATTTCCTTAAATGCTGATAAATGCAGTGTGATAAACTTTGCTATTTCTCCTACGTACAAAACTGATTGTGTCTCCTCCCTGAGACTTGGGACATCCAATCTCATGAAAGTTACAGAATACAAATATTTAGGCTTTTTATTGGATCACTCGCTCTCCTGCAAACCCCACTTGCAAAAGCTAATAAAAAAAGTTTCCCTAAAAATTAGACTACTTTATAAAGCGAAAAACTCATTGACCAAAAAAGCACGCCAAGATCTATACAAGATGGCTGTTTTACCACACTTTGATTACTGCGACTTTGTCTATGACTCGGGACCCAAATATCTTCTTCATAAATTACAAGTACTACAAAATTCGGCATTACGTACCATCTTTGATAAAAATAAATTCGACAATGTTACAAATGAACACAAACTCTTAAACATTCTGCCTCTCAGCGACAGAAGAGAAAGACACATCATTGAAATAGCACATCATTTAGCAAAAAATCAAAATAACCTAGATAATAGAAAACTTGGGACCAGGAGTCATGCAGGGGGTCGCAGAAATTTAAAAACACTCACCCCAGAACAACAAAAATTCAAAATTCTGTTGTATACAAGTGTCAGATTGGATGGAACAACCTCAAGACAGAGGCACACAAAATTGAAGACAGATTCGCTTTCATCAAATATATTAACCGTACCTATGATTTGAAATGACCGTTTCTTGGGGAGACGGCATAGGGGTTGTTGTAAGGATTATTGTTGTATGTTCCGCGCTTTGTTTCTCAATTTCTTCTCTATTTTTACAATGATACTCAATAATTGTATACCTCACATGATTATACCTTTGCTACCTACACCTTGTACATGCAGCCTTTCATGAGCACACTTCTTTTTGAGATGTGCACATGAAAATTTAATGTTTAATGATTGATGGAGATTTCGAATGAATTAATTAACTAATTGTTTTCTTAATAATACTGTTTAATACTTATAGTGTTTAATATGAGCGTAGCTAGCTTAGTCAAAATGTAACCCAAATGTAACCAAGAAAAAGGTAACGAAGAAAGGCATGTTCGGGAAGACCTCCACTTGAGAAGAACGCAACCTTTTTGTCAAACACTCTTATGGCAAATAAAGAATTATCTTATCTTATCTTATAGCGAGTAGACAGCAAATTCCCTCCAACCTGAACATTGATATGTGGCGATACCACTTAACCGTTACAACTAATGACACTGAGTTGCTGGACGCAATAACATACGGCTTCCCGTTAGGATACCTAGGGCCGATAACTGATAACAGTGACAGCGATAACCACACATCAGCCCTGCAGTTTCCCCAGGCAGTCAAACAGTATATCGAGACGGAGATTAACCAAGAGGCGGTACACGGCTCCTATCAGGTAGCACCCTTCACGGACTGGCTCCACTTGAATCCTATAATGACAAGACCTAAGGGACAGACAGAAAAACGAAGGGTCATTTTGGACCTTTCCTACCCACAACACTTATCGGTAAACGTTTTTGGGCAGGATATTTTATGTACAATTTTCACCTTATTGTATGGCTTTTTAGTGTAGAATAATATCATTCAGAATTACTCATAATTAATTCTCCATGGTAATCCATCAATTATTTAAGATCATTTTCGTCATCTCTTTCCACTTCACAAAGACAGCAGGTTTAGCTACCTGTAGGTGAAGTTAGTGTGTATACAACGGCTACAGAGCACTCATAGCACCCATACCATTTCTGTATGCAGTTATATGGGGTGTTTGGATTATTACCTGTTTTAAAATTTAAAACATAAATTACACTAATGAACTATCTTAAGATATTACTTGTAAAGTGTCTAATCAAATATTTAGGAGCATATATAATATATAATTGCTACATAAGTGTATTAGCTGCACTTTCATTGTAAAAGAAATTGTAAATGCACCCCAGTTACCAGTTGCGCCACGTGCTGACAATGAAATAATGAGTATTTAGACGCGATTTTTAATGCGCATTTTATGCGCAATTTAGATTGCACCCATATTATTGACTTTTGAAAACCAGACATCCACCTTTTTCTATAAGACATAGGCAGAAAATTATATAAAAGATATTAATCATTTCTATACATAAAGACTTGCTGGATAAGTTGTGATCAGCTTCACGATAGTCAATAGTATTTTTGCTTCGAATCTTTTTATAAAAACATATGTAAAAACAAATGAGCAGAATATCTAGATAATTTGCGTTGTGCTCTTACACATTGGGTATTACACTTTTAGCTATCATATTATATTAACTTAACAGTAAAGCATAATGGTAAGGGCTAGGGGTAATGGGCCATTCCCATTATTACGAACATATATGGGCACTTCTCATGAAACGTTGACAAGGGCCCTATACATGTGGAAACAGAATATCAAAGTCTAAGCGTCATATCTCTTTTAATTGATAGAATAGTTGTACATGCCATTTGTAGGTTTATACGATCAGAATTGACAATGATATAACATAAACAAAAAGCATGAAAAACATCAAAATTGTAGTTAAATTTCTGGAATCGATCCCATACAATATGTATTGGTTTGATTTCATTGGGATATGCATTTGGGTAAAATAATGATATACTTCATTCCGTCGTTCACTGTGTGAGCACAAATTATGTCATTGCTATACCTTTTATATCATTACGAAGAAAACAAATTCTTCTTTCAGGAAATATATACTTTAATACCTATTTCCGTAAGTCTCAGCCAGTACCAAGAATAAAACCTGATGCGGGATGACGCACCCCTTCCCCAAATGATAAAACTCCATAACTATTAGGATTCAAATTTAAAATTTAAAAGGACTTGTGACTCATTTTCCTGTAACACATGGCATATGGTAACTGTCGGTAGAAATGGAATTTACTTTTCATATAGACATGTAGACCTTTTTGTCATACTATTTCATATTGTATTTAACGAACTCATGGGCAAATAAAAGATTTTCTTATCTTATCTTATCTTATATATGAGTAATTCTCCCCATCGTTTAGCTTTCTGTACAGGAGCTTCTTTTACTTGGTCTCAGAGTGTGAGTATATGTGTCACAGAGAATGGAGCATCAGATGCGCCACAGTATGTGTGAATGCTAGGTGAGTGAGCAATGCCAGGTATGGGGTCCTGTTGTGGCTTCATTATAATGAGTATCTAGGCGCGATTTTGAATGCGCATTATATGTGCAATTGCTATCACACATAGGCCTATTATTGACTTTTGAAGACAAAATGTATTTGCAGATAAAATTGATTGAGTAACACATGTTTAATTTGAACATAAATAAATATGAATGAGAATGACATCCAACGCAAGTGTGAGACCACCAACAACATAGGAGGAAATAGACGCAATGGATTTTACATAATGGTTGCTAATGGCATGTCCATTTCACTGTGATTCAAAGCTATAAGTATCACACTTCACTAGTTTGCGGCCAATCACAAAATGATTGCAGTTCTATCACATTCATTTGCACTCAGTGCCCGTCGGGAGGAAGAGGAGGAAGAGGAGGAAGAGGAGGAAGAGGAGGAAGAGGAGGAAGAGGAGGAAGAGGAGGAAGAGGAGGAAGAGGAGGAAGAGGAGGAAGAGGAGGAAGAGGAGGAAGAGGAGGAAGAGGAGGAAGAGGAGGAAGAGGAGGAAGAGGAGGAAGAGGAGGAAGAGGAGGAAGAGGAGGAAGAGGAGGAAGAGGAGGAAGAGGAGGAAGAGGAGGAAGAGGAGGAAGAGGAGGAAGAGGAGGAAGAGGAGGAAGAGGAGGAAGAGGAGGAAGAGGAGGAAGAGGAGGAAGAGGAGGAAGAGGAGGAAGAGGAGGAAGAGGAGGAAGAGGAGGAAGAGGAGGAAGAGGAGGAAGAGGAGGAAGAGGAGGAAGAGGAGGAAGAGGAGGAAGAGGAGGAAGAGGAGGAAGAGGACGAGGAGGAAGAGGAGGAGGAAGAGGAGGAAGAGGAGGACGAGGAGGAAGAGGAGGAGGAAGAGGAGGAAGAGGAGGAAGAGGAGGAAGAGAAGGAAGAGGAGGAAGAGGAGGAAGAGGAGGAAAAGGAGGAAGAGGAGGAAGAGTAGGGAGAGGAGGAAGAGGAGGAAGAGGAGGAAGAGGAGGAAGAGAAGGAAGAGGAGGAAGAGGAGGAAGAGGAGGAAGAGGAGGAAGAGGAGGAAGAGGAGGAAGAGGAGGAAGAGGAGGAAGAGGAGGAAGAGGAGGAATAGGAGGAAGAAGAGGAAGAAGAGGAAGAGGAGGAAGAGGAGGAAGAGGTGGCAGTGGAGGAAGAGGGGCAGGAGCAGGAGCAGGAGGAGCAGGAGCAAGAGGAGGAGGTGGCAATGGAGGAAGAGGAGGAAGACAAGGAAGAGGAGGAAGAGGAGGAAGTGGAGGAAGAGCAGGAAGAGCAGGAAGAGGAGGAAGAGGAGGAAGAGGAGGAAGAGGAGGAAGAGGAGGAAGAGGAGGAAGAGGAGGAAGAGGAGGAAGAGGAGGAAGAGGAGGAAGAGGAGGAAGAGGAGGAAGAGGAGGAAGAGGAGGAAGAGGAGGAAGAGGAGGAAGAGGAGGAAGAGGAGGAAGAGGAGGAAGAGGAGGAAGAGGAGGAAGAGGAGGAAGAGGAGGAAGAGGAGGAAGAGGAGGAAGAGGAGGAAGAGGAGGAAGAGGAGGAAGAGGAGGAAGAGGAGGAAGAGCAGGAAGAGCAGGAAGAACAGGAAGAGCAGGAAGAGCAGGAAGAGCAGGAAGAGCAGGAAGAGCAGGAAGAGCAGGAAGAGCAGGAAGAGCAGGAAGAGCAGGAAGAGCAGGAAGAGCAGGAAGAGGAGCAGGAAGAACAGGAAGAACAGGAAGAACAGGAAGAGCAGGAAGAGCAGGAAGAGCAGGAAGAGCAGGAAGAGCAGGAAGAGCAGGAAGAGCAGGAAGAGCAGGAAGAGCAGGATGAGCAGGAAGAGCAGGAAGAGCAGGAAGAGCAGGAAGTGGAGGAAGAGCAGGAAGAGCAGGAAGAGCAGGAAGAGCAGGAAGAGCAGGAAGAGCAGGAAGAGCAGGAAGAGCAGGAAGAACAGGAAGAGCAGGAAGAGCAGGAAGAGCAGGAAGAGCAGGAAGAGCAGGAAGAGCAGGAAGAGCAGGAAGAGCAGGAAGAGCAGGAAGAGCAGGAAGAGCAGGAAGAGAATGAAGAGCAGGAAGGGCAGGAAGAGGAGCGGGAGGAGCAGGAGTGGGAAGAGCAGGAGGAGGTGACAGTGGAGGAAGAGGAGCAGGAGGAGCAGGAGCAGGAAGAACAGGAAGAGCAGGAAAGGTGGAAGAGAAGGAAGAGGAGGGAGAGAAGGAAGAGGAGTAGGAAGAGGAGGAGGAAGAGGAGTTGGAAAGGGAGGAAGAAGAGGTGGCAGAGGAAGAAGGGGTGGCAGAGGAGGAGGAGCAGGAGGTGGAGCAGAGGAGCAGGAGGAGGAGGAGGAGCAGGAGGAGGAGGAGGAGGAGGAGGAGCAGGAGGAGCAGGAGGAGCAGGAGGGAGACAATTTAATTAAGGTCCTCTCCGATGATTAAACACAATATTCGTGTTCCCATCAAGCAAGGCTAATATTTCCCTGTAGTACCGAATTTCAAAAACCAATTTACACAAATGTATTCAATTATTTTTTTTCTGTCAGAAAAAAATAAAAAAAAACAAAATATGATTCAACGCCTTTTAATAGAACAAAACAATAGAATTGAATTCACTCTAGAAATCAGTCTGTAATTATCAAGTTGGCAGGCATTCTTTTGGACAGCTTTGATGTGTCACAGGAAAATTTGTCACCAGTCGCAACAATTGAATTTTGAGATTATTTTTTTTCAACATTATTACAAATAAGGCCAATACATTTATAATTCATATAAAAAAACGCATGTCGACCCAGACGATGTTTTGTTGCATTGCCTATACAAGATCCTAAATATTGAATTCCATTAACTTTCTTACGTTACATAATTATCATTTCTTTGATTATTGTAGCTCACGTTTTCTCATATCATATCACGAAATAATCTACTACACATAATACAATTCTTCATTTCTAATTATTCGAAACATTGAAGATTATTGTCACATCAGTTAATCCATTCTTTAGCATATATACAGTATTCGAAAATATGAGATCAAGTGGATTCCAATGATAGTAAATATTTGAAAATTTAATTAATTAATAATGATAATTTATATTTGTTTATTCAAGAACAAGTAGTTAGTTACTCCTTATATAATGGTCCCTCACTTTAGGAGGTTTAGTTATGACACGGCTGAATCGTTAAATTTTCGAATTTCTTTTGGTTTTCGGTTTTTATTACATTTGAAAGGCCAAGTACATTTAACAAATTGAATTGCTTATTATCAGTCGTCTACATCTCTATTATGGACTTAGAAGGATGTGGTTTGGAGGGAAGAGTCTTATGGCTTGTGATAGAGAACGAGCGATAGCGCGTTCTCTATCACATGTCCATAAGGCTATTCCCTCCAAAGCACAACCTTCCAAGTCCTTTAGGGGTCGACCACAGACTCTATCCACTGGTAGGATTGTCCGTTACAAGGGCAATTTAGGGACAAAACTGGACCAGAGACCCCTAAAGTTAAATATACTGCTTAGGGTAACCTCAGATATTCATAGATATATTATTCAATACACAGTACCCAGATATTACTCCACGTTGATGTATGTACCACATGCTATTTGTATGGACGGGAGTATATATGATTACTTAGAAGCTCATGAAATCCTAAATCCCAAGCAATTCGGTTTCAGACCTAAGAAATCGACCATTGAAGCCATAACTCTATTCACGGATGACATTGCCTGGAGTCTAGACAAAAATAATGACACCCTAGTCACATATATCGATTTTAAAAAAGCATTTGATATGGTCAATCATGAAATATTATTAATGAAATTAAATCACATAGGAATTAAAGGGAATCTTTTAAACTGGTGCAGAGCGTACCTTCAAAATAGACAACTGGCCTGCTACGAAAATCACCTTCGGAGTGAGAGGGCCGGGCACCACTGAATAAAAAAGTTCCAAAAAAAACCCAATCAGCAATAGTCAACAACATTACCTCTGACCCTATCCCGGTTCGTACAGGAGTACCACAAGGCTCCATTATTGGACCTCTTTTCTTTATTATTTTTATTTATGACTTGGCAAGTGAAATCAAAAATGCAAAATTATCTCTCTATGCT
This sequence comes from Sthenelais limicola, assembly GCA_942159475.1. Classification (NCBI taxonomy): domain Eukaryota; kingdom Metazoa; phylum Annelida; class Polychaeta; order Phyllodocida; family Sigalionidae; genus Sthenelais; species Sthenelais limicola. The sequence goes on along the minus strand of OW804094.1, from coordinate 9,147,147 downwards.
GATGATACTATATTTTATATTCAGGGTAAGAAACTAGACAACTTATTTGACCAAATGCAAACTGCAATAGACAACCTACATAAATGGTGTACAAATAACCTATTCCTAGTAAACACTGATAAATCCAATACTATGTTCCTCACGAGATCCCATCTAAGCAGAAAACAAGCAAAAACAAAAGCTATCTCCTATAACAACAAGAAACTCAAACAAGTATCTACCTATAAATACCTCGGAATCACCATAGATGAAGGGCTAAATTTCAAGAAGCAAATGGGTCAGTTTTTTCAAGTGTGCTGTTTTGCCGAAATATCATATTTGCTGCCATATCATGATTAATATGCGTTGGATCTTAAAGAAATTAGTCTCATTTCATTCCTATGAACAAGGGCTTTCATTCCATGTATACTTTTCCAAGGCTGATCCCAATATTTAGTGCCTTAAAATTCTAAAAACTGAATTTTTGCATCATTTTTCAATGGAAAAAGCCAATGAGGTAAAATATAAATGATTTGCACAATGCCTAGAACATTCTCCTACATGTTTCCTTTCATTTCCCTAATACATCTAGGACTAAATTAGTTATAAATTACTTTTTGAGCATATGAACATATTAACGACCTCCACAGTGACCTTCAATAATTTCCAACATCAAAATAACGCATGAAATCCCTTTTATTACATGCATGGTTAAAAATATATATTTTTGTCATATCTATCTAAAACAGTATATTGAAGATGGTATACAGGTATTGTTTACTGTATAAAAAAATCCAACTGATATTTTCAAAACTTTTGGGTGAGTGAGAGGTTATAGTCTGCAACCCTTATTTTCCAACCAAAAGGGATTTCATGCGTTATGGCTGAAAAATAATGCATACAGGATAAACAAATGAAAGAAAATAATTCATATAACCATGTTCTAATCCCATTTCAATCCCCCTAATGGCATCACTAGACAATTTGGTGATAATCTTAATTCAGGACAAATAACAGGCCAATAATCCTAAAATGTCCCTCAGTAACGCATGAAAGCCCTATGTTAACTGGCAGTGACACATCAGCAGATATAGTAGAAAAGGTGGCCAAATATATTTATTTGGTTGTATTTCTTGTTTGAAAATGATTATAAATTAGTTAAGATTCTATTTGAAATGATTCAAAGTATATAACTTGTTCAACTGATGTATCATTGTGTGTATTTAAGCATAACGCATGAAGGCCCTACAATTATCATGACATAGGGTGGCTTAAAAGATATACCAATGGATCTCTCAATGAGTTGAAATAATTTACATATTAGTTGCAATTGCATTTGTAATTATTTAAAGCAAGGTGAAGCTCATTTTTATTTTATAAAACCTGTTCAACTAAATTATTTTTCTTTTGGTTTACTTGCTAACGCATGAAATCCCTTCTATAATCATGTCATAAGGTGGCCCAAAATTTATATCTCAGGCTCTCTCTTTAGGATGAATGTAATTATGCATTAATATTGATATCATTTCGAATTATTTATTGCAAACTAATGATGAATTTAATTTCATATAGGCTGTTCAACTAAATTAATATTGTGTTGATTTACACAATAACGCATGAAATCCCATCAATGGTCTTGTCATAGGGTGGCCCAAAATATATTTTTAGCTGTTTCTTTGGATTAGAAGTCATTATGAATTAGTTGTTAATCCATTTGATATGATTTAAAGCAAGTTGATGCTATTGTTACTTCATGGAGCCTGTTCAACTAAATTACTATTGTGTTTTCCAACATAGTAACGCATGAAATCCCTTCAATAGTGATGACAGAGGCTGGCCCAAAATATATACTATGGTCTCTCTCTTTGGGTTGAAAGGAATTATGCATTAATATTGATATCATTTCGAATTATTTAAACCAATGGGATGATACTTTTTATTTGATAAAGGTTGTTCAACTAAATTGATATTGTGTTAGTTTATAGAATAACGCATGAAATCCCAATAATGATCTTGACATAGGGTGGCCAAAAATATATTTTTAGCTGTTTCTTTAAAGTAAAAGTCATTATAAACTAGTTGTTATTTCATTTCATATGATATAAAGCCAGTTGATGCCAATCTTATTTCAGAAAGACACTTCAACTAAATTAGTATTGTGTTTTCCAACATAGTAACGCATGAAATCCCTTCAATAATCATATCAGAGGGTGGTCCAAAATATATATCTTTGGCTTTTTCTTTAGGTTGAAAGTAATTAGAAATTAATTTTGGTTCCATTTGTAATGATTTAAAGCCAGATGAAGGTATTTTTATTCCATAAAGGTTGTTCAACTGATGTATTATTGTGTTTCACACATGAAAGCTCTTCCCTAGGCACAATATAAGGGGCCAAAATATATATTTTCTGCAGTAACTTTTGATTGAAAGAAATATTAAATGCTTATTTGTGCCCATATGAGCATCAAACATACAATTTATAGGTTTTACAAGCCATTCCCTTCAGTTAAATTCAATGATTTCAATATTTTCCAACAAAATTGGGATTTCACGTGTGACTGTATAAAAGAGGAAAATAAAAAGTGACATAATAAGACAACCAAAGGTCCGAATTTGTTGGAATAAAATTTTCCAAGAATGTCAACACTAGTATATTATGATTCAAGACCAAAAAATTATATTCAAGGTATTCTAAATTTCCCCTCTTTCCCAGATCCCAAAATAGCAAAACAGCACACTAGAAAAAACTGACCCAAGTATCACAACTAATAAAGACAATAGTTTACAAAATTCACCAACTACACAAGATCAGAAAATATATTGATAAACCCTCAGCTCTTAAGATCTACAAAACAAAAATTCTCCCCTTCTTCGATTATGGAGATATATTAATCCATAATACAAACAAACCCTTACTAGATAAACTCCAAAGGCTTCAAAATAGAGCACTCAAACTAACACTAAATCTACCATATGAAACCCCAACTAACATAGTCCATTCAACAGCAAAAGTCCCACTTTTAATACATAGGAGAATAGTTCACCTCAGATCGATAGCATATAAAAGAAGCAAAAATGATTCTTTTACAAACCAGCCCAAAAGAAATACTAGACAACAGGAAGCACCCACCTTAAAAATTCCTGCTTTTAAAACTAAATATGGTGAGAATACAATCCAAATCAAATGTGCCAGAGCATGGAATGAGTTATCCCCGAAGCAAAGGAATATAGGTACCATAGAAACCTTCAAATCTAATAAAAAAATATGGCTAAGCACACTTTATACCTAAAATATTCACTAATCCAATTAATACCTACCAATATAACCCATAACCAAAACTAACATCTGTCAGTCTGATACCCTAAAATTTATTAACACCCCATAAGTTAAACTGCTAACACATGTATACACAGGTTCAAATACAAGTGGCAAAGCAGTACATCTCATCAATCCAACTTTTCCTGCCTTTTTTTCTCTTGACTATCATGGAAAACCAAGGAAGTACAGCTAACACTAACGAGTGGCACAGCTAATTATCTTCCACCTTTTATCTTTCTGACCCCCTTTCACTATATTACACGAAAGCTTAATTAATAATTAAGGAAGTATAGCT